>SEMN01000344.1:0-282500 GCA_005408345.1 Macquaria australasica
CAGGGGTCAGCATGAGCACCCTGACCGGTCTGCAGCAATGCAGCCCCATACACAACAAACTGCGATGTACTGTGTGTTCTGACACCTTTCTATCAGAACCAGCATTAACTTTTTCAGCAATTTGAGCTACAGTAGCTCTTCTGTTGGATCAGACCACACGGGCCAGCCTTCGCTCTTCACGCGCATCAGTGAGCCTTGGCCGCCCATGACCCTGTCGCCGGTTCACCGGTTTTCCTTCCTTGGACCACTTTTGGTAGGTCCTGACCACTACAGACCGGGAACACCCCACAAGAGCTGCAGTTTTGGAGATGCTCTGACCCAGTCGTCCAGCCATCACAATTTGGCCCTTGTCAAAGTCGCTCACATTCTTACATTTGCCCATTTTTCCTGCTTCCAACACATCAATCAGACCAGGCCACCTTCTTCCATTGCTCCGTGGTCCCGTTCTGATGCTCACGTGCCCATTGTAGGCGCTTTCGGCGGTGGACAGGGGTCAGCATGAGCACCCTGACCGGTCTGCAGCAATGCAGCCCCATACACAACAAACTGCGATGTACTGTGTGTTCTGACACCTTTCTATCAGAACCAGCATTAACTTTTTCAGCAATTTGAGCTACAGTAGCTCTTCTGTTGGATCAGACCACACGGGCCAGCCTTCGCTCTTCACGCGCATCAGTGAGCCTTGGCCGCCCATGACCCTGTCGCCGGTTCACCGGTTTTCCTTCCTTGGACCACTTTTGGTAGGTCCTGACCACTGCAGACCGGGAACACCCCACAAGAGCTGCAGTTTTGGAGATGCTCTGACCCAGTCGTCCAGCCATCACAATTTGGCCCTTGTCAAAGTCGCTCACATTCTTACATTTGCCCATTTTTCCTGCTTCCAACACATCAACTTCGAGGACAAAATGTTCACTTGCTGCCTAATATATCCCACCCACTGACAGGTGCCATTGTAATGAGATAATCAATGTTCTTCACTTCACCTGTCAATTCAATTCAATTCAGTTTTATTTATATAGCGCCATATCATAACAAAGTTATCTCAGGGCACTTTTTCGAATAGAGCAAGTCTAGACCGACTCTTTATATTTACAGAGACCCAACAGTTCCCACCATGAGCAAGCACTATGCGACAGTGGCAAGGAAAAACTCCCTTTTAATAGGTAGAAACCTCGAGCAGAACCAGGCTCAAGGTGGGCGGTCATCTGCCTCGACCGGTTGGGTTGAAGGGGGAGGGGGGGAGCGGAAGAGAGAGAGCAGGAGGAAAGAGAACATACAGCAGCACAATACAGTTCCACATAGGGATGTAAGGCAATAGATATGGTAATGGAATTGATGTTAACACCAACAGAAACAACACTAAGAGCAACACTATAATAGCAATACTAATAACAAGAGCAACAACAGCAATAGCAGCAGCGGGTGCAGAGCAGGAACACGGGGGCAGCAGGCGGCAGCAACCACAGACCCAGACCTCCACAGCTCCAGAGGCAGAAACACCTGCAGAAAGCAACAGAAGGGGAGGGAGAGAGAGAGAGGAGAAAAAGCACACAACTACGGGAAGAAGTTGAATTAATAACAAGCATTGATGGGATATGAGGGCGTACAGATTGAGGGGAAGAGGAGGAGAAAGGAGCTCAGTGCATCATAGGAAGTCCCCCGGCAGTCTAGGCCTATAGCAGCATAACTAAGGGGTGGCTCAGGGGTCACCTGAGTCAGCCCTACTATAAACTTTATCAAAGAGGAAAGTCTTAAGCCTACTATTAAATGTGAGGAGGCTGTCCGCCTCCCGTACACAAACTGGGATCTGGTTCCACAGGAGAGGAGCTTGATAGCTGAAGGCTCTGGCTCCCATTCTACTTTTAGAGACTCTAGGAACCACAAGGAACCCTGCATTCTGGGAGCGCAGTGCTCTAGTGGGGTAATAGGGTACTATGAACTCTTTAAGATATGATGGTGCCTGTCAGTGGTCATAATGTTATGGCTGATCGGTGTATTAATAATTCAGAACAAATGATTATGAATAGGTAATTAACATGTGAATAAATGATAAGTTATAAGCTTACAACTAACTTTCACATGGCATTACTATAAAGATCTCTGTGTGGTCCCAAAGGCTTAGCAGACTAAACATAGCACTGTGTTTAAAAAAAAAAAAAAACAAAAAAAAAAAAAAAAATGCAAGGGGCTGTGTTGGTGTTTTACTACAGGTACTGATGAGAAGATAAAATACAATCTTGAAAGTTCAGTTTTAGTAACATTTCCACGAGTTTGAAGGCTTATCAAACCAAACCGCTGCTGATAACTCTGGAGAGTTATCATGCGTAATCATTTTATCGTCGGTCATAATTGTGAGATGCAAAATAATCTACTAGGAATTTACACGTGCACATATTTGATTGGCCAACAGTGCACTGCTGAATGAAGTCAAAGATGAGACGCTTGATAAGTATGGGCTCTGATGTCCTTTTTTGTAGGATGTCTGTTTTGTTGGTAATAATGGAAGAATATAAATACATCCTGTTGCCAGTGGTGTAGTGGTGCCCCCACCACACCCCTTCAACTTAAGTAAGAGTATAATACCACACTCGGAAAATACATTTACATTACATGTAAAAGTCCTATACAGAAAGTGTTAGGTAACAGTATGGAAGTACAGTATAAACAGTTAACAGTTATATTATTTGATTGGATCATAATTTCTGATGCATTAACATGTAAAGCAGCATTTTAATGCTGTAGCTGGACAGCTGTCATAGGTATCTTTAACAGTGTATTATATTTTATGAGATTATCAAATGTTTTTATATGTAAAATCTTTATCAAAGGAACTGTCAAAATGTAGTGGAGTAAAAGTATAAAGTAGCAGAAAATGGAAGTACCTCAAAAATGTACTTATGTACAGTATTTTAGTCAATGTACTAGACCAACCGAATTAAACAACAAAGTACGTTGTTTGTCCATGCCCTCTCAAACAACAGATGGCCTCTATCAGCAGGACAACATCATTTGTCTGTACCTTCCAAAAACATTATATCATGGTCACAGGTTATTTGTCATTTTTCATTGGTTGTCAATCTCAGGAGGATGGGTCTCACCTAATATGAGCCTGCCAGAGGGCAGACAACAGGGGGAAAGACAAGAGGAGAGTGGCGTGCTGCGGGAGCATGACTCTCTTTGTTGAGACCGTTGCATAAAGCCTTTTGTGTCCCCAGAGGGAGCTATACGAAGTTTGATAGATTACCACAAATGATGTCAATTGAGTCAGTCACTGAAGAGTTGCATTGTGGGTAATGTAGGTGCCAGATTTTGACCAAGTAGAAGAATGCATGTGTGGAATTAAAAAGACAATATTTCTGGTTCTGCTGTGTCGATTTTGATCTTTTTCTAAAAATTGTCCATTGTGAGTCCAACAGCATTAAGAGTGATAGAACTGCAGTGCTAAATCAGTGGAGTACTCTTTTAAGGTTATGGGTCATGCTTAAAAGAACAAGACAACACTGAAACAGGAAATGAATAGTGCTCCAATGTTCAATGTTTGATTGACCCATCAATCCACCCCGACCTCCTCCCTCTGTGGTCGCTCTATAACAACGTCACCTGACTTCCTGCTTTGCTCCTATTATAATTACTACAGCCGCTAAAGGACTTTGTCACTTGGACATAAACAGCTGTTGTTTTGGGGCACTTGCTGAAACAACCGATGCTGTTGTTCTTCTTGGGAGGACAGACTGTTAAAATGTCACCACCTTGAGGTAACAGGGGTCTGATCACTCATCACAACACTTGTAAAACCCTGTAGTGCTGCTCTTGCCTCTGTAGCATTGTTGAGTAACATTATGTCAGAGTCATTGTCTCCTTCTGGAGGAGCTTCTCCCTCTAGTTTAAAGCAGTGACCGTTTTTCATTATGACAAAGTTTAATACTGTGATTTATTGTGTTCACTTCATATTTGTGCGTGCGAAGAGCAGTTACCCCTCCACGAACCTTGTGTGTAATGGGACTGCTGTTCCCCGAGTTTAGACAGTGCAAACGGGTGGGTTGGGTTGGTTCGATCCCCAGCTTCTCCTGTCCACATGTCGTGTGTCCAAGTGTCCTTGGACAAGACACTGAACCCTGAATTGCTGAACAAGCACCTTGTATGGCAGCTCCGTCATCATCAGTGTGTAAATGTGTGTGTGAATGGGTGAATGAAACCAATCTGTTAAAGTGCTTTGGGGACCGTTAAGGTGAAAAAGTGCTATATAAGTGGGGATCTTAGGAGTTTCAATTTTTTATTTCATTTAGTGTTGCCAGTTCAACAATATGACATGAAAGCAAATCTCAAGAGCTCCTATTAGAGTTTTTTTTAAATAGTTCCCTTCCATTTCCAGGAAATCTCCTCTGCTGGGTGTAGGGGTTTTCAGGGGTAGGAGGCTGTCGCTGCTGTAACAGAAAAACCTTTCAACTGCAACTTTGCTTTTTTTTCCTTCTTCTTCTTCTTGGGTGATATGTCGTTGGCAGCTGCTGTATCATTTGTCTGGTAAATGTGTAAATGTGAACATGTTTGTCGGAGGAGAGGACATGGGAGTAAGGTCTACAAAGAGAAAGAAAGGCTGAAGATAGAGGGAGGAGAGGATGAGCTACGAGAGAAGGACGAAAGAAAATATGGAGGGAAGGAGGAGGGATGAGAGTCTGGCCTTCCATCAATTTAACCTTCACCTTTCTTTTCTTGACTGTACCTTTGACTTTCCTTCCCTTCTACCATCCTTAAGTTTTCCCTGCTATTCTTAATTCCCTCATCTCTTTAATCCTTTACATTACACTACACTACATTCATTTGGCAGAAGCTTGTCCAAAGCAACTTACAATAAATAGTACAGTATTCAAGCCAGCATCCCTCCAAAATATTACATTATACCCTTCATGAATATTCATGGAAACAGAACTTACAATGATGCATTTTCCTTCATATTCTTTAATGTTTGGACCTGTGGACTTCTAAAACAGTGTGCGACATAGTTTCAAGCATACCGAATTCTCAAGTGCTAGCATGGTGTGTAGTCTGTAAAGGAGGTTTTCAGGAGGGGAGTGACTGTGCTGTCCTGACTTCAGTGGGGTGTTCGTTCTACCACTGTCAGTCCAGAACAAAGAAGGTCCTTGACCGAGTGCTTGTAGGGTTTGATCACGGCTTGGAGGTAAGAAGGAGCAGTTCCCTTCACTGCTCTGTAGACCAGTACTAGAGTCTAGAACTGTTTTGGAGCTGCAGCAGGGAGCCAGTGTAGTGAATGGACAAGAGCAGTGGAGTAGGGAAAAATTATTTTTTCCTTTAATTTTCACTTTCTCAGTGCCTTCTCTGTCATGATTTTTTTTTTGGTCAAATTTTTGAGCTGTTTATGCATCTGTCTTTCATGTATCTTATTTGTTTCTTGCACGTCTGTCTCTTTGTTATATTTTCTCCTGTGTTCATGCCTTTCTGTCTCAGTCTGCCTCGTCTCCTCTCATATCTCGCTGCCATTCAATCCGACTGATATTTTGCTGCCCTTAATATTTCAGCTGTGGTTATGATGAAGAAATGATCATAGGCTGTTTTCATCTGTCAGCCAAACGGTGAAAATCTCTCAGCTTGAGGCTCTCTCTCCTGATGGAAAATTAAAGAGGTTGGCCGTGCGCCGAGAGACACCGCCCCGTGACCTGAAACTGTCACAGGTTTGATCCTCGTAAGACACTTCATCCTGCCAGCGTGTTCTTGAGCAAAAACACAGGACAGGCTATCATTTCTGGCTCATCATCACATTATTAACTGCCAAACTTCATGCAAGTTGCCATGACAGTATGACTATGGCATGCTGCTGAGTTCTTCCTTCCTGGATGAAACATGGCATTAGATAGAAAAAAGGACCACTTTCAAAAAGGTTTATAAGTTGGAACTAATGGGTTTATTAACAGTTAATTAATACTTTACTGATGCTTTATAAATCAGTTATAAGCCATTAACATGAGCAATGTATAGGTTGCCAAGTTATGAAAAAGCTTGCTGGCTGGTGTTTATCTTCCTTCAGTATGACACTTTAGCGCTTTAGTTCATCAGGAAGGCCCACCAACCATGGACCATTTGACCTCTGGCCTGCTGGAAAAGGGCTGCAGAGTATCTGGACTAAAATCCATTTATTAACAAATTATTAACATTTACACTACAAAAGAATAGAACTTTGTTGTCCCACCAGGGCAGGAAATGTGTCCTTAGCCCCATTAGGACAGGATTAACATTACAGGGTTAGGTGGGGAATGAAATATTCACCGTGCTCCTGTATAATTTAACTCATCGTTCCGGACTGCATTTTAACCATCTGGAAATTACAGCTTATGGTCTGTAATAGACATGGACAAAAGAGAAAGACAAAAGCCTCCCTAGAGGGGAGGCAGAGAGTTGAAGGAGAGGCAGAGATGACTCAGAGAAGGAGTGTGATTTTTGACTCAAATTCACCTCAGTATAACTCAGTCAAATGTGAACACACAGACATGACACACATATTGATATCATTCAGCATGACTTACACTTACACCTCAACGTACACATACATATAATTATCTCTGATGTCCGTTGCAAATAAACATCCATGAATCTGCTTAGAAATCATACAAAAAACACACTTCGGAATTTGACTGAGAATCATCACACAGTAGCAAAGTAATCCAGTGATACTTGTCTGTACATCCATGGGTACATTGCAAACAGGAGCTGATAACAGCTAATACGTCATACTTTAATGTTGCCAATTTCAATTTTAATTATCAAGTGGACTAATGTAAGATATCTGCAAACCAGATAAACAGAAGATTTAAAAAAGAGGTAGTTTTGTGCACCACAGAACTACCACACTACCACAAACACACCAACAATCAACAAATCAGACCTGACAGATTTCATCCAGAGCTGCTTTTGAACTGTTCTGCATTCAAATTGAATCAGCCCTGCCTACGTCAATATTTCCACAGTGAGTGATCAAGCAGAGTTTGTAGAAATTATTGTTAGAAAAACAATGTGGATGTGCAGAGAGGCACTAAAAATAAGACAAACTGCTGCAGTTGTTTGGGAAAATAAGTGAAGGATTAGAGTAGCAACAACAAAGTAGCACCAACAGATATCCAATTTCACCCATTTTGGTAGCGAAGAGAAAGTAATTGCTAATCTGTATGATTTGTCACAGTCTGAAAACTTAAAGTAAAACCAGTAAAAATGTCAATTACCCTAAGCTTGAAAATGTGTGTGAAAACACTGGCTGTTGGGGAACACTGTGTCTACACAGGAGACGTAGCATGAGTAGCATGTTAGCAGAGCAGCAGCAGCTTCAGTCCTCCGTGTTAGTCTACACAGGATGTGTTCGGACACAGTCTTGAGTGTAGGTAACCCACGTTTGGCAGCACTCAGATCCCAACAGACAATTACTGTAGTTATGTACGTAAAACAAACAAACAAAAAATTTTACTTAAAGCATAAAAATACACTTTGGGTTTGCATTCGTGTGTATATAGCACAAGTAGAACGTGAGCCGTTACGTGGCCTTAGTAGACAGCCAAGTAGAGAATGCACGTTATACTGAATTTTCGGACAACAGGTCGACATGGAGAAAGTGTTGCAAATTAAAACAAGAGCAGGTCAGAAAACAGGGAGGCTTCTTTATCAAGTATGTAATAAAATACTATTATTATAATAATAATAAGCCTGTTTCAGATAAAGGTCTGGTGCTCTCTGCAGTTGAGGTAAATAAAGGACAGCAGTGGAGAATTTACAGGAGGCAGTCCCTTTCTTGTAAACAACACTTAAACCTATTTAGTACTGTTCCAGGAAGTCCAACTCAGTTTACCAGTGTGTGTAGCACTATGTTGTTCTGTTGTCAACAGTTATGAATGTAACACCAATGTGTACCACTAGGATAGAAATGTTGCCGCATTCAATATTTAAGTGAATATTGTTTTAAACCCACAGGAAATGATCAAATATTTGTGAGGCTGTCAGAGAACATTTTATCTGATATATACACCCATACACAGTTACACACACATTCAGTTTGTCTTGTTCCCTCATTTCTCTCTCTCACACTGTTTCCCCAGTTAAACAAAACATTCCAGAAAACTAGTCTTATAAAAAGGTGACTATCTGCTGCGCAGCTGCTTGCAGCACAGGCACGTGTTTCTGAGGGTGTATGTGTGTGTTTTCCCTACCAGGTGTGTAATTGGATAGCCGTCAGGAGGAGTTACAATGTCATCAGATTCACTCCAGTAGCTTGACACACATGCACGCACACAGACACATGCATGAATACATTAGAATACACACAAATACACAACCTCAAAAGTGTACATATGCATGCACATTACCAAATAAAACACACATACACACAACCCTTTATGGACACACAAACACACACACACACACTGTGTGTGTGTGCATTTCAGAGGCAAACTGTCATTTGACTGTCAAGCCTGTGCAGATGACTCACACAAACAGAGACACAAACAAACAATGCGTCGTCACAATGGAGCTGACAGGGTCAATGACAAGTGACAAGTTAAATCTCTCACTGTCTGCCTTTCTCGCCCCCTTCTCCTCTCTCTGGTGGAGTCCCTACTGTCTCATAGTGGACACTGTTGAGTTTGTGTGTGTGTGTGTGTGTGTGTGTGTGTGTGTGTGTGCTTTTGTGGGTCTTGTGAGAGGCAGAAAAGAACATTTTGACGTTGAAGAAAACAGAGAGGAAATAAGCTTTTTCAATCTCTGGCTGAATTAAATTGTTCCTGTCTGACTGAAAACATAAATCTACAAAGAGCAGGCTATTCAGACACAAGGAAGAAAATGTTTGTCAAAGGATCCAAGCGCTGACATTCCATATTACAGCTGCACTTTAGGATCTCAGGCAGGTACATGAGTCATAGTTTTCCTGAGGGGGGAGCAGTGGCAGTGCTGCTTTTGCTGTCACACAATGATGCAACATTGCTGTGCTCTCGATTTGTACAAAATTGCACATTCCAACAGGGAATTCCACACAGTTTGTGATCACAAGAATTAAAGGAAAGCTATGCTTTATTACAGCTTGGTTTCATTTTTGTTGCTCCACCCACCCAGTTCTATCATTAATGATAACAATGTACTCACCAAATTATTGAGAGATCTCTAAAAATTAAGACTTTGCTAAAAATAGGTCCAATGAAGCAAGAAACATTAATCTGATTTAGGTGTATGTGGTGGTGGGACGTGGTTTGAGCTTGGCTGCAGAGAGGGAGAAGTGGAGGAGTGGCTCAGGAGCTCAGGGCAGGTAGCCCTGGGAAACACAGGTGCAAGGCATTAATCAATCTGTGTGCTTATATCAGTAGTGGCAGCCCTGAGGAGAGAGGACGGGAAGGAGACAAGCCGAGCCGAGCAGAGCAGGAGAGCCACGGCAGTTGAAAGTTGATTGTATACAGTCGGAAATAAAAAGGCCAGAGCGGCTCCTACACTTACCCCAGCGTGTGTATTTCTCTGTTGACGGGCCCGGGGTAGCGCGAGCACGCTACAGTGTAATGTCACATATTAAGATTAAAAGAACATTCTTTAAAGGGAGATTTCGCCACGTTTTATGTGGCTGTCCAATCAGTGTCGATGGTAAATGTAGTCAATTGAAGCAATAAATTCTTCAGTGCGTGCTATATTGACCGAGAAAGCTGAGTTCTCCTGCTTGCAGAACCGTGCTGACGGTGCTTACATGTACCAGCATGCATTTCGCACAAGCTTCTGGGGCCCAACCCCCAAATCCTTCCAAAAACTGCCCACGCTGACATGGATTGCAGCAGAATGATTCAGTTTCTGTTGGCATCAGAGGGCAATTTGAGCAAAGGCACCACCAGTCGCTGTTTGCTCTTGGTGGCTCAGGGTCTGGATGGTCCCCAGCCTCAGCTTCGGCCTCTCTCCGCTGCATTTCTTCAGCCATGTACTCTGGCTCGAATGAATACGGTTGAATATTCGAGTCAGCTGAATATTCAGTCAATATTCAGCCATATTCATTCGAGCCAGCCAGAACACTGTAAAATGTATCCTCCTTCATAAAGTCCTCTGCACTCATATTTTGGGATGCCATTTTCGCTGTTGAAAATGTAGCTAGTTTGCAATACAAGGGAGCAAGCCTGAAGTTCTTCCTTGTCCCCAACTACGTCACTGTACACGTCAAATAACGGTGCAGCTGCGCCCCAGAGACATAGAGAACATCTGCAACTGCAGATACAGGCATTGAAAGGAGCCATTTGAGGTGGTTTGGGGTTCTGATTAGGATGCCTTCCTCCTGGGGCTTTCCAGAACATGCTGGAGGGATTATTTATCCTATTTGGCCTTAGTAAGTCTTGAAACCCCAGGAGGAGCTAGAGGACATGGCAAGGAAGGAGGACTTACTCTGGACTACTATACTACTTCTCTCTAACACTTACATTAAATTTGGTGAACAGATTGACCTTGAGCCAAGAAACAAGTACTTCTTACTTTCAATATTTCAGTTCATATCAAAGTGTCTAATATTTCATACAAAGAATTTATTGTGATTCCAATAATAAAGTCTGTAATTGAGGATTATGAAAATGAATGAAGGACATAGACAAAAAAGACAAATTGTCAAGAGAAACAGTTACACAGAGATATCTCATTCTCTCACACTTTCTCACTCCATGTGTTTTATAGTCTGAAAGGAGCTTCTTTAATGAACTAAAAGATCCAGTAGTCTGGACACTGTCGGCTGGCTTAGTGAGTGCAAGTATTTGTGTGTGAATTTTTATGTGTCATAAATGGAATGCGAACATCATCTGGTTACTTGGCATCGTAAATGCTGCAATTATAAAAGTAGTTTCCCGCTGAGTCACAGAAGGAGAGAGAGAGTGGTGACAGAGGAGAGGGAGGGTGACAGGGGAATGTAAAAGATGGGAGGACGTTTTTAGAGACTGTGAAATAAAAAAATACATTTTCCAAGTTCTTATTCTGTGTCCCCTTGTTAAAAGAGTAGTTCAACATTTCTTTCCAAGAGTGAGATGAGAAGATAAATATCAGTCTTATGTCTGTATTAAGTACAGAGCTGGAGTCAGAACGTGGTTAGCCTAGCTTAGCATAAATACTGGAAGCCGGGGGAAATAGCTAGCCTGGCTCTGTCCAAATTTTAACCTATCAATACTTCTTAAGCTCACTAACACATTGTATCTCAATGTGATAATCAGTTTCCTGGAGTCTAGTCATCAGAGTGAAGTTGCCAGGTTTGGTACCATTGTCCAGTGTCGTTTTGTTACTGGAATGACTGCACTTTTTTAAAATTGTGGCATTGTACAGAAAGCAACACAGGATAACAGCACAGCAGGCTATAAAGTTGTACAAACTTAGTATTGTCTAACTTGTGGCTGTTGCTTCTCCGATGCTCTCCAGCACTAGCTGGGCCGATGAGCTGCTTTTAACACCATACAGTCTCTGCTGCAAGCTCAGGGCCATGCAGGTTAACACTCCACTTGTGTCCTGGATAACTGATTACCTGACCAGCAGGTGACAGTTTGTAAGAGTGATGAACTATATGTCAGGAACTGTGATGAGCTACACGGACCCCCCCCCTAATGATTCTCCTAGCCTTATTCTTGCAGTGCCTGGTGTAAATATCCTTTAGGCAGGGTAGAGCACCTTCTATTGTATGTTCAGCCGAACGAACCACTCTTTGCAGGGCCTTGTGGTCCTGTTCGGTGCTGTTCCTCTACCAAGCAGTGATGTTCCCCATCAGGACACTCGTGATAGAAATTTCTCAGTATTTGAGGGAATACCCGGAATTTCCTCAAGCATCTGAGGTGAAACAGTCTCTGCATTTCCTTTCTCACCACTGAGTCAGTATGCAACACCCAGGTCAGGCCCTCTGTGATGTGGACACTAAGGTGGAAAAGGTGTGTGTCCATCCACCCTCGCCATTTGGGGTCTGCCCATCAGGAAGTCAAAGATCCACATGCACAGTGAGGTGTTGTGACAAGCCTGGAGGGAACTATAGTGTTAAACACTGAACTGTAGTCAATGAACAGCAATCTCACGTGGCACCCTTTCTTGTCTAGGTGAGATAGGGTGTTGTGGAGGATGTGTGCTATGGTGTCTTCCATTGATCAATTGGGATGGCAGGCAAACTATAGTGGGTCCACTTTGTTGCAGTGTGGACATCAGTGGACTGGGAGGCTGCTGAGGTCTTACTGGACTCGCTATTTGGACTTTAAAATTACATTTTCCACAACTTGGAAGTTGTGGAAAATGTAATTTTACACAGTGAAATACATCTGTGTAAGTTTTAACTTATAATTACATTTATTTTGAACACCTTACTGCAATTTGCAGACTTGTATGCACTCATGTGCAAAAAAAGGGCATACTTTTTAACTTTTATGTTAGTACTTGTGTTTGACTGCTCTGACATGCAAATCTATCTATCTATCTATCTATGAGAAATTGTATTTCTAGGTGGGGGCAAGAAGAAGTCCCTAACTCCATCTAGTTTGACCTAGAAGTGAAGCATCATTTTTCCCAGCAAGCACCATCAACTTTGTCACCCAATAAAGAACTTTGAAAAATACATGACACTAACAGGGTCACACCGAGGCAGATATGGGTGTGACCTGTTAACGCCTGTTCGCCAAAAACTATTAGCGCATTCTGAAGTGTTAAGAATCTGACAACAGCTGGAGGACATGGAGTGGATTTAAAACTGAGCACTCCAAATGAGGATTTTGTATTTAAACCTTGTTCTGAGTTTACAAATCTGTCCTTGAATGCTCTCAAAGCCTGACTTACAGATTAATTAGTTTTGTCATTAATAAAGCTCCATAAATCTCCAACATATTATCATGGTAAGAAACACCTTTTACTGTGCTATTGATGCACTCAGAAACACACTTGGTTGCCATGCTCACATCAGGGTTCTGATCAATAAAGTTGTGTGTACATGTTTGTTCATGGGTGTGTATGTGTGTCTGTGTGTGTGTGAGGAAAAAAATGCTGTTTTTTCTCTTCTGTGCTTTCTGTCTGAAAGCTTTTCAGCACATGTCAAAACCCACATCTTGTTCTGACAGGAAACATTTCTTATAGTAGATACTCACACACACACACAACATCAAATACACAAGATCACACAAGCATACACACATAAAAACATCACCTATGGATACACAGCCACATGCAGAGAACACTTGCACACTCTCTTACACACACCCACACACACACACACACACACACACACACACTACATGGGTGTGATTAAAGCAGAGCAATCATTTAGCAGTCATTTAAGCTGTCAAGATGTCAGTCACAATGGCCAGTCCATTACTTCTGCCACCATACTTGTGTAAAAGTCCCCCACTTTCCCATCGATACACCACACATCTTACACATGGATTTTTAATATAACTGAAAAGCAATTCATTTGTTAAATTACACAGTTAGGATTTTATTATCCTCCAAAGGCCAAGATCACATGAAAATCATTTGACACATACTCAGCCATGGAAACGTCCAATTCAAGGAGGTAAAAAGCAAACAAGCAAGATTGTTGATTTTTTAGAGATTTAATGTTTATTTGCTGCATTTGAAACAGTTTAAAATGTGAGATAGAAGAAAAATAATAATACAGATCTGAAGGTGAACAGATATGAGAGCAACTGGATCCAATCCTTAAAGGATATTTTGCACAACGTGCATTGTGCAGCCTTTTTAACATCTTTAATATCTTTAGTTCTTTTTTGGTCTACACTATTAAACAAGAGTCTACAGCCATGCTAGTGGCCAGTGGCAGCCAGTCAATAGAGGGCACACATGCGGCACCCCACCAGCCACACAATGCTTAATTCAGAGTTAGCAAGCTTACTAAATTATTTTGAAATAAGAAAATGAATTAGTTTGTACTTTTTAAGCATTTTAATATAACATCAAATTAAGTTCTACATTATGAAATTAACTGCAGCCATGCAATGCACACTATTTCAACACCAGCTTCCTCCTGATCCTGGCTCCATCTAATACAAGTAAATGTCTGTAAAAAGTGTGCAGAAGACAGCGCCCTAAAAAAACAATGGGATTCATGGGTGTTTGGCTGAGTAGCATGCATTGTTCATTGTTCTATCACAGAACACACTTAAGCCATTAAGTGTTCTATAGTTATATTGGACAATTTAAAATGCTGATCTGATGATAGCAATAGATGAAAAGTCAGAGGATCACCAAATCCATCTGGATGATGACATACATGTGTACCAAGTTCATACAGTGTTATTGTAATTTTTATTTTGTAAGTGGACTTGACCTGTATTTGATGCTAATGGAAAGCTGGAACCTTCGACCCAATTAAGGTCAGGTTAAGTCCTCAGAATTTACCTACAGTCTACCTCAGGACTTCATCTCTGTTAAACCACAGCTAAGAGGTCTACCTCATTAGAATAACTTAATCAAGATACACTGAAATTACTTTATGTGAGACAAAATAATCTCAACTCAGGATGAGCTTACTAACCTTTTCAGTGTTTTCAATCGTGGTAAGTGCTGAATCCTTGTGACTTGAAGACTCTGGTTAGAAGTTCTAACAGTCCTGCCATGTAAGGGAGTCCCACTGGGATGTTTCTGGTGGTCACTGTTGAGTTAGCAGTTTCCATTCTGCTCTTAATTCTTGGTGGGATTTTCATCATCCACTCCTTGTTGGCCTGGCGTGCCCCCTGGTCCAACTGCATCTCCCTCTGTCTATCCTCCTCCTCACTGATAAGATGTGCTCTGTGTAGGAGGCTCCTCACCACTGATCTTTGAGGTTGTCAGTGGTGGTTAGAGTTGAAATTGAGATATTGGTCTGTGTGAGTGGGTTTCCTGTACACTGTGGTTCACTTTCAGTCCTCCCATGAGCGACCAATGTTCCACTCTTAAGTCACATGAGCCAGTTCATTGTACTCATGAAGACCATGAGATGTGTTTGAAAGCTCAGAATAGGATGACCTATAATGCTCAAAATATTAGGGTTTAGGTTAGCTTTATTGTCATTATAAAATACAGGATTGCACAATGAAATGCAGTTGTAGCCCCCTCCATTCTACGCACACAGAAAATGTAGAAACAGATATTCAAAGACTTCAATTAGAATATAAACAATGGGCAATATAATAGAACAAACTAAGAAGAAATACAAAGGAAAACTAAATTATATTTAGAAGGAATATATATATAAATACTGTATATATAAAAAGCACCAATGACAAAAAAACAAAAATGTACAAGTCAAGTGTTTCTGTAAGTTGTAAACAATACAAATAGTGCATAGAAATAAATAAATATTGAATGGATATACATGGAGTGGATGATTACGTACAGTACATGTATACATGTATACAAAGTATATACAGCATGCAGGATTTATATTGACAGTGACAAAGCATGATGATATGTATCTTAAACAGTGTGCAAAATACTCTATGACAATCAGGTGGTCTCGCATGTCCTGTTAAAAAATAAAAAATACTATTTTTAATTTTCAGCGGAAAAAAACAAAACAAAAAAATAAGAAATGTTATTAAAAATGTTCTCCCGAGGCGACCTGCTCCGATTACAGGCAAAAAATGTCAGGGTGCACATGAGAAACTAAATAAATGTAAATAAATAGATAAATAATTAAAAACAGGCAGAAGCTCCACGTTTTCGGTAAATAATTTTCACTTGCGTTTCCTCCTGAGACAAACTCAATCTCACAGACACACTCACACCCCTCCAAAACTATGCGTAATATTACACACAGCTGGCACAGCATGGATACCTTCATTAATTCACCGGGATTTAACTGTTAACTGTGCTTTTCTGACACCAGTGAGCTGTTCTGAAAGATTCACAGTTTATAAAGCGACATCATGAATAGCAGCAAATCTCCATGTTTTATGACTTTGTTTCCAGATTTAAGGACTGTTGAAAAACTTTTTCCATTGGATAAATAGGACATAAGACATAAATCTGGTTTTTCAAATATGGAGAAGAGGAGCAGAACCGCTGACTCAGAATGTATTATTACGCCTATGTTAATTGTATAGTTTGCAGAATTACAACCGGCACCGGTAACTACTTCAGCAGCTGCTGGCTACATCAGCTGTCTGTTCACTGTCATCAGTCGCATTTTCTGTGTTGCTCCTCACCTTTCAATATTTAAACATGTAAATAAATTTTACAATACAGATAAATAGTAAATAATTAGCTTAATTTTGAGACCCCCTCAAAATTTGATTTTTCCGTCTTCAGGGTGTCCTAGTTAATTAGGTGGTCAGAGATGCCCTGAGACCTCCCGTATTTTGCATACTGATCTTAAACTGTAAAAATATAATCTATAATCTGCAGGGTTTCTGACACTGTATGATTGATATTAACTGTTCATCAGAATGATGACCTTTGGGAAGAACCTGTTCTTGTGTCTGGTTGTTTTGGACAGTGCTCTGTAGCGCCTACCAGAGGGAAGAAGTTGGAACAGGTTGTGTCCAGGGTGTGATGGGTCTGCAGTGATGTTTCCTGTCCGTTTCCTGACCTTGGAGATGTATAAGTAATCTGTTCCTGTTCTTTTTGGTGGCCGATCCAAGCCAGACAGTGATGGATGTGCAGAGAACAGACTGGATTATTGCAGTGTAGAACTGGATCAGCAGGTCCTGAGGCAGGTTGAACTGAGGCAGGTTAAGCTGGCACAGGAAGTACATCCTCTGCTGGGCCTTTTTGATGATGGAGTCAATGTCGGACGCCCACTTTAGGGCCTGGGAGCTTGTGGATCCAAGAAACCTGAAGGCTTCCACAGCAGATATAGTGCTGTTGAGTATTGTGATGGGGGGCAGTGTTGGGGGGCTCCTCCTGAAGTCTCCACAGTTTTGTGCGTGGCTGAGGCCAATATATACACACAAAGAAATATATACAATATGTGTAATATCAGTGTAATAACAGTGTTTTAAATCATACTGCAAATAGAAAGACTTAGTCATAGTGGGAATGAGGGTAGCGCAAAAGGTAGTGGTATGGTAATGTGCAAAACCAGCATAACAAAGTTCCGTGTCATTTATTTATTTATATTAGCTTAATTTTTCAACAGTATTATTATCAAGTATAAACTGTAATTACAGCTTTCTACAAGTATGTAAAAAGAAACAGATCCTGTATTCAAAATTAAAGATCATCTATGGTGATATTTAAATGCCAGAATATACAATAAATGAATCCTTTCGAGACTGTAATTAGTCCTGTAAGATGAACAGTTGGAAAATACGACAGAACTTTTACAGGTTTAAATTCTGAAAAAAACAACCCTCAGTGATTTGGTGACAGTGATGAATGAGATAGCTTTTACAACAGAGTGCAGCCACTGGCTTAGTATGTCACCACACACACACACACACACACACACACACACACACACACACACACACACACACACACACACACACACACACACACACACACACACACACAGACAGACACTTCAGGTACAACTGTCGGGGTGTTTTTATTCTCTCTCCACTCCCATGTCTTACCCTCTGGCTTTTCCGCTACCTCCCCTCTTTCTTGATCTTCCTTCACTTTATCATCAGCTCACCTGTTCTCTCCCTATTCCTTCATTCTTCTTCTTTCCTCTCACTTTTCACTACTGCGCTCTCTCTCTTTCTCTTCTTATATTCTCTATTTTCTTTGCTTTCATTTCCTCTTTTCTCCCTATGCTTTGCTTTACAGTGCTTAAGCACCAATTGGGGAGTGCTCCAACAACCAGCGACAAAACCTTCCATGACATTTTAACTCCACATGTAACCTATAGAGTCTGCTCAGTTTTAATTAGGCAGGGACTCCAACAAACATATGGAGGCACAGAGCAATTTACACCATACTGATGGCCTTCTCAGGGGGGCAAACAGTACACTGCTATAAAGGCTTGGCTGTTTAAAATGAGGAGATATGTCGGGGAAGGTGCTTGGAAGATACATGAAAGGTTGTGTGTGAATGCAAGTGGGATGAAAAAGATTGTGAAAGTGAACCCCTTCAGGGGGTCCAGAGTAGAGCTGGACAATATGGCAATATGTTAGCACAATAATTCAATAATTGTTTTCATGTCAGTCAATAATGATGCATTTATATATAAATTAATTGTCTGATAAGCAAACAGAAAATCTTTTGATTGTGACTTTCTGTTTGCAGCTCAGACAAATATCAAAATACATGATACAAATGGAAAGCAACAGCATGTGTGCTGTGTCTGTTACTGTAATGGGGGAAGAAGCAGATAGTAATGTTACGGTGTGTTGCAAGAGTTGTTTCTCTGGATACGTGTGTAATTGCTGGTGTTTGAGACAGCATGCTTTAGTTTGTGGTAATTCCCATCTTTGTAGTAATAGGCTTTTCGCAGAACTAGTCTTGCATAGCCAGACCTTCTGGCTGAAACCATTATCATTCTGGTATAGGGGAAAAAAAAAAATCCGGCTTGTTTGTATTTCTTTAAACCAATCACAATCGTCTTGGGCGGCGCTAAGACCAGGATACAGCGATGGTGCCCTTGCAAAATTGCATATAGTCTGACTCACAGGAAGTAGTCCCCTTCCACTATCAGAACTAACAATATACATCAATCTTTTTCATGTCTGGACTTGAAGGATCTCCACACCACTGACATCTTGATACATTTGATATTGTGGCTGTTGAGCTGTAACCTTCTGTGGAGACACAAAAACATTTCCTCAGAGGGAGCGCTCAACTCTCCCATCTGACTGTCAGCACCAAAACAATAGCATGTTGAGTGTTCAGCTAACGCAAGCAAACCTTCTGTGTTTATTTTGGGAAGTGGACTATCAGTTCCTAAAGAACTACCATATGATGATGATGATGATGATGATGATGATGATGATGATGTTAGAAATAGCTTCGTTTCTATAATGTGATTGATATACTGTTGACGACTCATTAACAACCAAAGTTTTTATATCCTTTATATCGCCTAGCCCTACCCGAGATTCTCCTGAAGAGATGCTGCTGTATTCAATTCAATTCAGTTTTATTTATATAGCGCCATATCATAACAAAGTTATCTCAGGGCACTTTTTCGAATAGAGCAAGTCTAGACCGACTCTTTATATTTACAGAGACCCAACAGTTCCCACCATGAGCAAGCACTATGCGACAGTGGCAAGGAAAAACTCCCTTTAACAGGTAGAAACCTCGAGCAGAACCAGGCTCTTGGTGGGCGGTCATCTGCCTCGAGCGGTTGGGTTGAAGGGGGAGGGGGGGAGCGGGAGAGAGAGAGCAGGAGGAAAGAGAACATACAGCAGCACAATACAGTATAGATATGGTAATGGCAATGGCAACGGAAACAACACTAAGAGCAACATTATAATAGCAATACTAATAACAACAGCAACAACTACTTTTAGAGACTCTAGGAACCACAAGGAACCCTGCATTTTACTGACAAGAACCAGAAAAAGAGAACATATTTCTCCAATATTAGCTTCTCTACACTGGCTCCCTGTAAAATCCAGAATAGAATTTAAAATCCTTCTCCTCACCTTCAAAGCCCTAAATGGTCAGGCACCATCATATCTTAAAGAGCTCATAGTACCCTATTACCCCACTAGAGCACTGCGCTCCCAGAATGCAGGGTTCCTTGTGGTTCCTAGAGTCTCTAAAAGTAGAATGGGAGCCAGAGCCTTCAGCTATCAAGCTCCTCTCCTGTGGAACCAGATCCCAGTTTGTGTACGGGAGGCGGACAACCTCCTCACATTTAAGAGTAGGCTTAAGACTTTCCTCTTTGATAAAGCTTATAGTAGGGCTGACTCAGGTGACCCCTGAGCCCCCCCTTAGTTATGCTGCTATAGGCCTAGACTGCCGGGGGACTTCCTATGATGCACTGAGCTCCTTTCTCCTCCTCTTCCTCTCCATCTGTACGCCCTCATATCCCATCAATGCTTGTTATTAATTCAACTTCTTCCCGTAGTTGTGTGCTTTCTCTCCTCTCTCTCTCTCTCCCCTTCTGTTGCTTTCTGCAGGTATTTCTGCCTCCGGAGCTGTGGGGTCTGGGTCTGTGGTTGCTGCCGCCTGCTGCCCCCGTGTTCCTGCTCTGCACCCGCTGCTGCTATTGCTGTTGTTGCTCTTGTTATTAGTATTGCTATTATAGTGTTGCTCTTAGTGTTGTTTCTGTTGGTGTTAACATCAATGCCATTACCTTATCTATGCTGTATTGAGCTGCTGTATGTTCTCTTTCCTCCTGCTCTCTCTCTCCCGCTCCCCCCTTCCCCCTTCCCCCTTCAACCCAACCGGTCGAGGCAGATGACCGCCCACCTTGAGCCTGGTTCTGCTCGAGGTTTCTACCTGTTAAAAGGGAGTTTTTCCTTGCCACTGTCGCATAGTGCTTGCTCATGGTGGAACTGTTGGGTCTCTGTAAATATAAAGAGTCGGTCTAGACCTGCTCTATTCGAAAAAGTGCCCTGAGATAACTTTGTTATGATATGGCGCTATATAAATAAAACTGAATTGAATTGGTACTTCTGGGAGCGCAGTGCTCTAGTGGGGTAATAGGGTACTATGAGCTCTTTAAGATATGATGGTGCCTGACCATTTAGGGCTTTGAAGGTGAGGAGAAGGATTTTAAATTCTATTCTGGATTTTACAGGGAGCCAGTGTAGAGAAGCTAATATTGGAGAAATATGATCTCTTTTTCTGGTTCTTGTCAGTAAACGTGCCGCAGCATTCTGAATCAGCTGGAGAGTCTTAAGGGATTTATTGGGGCAGCCTGATAATAGAGAGTTGCAATAGTCCAGCCTAGACGTAACAAATGCATGGACTAGTTTTTCTGCATCTTTTTGAGATAGGATGTGCCTGATTTTTGCAATGTTACGTAAATGAAAAAAGGCAGTTCTTGAAGTTTGTTTTATGTGGGAGTTAAAGGACATATCCTGATCAAAGATAACTCCAAGATTCCTTACGGTTTCGCTGGAGGCCAGGGCAATGCCATCTAGAGAAACTATATCTTTAGATAATGTGTTTCGAAGGTGTTCGGGGCCAAGTACAATAACTTCGGTTTTGTCTGAGTTTAACATCAGAAAATTGCAGGTCATCCAGGTTTTTATGTCCTTAAGGCATGCTTGAAGTTTAGCTAATTGATTGGTTTCATCTGGCTTGATCGATAAATATAATTGGGTATCATCTGCATAACAATGAAAATTTATGGAGTGCTTCCTAATAATATTGCCTAATTATTGTGATGGTGTGATGGTCAATGGTATCGAATGCAGCACTAAGATCTAGTAAGACAAGTACAGAGACAAGTCCTTTGTCTGATGCAATTAGAAGGTCATTTGTAACTTTCACCAGTGCTGTCTCTGTGCTATGATGCACTCTAAATCCTGACTGAAAATCCTCAAACAGCTTGTTGTTGTGTAGAAAGTCACACAACTGATTGGCGACTGCTTTCTCAAGGATCTTAGAGAGAAAAGGAGGGTTAGATATAGGTCTATAATTTGACAAAATCCCTGGATCAAGAGTGGGCTTTTTAAGAAGAGGCTTAATTACAGCTACTTTAAAGGACTGTGGCACATAGCCTTTTAAATAAGGACAGATTGATCATATCTAGTACATAAGTGCTAACTAAGGGTAAAATTTCTTTAAGCAGCCTAGTTGGGACGGGGTCTAAGAGACACGTTGATGGCTTAGATGAGGAAATCATGGAAGTTAGTTGATTACGGTTGATGGGAGAAAAGCAGTCTAAATGTACAGGTTTTACAGTTGTTTCTAAGGTTCCTGTGTTTGAAGATAAGTCAGTACCAACTGAGGGCAGGAGGTGCTGAATTTTTTCTCTAATAGTTAGAATTTTATCTTTAAAGAAGCTCATGAAGTCATTACTACTGAGGTCTATAGGAATACATGGCTCAACAGAGCTGTGACTCTCTGTCAGCCTGGCTACAGTGCTGAACAGAAACCTGGGGTTGTTCTTATTTTCCTCTATTAATGATGAGTAGTAAGCTGCTCTGGCATTACGGAGGGCCTTCCTATAAATTTTAAGACTATCTTGCCAGGCTAAACGTGATTCTTCCAGATTGGTGGAACGCCATTTCCTTTCAAGTTTTCGCGATGTTTGCTTTAATTTGTTTGCGGGTTATACCATGGAGCTAACCTCCTCTGTTTTATTATCTTCTTTTTTAGAGGGGCGATAGAGTCGAGTGTTATTCGTAGTGAGCCTGCAGCACTATCAACAAGATGATCAATTTGGGAGGGACTAAAGTTAGCATAGGAGTCATCTGTTACATTGAGACATGGAACTGAATTTAATGCCGATGGAATCACTTCCTTAAATTTAGCTACAGCACTATCAGATAGACATCTAGTGTAGGAATGTTTGCCTAATGGCGTGTAGTCCAGTAATAGGAATTCAAAAGTTAATAGAAAATGGTCTGATAAAAAAGAATTCTGTGGAAAGACTATTAGATGTTCAATTTCAATGCCATAAACAAGAACAAGGTCGAGGGTGTGGTTAAAACAGTGAGTGGGTTTATGTACACTCTGACAGAAGCCAATCGAATCTAGTAATGAGATAAACGCAGCACTAAGGCTATCATTTTCTACATCCATATGAATATTAAAATCACCTACAATAATTATTTTATCTGTTTTAAGGACTAAACCTGATAAGAACTCTGAGAATTCAGATAAAAATTCAGAATACGGTCCAGGAGCTCGGTACACTATAACAAATCGAATTGGCTGTAGTGTTTTCCAGGTTGGGTGTAAAAGGCTAAGAACAAGGCTTTCGAACGAGTTATAATTTAATTTAGATTTAGGTTTGATTAATAGGCTTGAGTCGAAGATGGCTGCAACTCCACCTCCTCGGGCTGTGCCTCGAGGAATGTGAGTATTAATGTGACTGGGGGGAGTGGATTCATTTAGGCTAACATATTCACCTTGACACAGCCAGGTTTCAGTGAGACAAAATAAATCAATATTATGGTCTGATATTAGATCGTTTACTAGAACATTTTAGATAAGAGAGATCTGATGTTTAAGAGTCCACATTTAATTCTCCTATTTTGTTGTACTGTTGCAGTGGAGGTTTTACTTTTTATTAGGTTTTTATGTGTGACTCCTCTTCTGTTTAGTTTTGATTTAAATAATTTAAGTAGTCTGGGGGCAGACAACCTCTTTGTGGAGTTTAGGGTGGGTAACTGCTCTAATGGAAGCGCAGAGAAGCGTGTAGGACTGCAGCTCTGCCTCCTGGTCTGGACCACAGACTGTATTAAGTCTATGGTCTCAACTCTGAGTTGTCATGGCTTTGGGCCACTAATAAATTCGGCCAGATTTCTAGATATAAGAGCGGCTCCATCCAAAGTGGGATGAATGCCATCTCTCCTAATCAGACCAGGTCTTCTCCAGAAAGTCCGCCAATTATCTACAAAGCCCACATCATTACCTGGACACCACCTCGACAACCAGCGGTTGAATGATGACATGCGGCTATACATGTCATCGCTAGTAAGATTAGGCAGGGGCCCAGAGAAAACTACGGAGTCCGACATTGTTTTTGCATATGTACACACCGACTCCACATTAATTTTCGTGACCTCCGATTGGCGCAATCGGCTGTCATTACCGCCGACGTGAATAACAATCTTAGCATATTTACGCTTATCCTTAGCCAGCAGTTTTAAATAGGATTGAACGTCGCCCGCTCTGGCCCCTGGGATGCATTTGACTATGGCCGCTGGTGTCGCTAATTTCACGTTTCGCAAAATGGAGCTGCCAATAATCAGAGTTGGTTTCTCAGCGGGTGTGTCGCTGAGTGGAGAGAACTTGTTAGAAACGTGAACGGGTCGGTGGTGAACTGTGGGCTTTGGTTTAGGGCTATGCTTCTTTCGGACAGTCACCCAGCCTCCCTGGCTTCCCAGCTGCTCGGGAGTTGCCGGGAGACGGCTAGCAGAAGCTACCTCTGTATGGGCTCTACTTAATTTTCTTTTGCCAGAGGAAGGGCTCATCTGTAGCTTTTCTGCAGACAGCTTGAGATAGCAGGAAGTGGGGAAGTTAGGTGACCTTTTAACTTGTTGGGTGGGGTTTTTTCCTAAGAATGTGGTCAGATGGGTGGCTGGTGAACTAGTGGTTAAAATGTGCACCATATATAACAACCCAGGTTCGATTCCAGCTGGGGAGCTTGTTGCATGTAATACCCCTCTATCTCTCTCCATATTTCCCATCTGTATCTACAATGTAAGCAGTCTGATGAAAAAAATAGAATGTGGTTACAGTGTACAGATTATATACACCTGGCAGAGATGTGAACCAGACCACGTCCTGATGTGTTCTGACTGATCTGATCCCATTCAGATTCTGATTGTGTTCTGCATTTATACCTGCATCAACATGGGTCCAGATACCATTTCCAGATACAGATTGCATTTTAATAACCGGTGTAAATTCCGTCCATGTAGCACATGTCTGTCTGTAGCCCTCCTCAGACCAAAAGTTGAGTTAGACCTGCTGCTCCAGATGGAATTAGGTATTCCCAAATTGTGAGAAAACAGGTTCAGAACTCTTCAAAACATAGGTAGAAAAAATAATATTTCAAGGTTATTTGCACGTAACCTTTTTGCCTGGTGTAGGTTGATATTATATCATTAGTCATCAAAAGAGCTGCAGTCATCATCATTGCTAATGATTAGCTGGCTTCCTGCAGCCTGCCTCTATTGATTTGCCAACACATCCCTCAGACAAGAGAGGTGGTCAATGTTAATTTAATCAGAAAGGAGGCAAACAATGAAAAGTCTTACATTTAATTTTCTGCTATGTTTGTACTGTTCAAGGCAGCTGCTGCTGTCTCCCATGTGTAGAAAATGTGTTGCAAGTGAGAGTCAATTGATTTTATGTGGTCCGATGATGTTATTAGATATGGTACATCCACTACGCTGGGGAGATCTGAAGACACATTTAAACCTACCAAGCAAACACACACACACACACACACACACACACACACACACACACACACACACACTATCCACAGGTGTAAAGCTATGCTTTGTCATGAATTGGATATTGTGGTTGACTGAAGGGGGGAAAGAAGACTCTGTTTTCAGCACATTATAGTAGTCTTAGATGTCACTCTTCACACACACATACACACAGTCGTGTTTCCATCACTTCAGAGGACATTACATTGAGTTACATTAATTTCCTGGAGACTTACCCTAACTCTAACCATAACCACTACTTGCCTAACCCTAACCCTAAATCTATTTTCTAACCTAATTTTAACCTAACCCTAACCTTAAACCAAGCCTTCACCCTAAAATTTAATGGTTTATGTTATGGGGACTTCTGTTTTGTCCCTAAACTGAAGCTGAGTGTGTAATGTGACTGTGTAAACAGATGTATGTCCCCACAACATGAGTAATACATGTCCACACACACACACACACACACACCCTGTATGAATGAATGTAGGGCAGACTGACAAGATGGGCTGGATGTCACAGAGCTTTTTACAGCCATACGAGGGAGTGCTGAAACATGACCTTCCCATCAAATGTACGCCTTCTTGTATTGGGCCTCTCACACTGTCACTTCATTACAAACATAAAACTTACACTAAAGCTGCACTAACCGATATTTTTGACCACATGGGGGCAGTGAAACAAGCTGAAAATACATCACTGACACATTTTCACATTATAAGTTCATTTGGAGAACATGTTGCCTTTATAAATAGAATATATGACTATTTAAATGTCCAACAGACATACAGCAACAATAGCATCCATTTGTTTTGTTTGTGTTCACCTGATGAATGTAAGTCCAATGTTTATGCTCTTTTAGCTCTGTTTTTGGTCTCTACCAACTCCTGAGGGAAATATCTGACTCTTTAGCAAATGTTCTTCTCTGTTTTTGTCTGGCTGCTGTTTGGTGCGGGCAGGTCGTGTACAATGGGTTTATCAGAGCTTTTTTCACTAAAAACAGTGACTGAAAACAATGCTGATGAGTGCAAGGGTGGTTGTTGTGGGCTGTAAAGCCAAAGCAATGAGCTAACTAAAATAGGCTAAAAAGCTCTGTAAAGCTGAATGGAACTGCAGAGTTGGTGATAAGGTTCATCACTGCAGGCTACATCTTTCACATTACACATAGTTGTTTGATTCATTGTTTATATAGATAATATTGATTAGTGCAGCTCTAAAGTGAGGATGTTTCTTTTTCTCAGAGGTCAAAAGTACTGTTTGTGGTATTTTTTTAAATGAATTAGATAGCTAGTTTTACTTTGCTAGGTCAAGTTGTAGCCAGACCAACTCTATTAAAATTTGACTTTGACTTTGATTTAGCTCCAGTAATAGCCAGTGTATTGTTACTTCTTTTATTTAATATTTACAAAATCAAAAACTTGTATTTTGAATGGTAGAATTAACATCTGAATGAAGGGGAGATAATACTAGATAGACACGATAAGGTATTTAGACACACACATCAGTGATTTCTATTAAGAATGTTGAACTGTTAAATGTAATACTGTTTGATAGTGTCAAGAATCATTTGCATCAGAGACAGGTATTTCAAATCAATTTAACTGGTTTGATGTCTCTAAAAAGTTGCCTTACCAATACCCAACAGATGGGAGTTTTTATACCCTCACTATAATGTGAATTTCCACAGCACTAATCCCATCAATACAACAACATGTCATGTCATATAACACCCAATAAAAATCAGGTCACACACTGCAGGATTCCATGTAGTTGAATCACATCAGCACTTCAGCTGCTGGCTTCATCAGGGACACCATGACACTGGCCTTGTCAGGTAAATTGTCGGTTTAATCAAACTGCATGGAATATTTGAGTGTGTGACCGCATATTTTACGTTTTGAGGCTTTAATGTGAAACATCCTTGCAGGAAGTGTTGAGTATCATTAACATAAGATGAACACCAAACAAAAGGACAGCAAGGTTAAAAACAAAGTATGGCATGACTCTGTTGTTGTACTGATGAAGTTAGTGCTGTGACATTTACATTACTGACTTCATCTTACCAAATGAGCCATTATAGTACACTTAATTTCACCTTCTCAATGCTTTTTACCCAGCTTTTGTTAGCAAATGGTCTTTATTTCTTCACGTCAGCTATTATTTGAGAACTCATAAGAGACCTACATGAGACTAACGCGTGCAAACCAATCTTAATCCCCTTGGTCATAATGAGGTGTCATTGCATCCAGCTTGGCTGGTGGATGTTCTGTACTTGAGTGTAGTAATATCTAGTGTGCACTCACATAAACACACACTTCATCTACCTCTGAGTGTTAATGTGAATTCCCATCAGGCACTGGGGTCTGTGAAGGGCTCCGGGCAGGGAAGAGGAGAAGCTGTGACCTTTCACCAGCCGTGGCTGCTGGGAGTTAGATAAGTCTGCTCTCTGGAGTTTTATGCTTCACAACATTGACATTTGTGTAACTTACAGCGGCTCCTTAGGCAGTTTTTGGCTTTATTATTTAATAATTTGTTATCACAACAGCAATAACAGCAGAGAGGGTGTTCTTTACAGCTTACACACAGTAAAGAAGATCTTCAAGTTTATTATGGATGTTAAACCTGCTACTGTGTAAGGGTTAGTGCCAATGGTGTTTAGTGACAAAAATGTACACTGAAAATAAATCAAAGATCACTAACGAGCTTGCTTGTGCTTGTTTCTGATCAGTTCTTTGAATTATTATTTAAATTTTTCTGTTTAATTGCTGTTGGATTTGATAATGCAGCAGTAATTAAAACACAGAAAGAACATAGTATGTGGGAAGTTGTCAACACAATGCAACTGGCAACAGATTGATTAGAAAATACTGACTGAAAATGTCTGATAGTATATGAAGTGCAGCATGTATGCTGAAATATATATAATATATAATATATAATAGATAGATGATAGAATAGATAGTAGAAATGTTAAAAATGGCATAGAAATACTTGAATGGACAAAATAATAGCATATTGGATACACGTGCACATACATATTTGTACTCACATACAATTATTAAGAAATATAAGAAATATATACACAGTACTAAAACCCAAACATGAGTTCTGTAGTAGGAGAATGAACATGGTAAGGCAAACAATAAAGCACACCAGCTATGCCATAATTGGACTTATTGTGTGCACTTTACTGTATATCTCCAGCAGTAATTTCAAGAAAAGTTCAGTATATTTTAACAAGGCGTGTCTGCACAACATGAATTTAGACTAATTGGTGAAGTGGTGGACGTGACTGGAAGCAAATGTACCCATGATGAACTGGGCACATACAGACGGGTGACAAATTAAAGGAAAACCCAGCAAAAAGTGTCTTAGTGAGGTGTCGGGCCACCACGTGTATCTGCAATGCTTTTGGCATTGATTATACAAGTCTCTAAAATCAGAATCAACTGGGCCTGCTCAGCATTTTTATACATGCCACAGAGCCTGATTGGATGTTTGTTGCTTAATTGTACTGTGTAGTGCATCTGTGTGGAAGCATCTGCATATTACTTATTCAGGTTTTTCCTTTAATTTGTCACCCATCTATATATACAGTGTATGGATGCATTTCTTGGAGGAATGTGAGATGAACTCATTCCTTAACATGCTTTGCAGGATATGGTGATTAAAGCTTTAATCCTCTGGAAAATTATTAGCTTGAGTCTTGTAGGCAATCCTATTTGCAGACCTAATGTTTCCTCCTTCCTTTCTCTGCAGGTCAGAGGTCAGTGAAGGCAGTGGTACCAGTGGGCGGAGATGATGTCCATGCAAAGTAAGTGCTCTGTCACCACAGCAGCCAGCTCTGATTGATCTGTTGTAGATATCTGCTGTATACAGTTAAAGCACATACACAGTCACTAATGTGTAACGTCTTATGTTCCTTCACTCCCAAACTACTTACTGTGTTAAGTGTAGGTGATCATGATTGATTGAAAGTGTTAATATGCAGTGGCCCATCTCTGGGAGGGTTGTTACTACCTATGAGATGACACCTGGTTGATCCTCACACAACTTTGACAAACAATACATAGTTAAATATATAGTTACAAGTTAAAACATTTTATTGTCATATTATTTCCGTCTTGTGCACAAAAAAGGGGGTTTGTTATTAATGATTCAGCTGTCTCTGGTCTGTTTTTGGATTAGGAAAATTAAAACATAAAAAAGCAAAAGTTCTTGAGTACAATTTGACTGATCTCGCTTTAGCTAAAAGATTGTGCGTCCGTGCCTGCCACGGAGACTAAAAATCCCTAATCAACCAGCTAATATTGCAAGGTAAGTAGTAGTGTTAAACTAGAGTGGAGTTTAAATCCGGGAGACAGCATCTAACAGCATCAAAAGTATAAACTGTAGCTATGCATAGTAGTTGGAGTTGCTGAACACGATTATATACAATGTGTACACAGTGTTACATTTAAAGAAGAATCTTGGGGTTAAAAAAAGCAAGAAGAAGAAAGACTCAGCCTTTAGTTCTTTAATTTCAGTGGCAGTATGTGAGAATTTGCCAGCGCTTCAATATTAAGAGCCACGGAAAGAGACAGAAATTGACAAACAATGGGATATGAGATGCCAAATACCCCCCCCCCCCAATTTGGCATATTCTGAAAAATAATGACGTGAAGGAAGAAGAAAGTTCTCAGTTCTCTCACAGGCTGCATCACTGATGGATTTTAAAACTTACTTTGCTGTGAAAGCTTCAATTAATGACCATAGTAATCACGAGGGACACTCGCTTCTTCTCACAGTGAATGTGAAGCAATGCACAAGTGTATAATGACAAGTTGTTAGGTTGGGACTCTCATTTATTTTCTATTTGCTCACATGCTGTATGTTTTGCTGGATATTCATAATGTTATCCATGCAGCTGGCATGCATAACAGTTGTTAATATTAGGGAGTCTGCTTATTAGTGTGGTTGCACAAGGTTTTTTCATTATATTTCTTTTTGCCCTGGTCATAATGCAAGGCGAAAAAATTATTTTTAAAGGACGATGACATGAGAGGAATCTCCTCAACAACTTAAAATAAGCTCATTTACAGTGTTCCAAAGCTTATTAAAGTGATTTGAGTTTCTTTGTGCATAAGATATGATATTTAAGTAATACATTTATTACAGTTCTCTTAAGAAGGTGGAAGATTATTTTATAGGATAGGCTCACATTTTTCCAAGTCTGTCTTAATACAATACTGACATGCCCATACAGCATGGAACAGGTTTTGCTCTCTGTAATCATTCCTCATGTTCATACTGGCCATTTTTAGATCCGTTCCTAATATGTTTACAATCCAAGGGATGAGGGACAAAACCCCCAGTCTGTGTAAAAAATGTTTTTCAAAGTTGATCTGAGGATAATATGAGGTTTCAGCAATCTGAGTTGATATCTTCCAAAGTTAATTTTTTTTAGTATAAAATCCCCTCTTTATGTTTCCCAACACAAAGAGGACAATTTCACACTAAAAGGATGTAACCTAGGAAGATGGCCACATAATTTGTCTAACAGACTGCTGGAGCCTCATTTCAACTTCAGGAAAACCTAGGATGTATTTTTGCACAGAATGAGGAGTGTGGATTTTGTTCCCCTTCACTTACATTGGAAGCACATTCAAAACGACATGTTAATGGCCAATATGAACAGTAGAAATGATTACAGCAAGCAGCACCTGTTTCAGTGTTCATGCGGGCACTGAATATTATTTTAAGGCAGATTTGAAAAATTGTGAACCTATGCTTTAATCTCTCTCTCTCTCTCTCTCTCTCTCTCTCTCTCTCTCTCTCTCTCATTCAGACTTGTTGGGAGTGAGACAGAAACGACCTAGTAACATTACCTTGTGACTCGGGTGCTTAGAGATGAAACCAATATGTAAAACTTCCATCACAGTAATGTAACAAGGTGCACCCCTAAAAGGGGCTATACAGTTGGGCGTCATCAGCATAGCAATGAAAATCTGTGCTTTGTTCATGGATGATGATCCTTACTAGTATAATTTAAAGACTGAATAGTAGAGGACCAAACACAGAGCTGTGTGGGACTCCATATGGAATGCCTGTGAGTGAAAACCAAAGCAAAGTAAATCTTGACAGCTTTTGTTTCAGTTCAAAGCTTTTCATCACAAAGAACATTCAAAACGCATTAGATCAAACATCTGCTGGTTTTGACTGTAGCCTGGCTGAAGCAGCAGTAATAGTGGCAGTAGTTCCAGTAGTAGTACAAGTACTAGGGGCAGTAATCATAGTAGAAATAGCAGCAGTAGTAGCAGCAGCACTAGATGCAGTAGAAGAGGCAGTATGGCAGCAGAATGGAAGTAGAAGCAGCCTTAGTACTACCATTATAATCAGTAGTGCAATCAGTTGTAGCCCAGGAAATGACAGTATTAGTACTGGCAGAAGTAGTAGTAGCACTAGTTGCTGTAAAAGTAACAGTACTAGCAGTAGTAGAAGTAGTTGTAGCACTACTAGTAGTAGAAAATATAACAGTATTAGTGCTAGCATAATCATAGTAGAAACAGCAGCAGTAGTAGTAGCGCAACAACACTACTCACAGTCGAAGATACAGTAATAGCAGCAGTAATGGAAGTAGTAGCAGTATTAGTATTATATAATGTGATATATGCAGTAGTACAAGCATAAGTAGCAGTAGAAGTGGCAGTATTTGTACTAACATACCACTAGTAGTAACACTAGTTACAGTACAAGTAGCAGTAGTACTGGGAGTTGTAGAGGTAGCAGTAGCAGTAGTGTTAGTGGTAGTAGTAGCAGTTGTAGAAGTTGTAACACTAGTAGCAGTAGCAGCAGTAGTAGTAGAGGTAGTACTAGCAGTATTACCAGTACTACATGCAGCACTAGAAGAGGCAGTATTTAGTACTGTTGCAGTACTAGTGGTAGTGGTAGTAGTAGTGATATTAGTAGTAGTAGCAATAGTAGTTTAGTAGTTTGTCAAGTAAAAGTACTGTTACTTTAAAGACATTTTACTCAAGTAAAAGCTAAATTACTTTTGTAAAAATGTACTCAGATAAAAGTAAAAAGTAGGTGTGTTACAATGTACTGTAAATGTTACTGCATTGCATTTTTAAAAGGAGGGGGAGCGGGTAATTTTATATGATATAACTATTAAATTAATGAACACCTTTAGCCAAATAAAGTGCATTAACATGTCAGCATATACAGACTAGTTCAATGAACATCATGAACAGCACCACCAAGCCCTGATGTCCAAACCAACAATAAATTCCCTCTCCACATATGGACATGTGGAGCCTGTGCATACAACTGATTATCAATTATAAATATACCGCCTTCCTCAGTGTAGGTTCACTAGAATGAACCAAAAAAGAGGAAAAAACTAAAAAAAAAAATTAAACAAAAATGAAAAAGAGCTATGAACTCAGACAGGTGTAACAAGCAATATTAGGCTACATACATTAAATAATGTGCCACTGCACTAACAGCAGAATAAAGCAACACCAAGGTAGCCAACACAGAACAACAGCAGCTACAGCCCACAAACATTTACACCTTTTACAGCTGAGTGCAGCTTGTGACCTCTCTGGACATGGAGCTCTGCCCTCTTGTGGCCGTGGACACACCAGCAGCTTCTTCCCTGCTGCAGCTGCTAATTTGACGTCTTTATTTTGTTACTTACTTTGTTACTTACTTGTTCCGTTGTGTACTTAAAGGTGGGGTAGGCAGTATTGTTATGCCGTCATTGGCCAAAAATTCCATAATAAGTGTTTTCAGACTTTAGAAAATCTAACCCGTGACGGAAGACTTTAGCCAATCACAGGTTATTTCAGAGAGACGGTGCATTTGTATTGGCTGTTTTACAAATGCAGACGCACGTACACGTCCCTTCAGATGGTGAAAGCCTGATTCACTGGTGGAAAATCCTGCCCAAAATCCTACAACTTGTGATAAATTTCCAACACCTCCTTTGCCTACAGCGGCGTATAGTACAAAACAACACGTCCTGGCTCCACATGGAGCTTCGGGCTCATTACGTTCGATGCCATGGCGATTGTATCAACGTGGCAAAGAGGCATGATGACAAATAGTGGGGAATAACTAACGGGGGACAGTGGCGTGTGTGTGTGTGTGTGTGTGTGTGGTGTACTAGCCTCTCATCCTGCTGGACGGCATTGCAGCTGCCTCTGAAACCTGTGCTGGAGGGGCGTCTTTGAGAAGACAAGTCTCGGGTAGATGGACCGGGTTCTCGGTGAGTCAGTTTCCCTGCGAAACCTCACGCCTCGTAGGGCTCACTCTCCAAGGTGTGAGGTTTCGCAGGGAAACGACTCCTTCTGCTGCCTGTCGAAGTTTTGGGTTTGGTGGGAGGGGCTTAGCAGAGTGATACGAGGCAGCAGAGAGAGGCGTAAGGTTTTGCATAGGTTGCACAGATTTTGCCTACCCCAGCTTCAAGTAAAAGTAAAATAACAGATTTTTAAAATTACACAAAAGTACACAAAAAATGACTTTGTTACAGTAACGAGAGTAAATGTAATTTGTTTCTTCCACCCTTGAGCAGTAGTAGCAGTAGTAGCAGTAGTAGTAGTGGTGGTGGTGGTGATAGTAGTAGTAGTAGCAGTAGTAGTAATGGTTGTGGTAGTAATAGTAGCAGTAGTGGTAGTTTGTGGAAAGCTTTCCATTGTAGCAGTAGTAGTGGTAGTAGCAGTAGCACTAATAGTTGTAGTAGTAGTAGTAAGGGGTAGTATTACTATCTGATGTCAGCCATGTGTTGTTCCCTGCAGTGAGTGAGGCAGACAGTGTGGTGAAGGTGGCGGAGTGGCAGCAGACCTACTACGCCTCAGACTCTGGCATCCAATCAGGAGCCACCACAGTCCGGGACGATGAAAGCAGCACTGAGTACAGCGGCCGAAAGAGGTACACTGGCAGTACTACAGTCAATACTACCACTGCTCCTGCTACTGCCGGCGCTGGGGGAGGCGGAGACACAGCAGCTGGTGAACTAGAGAGCCCCACAGGTGAGCCTTTCTACAGCTCTTTAACTGAGAGAGATAAAAAAATCATTTGGTTTCAGTAGTTCAAGTGTTTTGCTTTCTTTCTTTCTGTCAGGCCTTTTCTCTTCACTCCCTTCAGCTTTGTTTCTATTGTTGACACTGGCTTTCATCATCTCATTTTTTCTCTCTCTGTGTTCATCATCAGATGTGTAGTCTGTTGTTGTGCATCTGTGTTGCTTTTCTTTTCTGTATTTATTGTTCTTGTTTTTGCTACATAAAGGAGCTGATGTAAAATCATGTAATATATTGGTCCATTTGCTGCTACATTAATTTGCTGCTTCATAATTTGCTTGTTTGTTTGTTTGCCCATCGATCTGTCAGACAGACATGATTATCCCAGACACCACTGAATGGATTATGATAAATATGTATATTCACTTGATCCAGTGTTAATTTTATGATGTGCTTAAAATAGTGATCATTATCTAACATAGTGAAAATGTAAAGTTGGTCTCCTTCAAAAGAACCCAGTTCCTGCCATTAATTCGCCTTCTATATGAAATCAGCTTCCACAGTGTGAGGTAATCCATCATAGTAAATATGAAGAAATTTTGCGTTTTATCCTTATTTCACTCTGTTATGCTCTGCTTCCCACCAATCACCTGACACACACGGGAAGGAATAAAAGTCTCCTCCAGGAGATAATCCCTCGTAAACATGTTGCCTTACAAACTTTACTGTCACACCTGTGCTGTTAGCTGAGACAGCTGTTGTATGTATGTATATATATATATATATATATACATACACACACACACACACACACACGATCAAAATAGTCCTCAACAATTGCACTATTGCATTTCCTCCTGTTTGAGTAGTGCTTGACAAAAACTACAGTGGCCAGCTGTTTTAAGAAATTAATGAGACTTTTAAAAAAAGTGAAACTATACATTTGTGTGGCGTTTTTAAAGATTTACATCTTCAGTGGGACTGGAGAACCACAGACAGGGTAGGGAAGTCAAAAAGTATTGAGAGACAGACATTTTGTCATTTGCGAGGGTTCAAAGGCACTTTGTGGGAATGTCTGTGTGGAGCTGAAAATGTTGAGTGTATGCTTTATCAGCACATGTGGATATCTCCATGTATGCAGATATCCAATGTAGTATAAACACAACCGCAAGCATGTATGCTGTCCATGTCTGTTTTGTGTATCCAGCCCTGCCAGAATGAACACCATGTCAGATCAATTTCTGAGTTATGCAAGAATCATGGTGAGAGGAGAGCTAAAATAAGGGCATTGGCATGTACCCATAGGAGAAACATGATGTAGCTGAGCCTTGTTGCTCATATGTTGTAGATATAATTGAGTCCAGAACTCTTGTTGGAACACTGCACAATGCAGTATACAAGTAATACAAGTGAATGCACAATAGCAGATAAGCAGCCTAAGTATGAGAATGTGTTGAGTGCAGGTTGGGCTCCTCCTTGTTCTCAGGAGGGCTTATATTACAATGTAAGTCTCTTATGACTCACGTGTACACTCTGAAAAATATTGTACCCTCAGCACTTACATAAATAGACACTTTAACTTTCATCTTTCTGACTCATTCTATCAAGTAGAAAAAAAAGGTTCTCATTGATTTCCGTAGTTGGCTTCTATGCATCTCTCTTCCCCTCCTGAGGGCAGATGATTTGACTCCTATAAAGCCAATACATGTCAGTGAAACTGATCTGAATGGGGTGTATGCCAAAGTTGAGATACGATGCAGAAAGAAAATCCAGTAGTTTGTTATAGCTTAGCCAATACTAATCTGAAATGTTCTTAATATCCTTCCTTTGGAATGAGGGGAACTTCACACCTGAAGAAGCATGTAATGAATATGTTTGATCTTCATACTGTACCTGCAGCTACTGCTTTATTAGTTTTAGGCCTATTGGTCACACTTTACCATGAAGGATAGACTCAATATTGACTGTTGTGATTCTCTTGATTTTCCCATTGGTGCATGACACACAAATAAACAGCTGAAGTGTAATGAGATGAAATAACAGGTGTGAACACACTTGAAATGATCAAATTATTCATATCAAACATCAACCAAATGGAAGCTTGGCTACTGTTCCTTGAATCTGAGGTTAATAACTTTGTTCCTGATAATAAGAATATGCTTATGCATGATTTGGCTAGTGATTTCCCTCTCTACTTGACGTGGGATCTGCATTCTTACTTTTAAGGTGGCAGGTCATTCACGTTTTTCTACTGCCTGCTCGTGTGCTGTTCTTTTTTCAGCAGTTCAGTTGCCTGTTTTATTATCCTGCCTTTGTAATTACACATCAGTCTTTGCTGCCATCCTTAGCATCTATACAAGGATCCTGGTTCTTTAAAGAGCAACCACACCTGGTTAAAGCTTGAACAGGACCCCCTCACATAATGCAAATAATTCATTCCATCAAGTATTAAACCTCCTCATGTGAAAATTGCAAGAATCATGCAAGTACATCAACTTTATCAAATATGCTGAACTGCTTCAAGTGCTACAGACGGGACAGAATCAATTGAATAACCCAATAATAAACTGTCTCTAGATATAATTTACTAACTTGACAAAAATGGAGTGTTAAGTTACTTTAAGGCAAGGGTGCTTTTGAGTCAGTAATTGCAACAGGTGTTCACGTGGATTGACAGTGTGATAGGATTGGCACCACACTGAGAGGTGCTTTCAGCTAATTTGTCAAGGATTTCTCGGAGGATCACTACAGTTCCCTCTCTCTTGAAAACTCTTGTAAATTCAGCAGGCCAATGCTGTGCCTGATGAGTCACAATGTCCTTCAAAACCCATAATCATCATATCTGGGGATCCAGAAGTCTCATCCAAAGACTGAATAGAGCCATCTGTCAAACCAGCAGTGAAACTGTCAACATTAGTAAATGTCAAAGTGACTGTGAGTGGCTTCAAGAATATAAATGTACTCGACTGTGTCTTTGTCCATGGTGCCACTAGTTGATGTCAGAAATTCCCCTCGCTGACATAAACATTCTGATGACTCTCTCCATCATGGAAAGGGACGTTAACAGGCTGTTCAAGAGGCGGAGCCCCCACAAAGCAGCTGGGCCAGACTCTGTTTCTCCTTCTACCCTGAAGCACTGTGCTGATCAGCTGTCTCCGGTGTTCACAGACATCTTTAACACGTCACTGGAGACATGCCGTGTACCAGTCTGCTTCATCATCCCCGTCCCCAAAAACCCAAGGACCATAGGACTTAATGGTTACAGACCCGTTGCCCTGACCTTGTGCTGTCACACCTCAAATCCATTACTGACCCACTGCAGTTTGTCTGCAGAGCCAACAGGTGTGTAGATGATGCAGTAAACATGGCCCTCCACTTCATCTTGCAGCACCTGGACTCATCAGGAACCTATGCCAGGATCCTGTTTGTGCAAATTACCTTTTGAATTAGTATCTTGCACATTGCAAATATTCTTTATACTTCATACTGTGAACGTTTGCACATTCCCTGGTCAATATTTTGCACATCCCTGCACAAAACTGTACAGCCCTTTCATTTAAGTAACAGTCATATACATACATATTTTTCATATACATACATATTTTTAAAATATCTTTTCAAATTATATTGTAAATTTTATATTTTATATTTATGCTTTTGACTTGCTGTACTTGCTTTATATTTTCTACTTACTATGTTTATTTTTATGCATCAATATACCAAGATAAATTCCTTATATGTGAAAATCTATTTGGCAATAAACCTGATTCTGATGATGCAAATTGAAAGTCCTCAATCCCAAATGTCTCTCGTGCTGAAGTACTTCCACTGTCAGAGGGATTTCAATATTTCAAAATAGACGGCTCAGAAGAACACACACACACACACCAAAAAACTTGCATTAGACATACAGTGATGTACTTTTAGGAAGAGAACCTGGATAGAGATAGTAACACTAGGTTCCATCAAAGCACCAAACTGAATTGGCATTTGCCCATTTCAGCCATTTGCTATAAATATATAATTACAAATTGCTGAATCTTTCCAGTGTGAAGCGCAAGTCATTTCCTACCTTCAGTTCATTCAGTAGATATAGACTGAGATAGATAGACTATCACAGTCAACAATTTGTTACAGTTTGTTGTTGTGGCATTTAATGAACACAAGCCCAAAACCTTTGCAGTGATGCACTGATGGGTCCAGTCGAGTAGCCGTGGCTAGTCCCCCCATGGTGGTAACAGCAGGACAGGTAGTGCCAAAACGGTGTAAACATTTTTTGGACATTAGAAATAAAGAAATTACAGCTAAAAACTTCCCAGAACCCAAGTCCCAGAGGACCATGCAAACTGTAATAACTGTATGCGTGGACCACACATGCCGACAAACGTGTGAACACATCTGTGTATGCAAACACCCAATGAATGACACCCATGAACAGAACCAAATGCACATTTGTTGTCTGTGGTCATGCCCATTTTTGGATTAAATCAGCTCCTTAAAAGAAAAATCAACAGTTGCAATGATACTGCCGCATTAGTGAAACGTGAAATGTCAATTATTCATCTATCATTGTTAAAATAAAGCAGGATTCAAACTCCATTAGAAAGTGGTGTAGTGGATACTCATTTATCTTAACATATTGATAGTACACTCCAGGAACACTTCACTTCTTCAGAAAGACTGATTAAAGAAATGCTGAATGAGAGATTGCACCGAGTTAGTGAAGCTGGAACAGAGGCTAGCCTAGAGGTGACAAATAGAGGTGAAAGAATAAAGCAGCAGGCTATTCATATTTTTAGCATGTTTCCATAATTACCCTGCACATAGGTTTAGCCAATAGATTTATTCACCACTCTACCCATTTTACATTAGTCTTCCTCCTTGAATGAATGAATGATCTTTATTGTCATTATACTCAGGTACAATGAAATTTCACAAGGTTTTTCCTGATGGATAAAACAAATAAACAAATACATAAAAACAATACCAGAAAACAGCAATAGCAGCAGCCTAATATATAAAAAATAAAATGTTTACAAATATAGAGGTTGAGTGTTATAAATGTGAATAAGTAGATGCTCAGTCTTGTATTTGAAAATTGTGTCTATAATAGCAGTCTCTGAGTGTGACAAGAGACAAACAGAGAGCAAACATGGATGTTGTTACGAGGCTGAACTAGTGAACCCAAGTGCAAACTGAGACGAGGAGACAGGAGTAAGGTTAACAGGGTGCTTATTCAAAGGCACGGGGGGAGCGGCTGAGACTGGTGGCTGGGAAAGTGGGTCTAGGGCTGGTAACAGAGTCGAGCAGGAGTCCAGGGCAGGGAAGCAGGGCTGACATGACGAGCACCAGGAGACAGGAGGACAGAGCCAGAGAAGGCGGAACGGCAGGGCAGAGGGAATAGGCGTTAGGCTAAGCCAACAGACAACAACGGGATACAGAGATACTTGCTGGCAAAAAAGGCTGGAAGCGTAGACTAACTGATGTAGTGGCTATGATCTGGCAGCATGGAAGTGACTGAGCAGAGTATTAGTAGAAGCCTTGATTATGGAACAGGTTGCAGGTGGTGGGGCTCTGCTCTGACTCCAGCACACCTGTCTCCATTCACACAATCACTCACACACACACACACACACACACACACACACAGACAGGGAGAGAGAGGGAGAAAACCACTCAGGGAGTGGCAACAGGTTACACAGAATGGGAGGTAGAGGGCGTGGCAGGTGACATCACAGGAGCAGATGTAACAGATGTTGTGAAAACCATAATATGAACCTGGTAGGGTCTTGCATGAAAAGGTGTGCAGTCAGGTCTCAAATCTCCTTAAACACAGCAAAACAGTCTATACTCACACCTGCATTATCACGTGATGATACTGTAACTTCTTTAAAGCGTTCTCTGTGGTGGATTACCTATGTCTTTGCAAGCTGATTTTTATAGCGTATTGAAATGAACTGAAACCGATGGCTGCCTGGAATGTAGGAACTCAATATAAAGTATGTTATGCCTTGGGAAATTGTGGCAGAGTTGTGAAATATGAGCTTCTTGTAGTTAATGGGCTTAAACAGTAGCAGCAGTAGCAGTGGCAGTGTGGTGGTACAGTATTCTTCCCCTTTCCATTCCTCCTCTGTCAGTGCTGCATTATGTTACACTCTTCTTCCGGTCACTTACCTGATGCCCAAAGAAAATAATTGATGCGTCAACCCAGAAGATAATTCCTCAACAAGACATGATGTCTTTGACTTTCACTTTTTTCCCTTTGTGTTTGAAATGTCTTTGTTAGCCAGCAAGGCTGTTAATTCCAGGCTGTGTTTGACACTGTAAAGAGATGTATTTTAAAATTGCACTCCTTCATTTTATTATGACACCAAATTGTGCCCTTAATTCACCACATTTCCTACTAAGCTCACTGTTGACTTTTTGAAACTTTCACAGTCAAGCTTCAAAACATTAACTTGATGTTGATGTTTTGAGTGGGGAGATTTTAGGAGTGCTAAGCACTAAATCAAGTAAATGTTACAAAACTGTTATTTCATATTGCATGCATTGCATAAGGATTGGGGCAAATACAGACCAGATGTAAACATGATTAAATGGGCTGTGAGTCTTAAATTACACTCACATTCTCTTTAAAGTACCACCCCAGTGATTTAGCATATTACAACAAATCATACTTTAGTGTTTCAATTCAATTCAATTCAATTCAGTTTTATTTATATAGCGCCAAATCATAACAAAGTTATCTCAGGGCACTTTTTCGAATAGAGCAGGTCTAGACCGACTCTTTATATTTACAGAGACCCAACAGTTCCCACCATGAGCAAGCACTATGCGACAGTGGCAAGGAAAAACTCCCTTTTAACAGGTAGAAACCTCGAGCAGAACCAGGCTCAAGGTGGGCGGTCATCTGCCTCGACCGGTTGGGTTGAAGGGGGACGGGGGGAGCGGGAGAGAGAGAGCAGGAGGAAAGAGAACATACAGCAGCTCAATACAGCATAGATATGGTAATGGCATTGATGTTAACACCAACAGAAACAACACTAAGAGCAACATTATAATAGCAATAGTAATAACAGCAACAACAGCAATAGCATCAGCGGGTGCAGAGCAGGAGCACGGGGGCAGCAGGCGGCAGCAACCACAGACCCAGACCTCCACAGCTCCAGAGGCAGAAACACCTGCAGAAAGCAACAGAAGGGGAGAGAGAGAGAGAGAGAGAAAGCACACAACTACGGGAAGAAGTTGAATTAATAACAAGCATTGATGGGATATGAGGGCGTACAGATGGAGAGGAAGAGGAGGAGAAAGGAGCTCAGTGCATCATAGGAAGTCCCCCGGCAGTCTAGGCCTATAGCAGCATAACTAAGGGGTGGCTCAGGGGTCACCTGAGTCAGCCCTACTATAGCTTTATCAAAGAGGAAAGTCTTAAGCCTACTCTTAAATGTGAGGAGGTTGTCCGCCTCCCGTACACAAACTGGGATCTGGTTCCACAGGAGAGGAACCAGAGAGTTTCAAATTTTTGAAATTATTTTTCGTATTTATTATCCTATTTTTGCAGTTGCCGTTCAGTCAAAGGTGTTGGATGTGGCTGAGGTCAGGCTTCTGAGCAGGCCAGTTAAGAGGCTCACTATACTCCAGTAAAGGAGAACAGGTGTGACTTTTCATGGAGTGAAGAAGCAGGTTCTGTCCTAACAAACATTTGGATGTTTTATCTGGCCGACCACCTGAAGTGCTACACAATATTTTGGAGAGTGTAATACCATTAGATATGGTGCTGTAAGGAAAAGTAATAGTTTCCTCACCTGGGAACTGTACAAATTTCCATATAAGTTTAGAGATAAAACAAATCGGTTGCTCTGAATTTTGTCACAAGTCCTGGTGGGATTATCCATGATAACTAGGCTTTGCTGTGTCTCTTTTCCCTCATTGTTGAATCCAAAATACTTGTGGGTGAGCCAACATACGACAGGATATTTTAAACTGTAAGGACACAGTTGAGCTTGTTGAATCCCCTGTCCAGACCGAGGAGACTGTTTTCTTTCTAATCATCGTTTCCCCCTGAGGAAAGGCTTATTCCAAGACATCAATTTCTCCAGTGCTGCCTGCAACTGATACAGGTTTCTGGTCCCATGGTGTCATTGTGGACTGTAGTTTGAAGCATGCTGTCAGAAATACCTGCAGCTTTTCAAACAGTCTGCTCTGCAAGTTTAGCACCTTCATGTTGTCACTTTATGAGTTAATATCATCTTAATGATCATGTTTTCACTTTTTTTCCCCCAGAGGTGACAAAAACCGTCAATGGTAAATTTTAAAGACATTAACCAAAGGGAAATCAAATTCCCCAGTAAGTCGTGTTCAGACAGCATGAAATGGAAGCACTAATTACTTTAATCAAGAGGTGTAATAATCTGAAGCATTAATGCAGAATCACTGTCGGAAAACAACGGATTTGTTGTCAAACATTGCATGCTTAGTGCAGAATAAACTTTTCAAGATAAGAGCTGAAAACACATAAAACCTATTCAGATAGCAAAATGTCACTCTCTTTTAACTACTTTAGCTGTTATTACTATTTACAATTACAATGGTATCTAACAGACCATTTGTTGCCTAATAATTACACTGGCATTGAGCTGTGCTCATCTGATATTTCTCTAGACATTGTGAAAAGAGGCGACAAACATTAAACATTACATTACAGTGTAATATAATAAGTTTTACATTGTTCTAATCACAATTTGTCAAAACTAAATAGAGGTGAAAGAATAAAGCAGCAGGCTATTCATATTTTTATCATGTTTCCATAATTACCCTGCACATAGGTTTAGCCAATAGATTTATTCACCACTCTACCCATTTTACATTAGTCTTCCTCCTTGAATGAATGAATGATCTTTATTGTCATTATACTCAGGTACAATGAAATTTCACAAGGTTTTTCCTGATGGATAAAACAAATAAACAAATACATAAACACAGTACCAGAAAACAGCAATAGCAGCAGCCTAATATATAAAAAATAAAATAAAATGACATATTTACAAATATACAGAGGTTGAGTGTTATAAATGTGAATAAATAAGTAGATGCTCAGTCTTGTATTTGAAAATTGTGTCTATAGTAGCAGTCTCTGAGTGTGGGTGTGTGTGCATGTGTGTATCACAGTCTTGATGTGTGTTCTTCTGTTTTAAAACATGGTATTAGAATACACTTCAGATAAAGCATACACCTTTCCTTTGTGTTTCTTGTCCAAGTAAGTTGTTGAGTGCATCGTCTTCTTTACCTCATTCTGGTGTGCCAAGCTGTAATGGGCTCATTACTGTCCCCTGTAGCCAGAGAGCACAAAGTGGTTTTTTTACTCTTATATACTGCAGTTGGGTCTCATCTATGTGTTTTGGCTGACATACCTAGCATAACATTTTATTCACTACATCCACTGAAGACTGTAGACAGAAACACTCCTCTGAAAACAGGTTCGCTGAAGAATCAAATGTGGTCAAGGGGATACTGTCAGTCTGAACTAGTGCCCTGAGATAACTTTGTTATGATATGGTGCTATATAAATAAAACTGAATTGAATTGAATTGAACTAGCCTAACAAATAAAAGCTGTTGAAGGTAGGTCTATAAACGGAGGCAAACTGTGGGGAAGCCTGACCAGAGTGTCTAGGGAGGTGGTTGGAGGCAGACTCAAGAAACTTGAGCGCAAGGATGTTACACTCAAAGCAGACTACTTGACATAGTATCGATCTTTCAAAGCAGAAGTATCGCGTTGGGATGTTTCGATGCCTCGCTTCATCACGCCAAAGATCACATGACCACCCCAAACAAGGCCTTTTAACATCACACTCATATCAGGGAGGTGTCACGCTGGTTTTCAATTTGTGATGTTCTTGTCAATCTGTCTCAGTAAAGTCATCCGTTTTTATAATATAAGATTTATTGAACACAATAACAATGATGGGAACAATTATCAGATTCAGGTGATAATTCTTGCATTTAGTTGTACAAGCCTGTGGTGTATAATGATGAACAAATGAACCTTGAATCTTGATATGCGAGCACCTCAGTGATACTTGGCTATTGCTTTGCAGAAGTTGTTTTTTGAGAAGTGACCTACAACTGAGAAGTCAAACAGAATGAGTGGTCATGTAGATGATCTAAAACCATGTCTACAATGGAGACATAGCATGAGCAGCACGTTAGCAGAGCAGCAGCTTCAGTCCTCCATCTGTCTCTACACAGGATGAGTTCAGGCACAATACTGAGTGTAGGTAACCTGCGTTTTGACAGCACTCAGGGCCCAATACACCATGACTATAGGTACGCGCATCAAACAGAGGAAAATAGACTTTTTACAGTTCCCAAAATTTAGGGGCTTTGTGGGATGTAAAAAAAAGTAAAAAGTTGCCATGGAGTCAGTACTTTAGCAGTGGGCTACCACTTGAGCCCTGTTTTTTTTTTTTAGCTTTATGGACCTTTAATTGCGATGGACATCGAAGATAATGATATCCCCAGTCACACTGAATCTAAAACTGTGTATCATGTCTGTGGTCATATTTGAGTTATGACTCAGAGAATGAGAACGAATGGCAAGCAGCTATCGGGTGCTAATGGTCTGAAAGTATCTTAATTGTTTCTATGAGCTGTGTGTCACGTCCATTGCTGCAGACTGTTGGTGAGCAGATGTGTGAGCAGATCATCTCTTTAAAGAACCACTTGCCCCAATCCCAAACAAATCAGATGACAGAGAATGTAAAATATGCTGTTAATTGCAATTTTCTCCCAGTTTTCTCCCAGTAAGTGAAAGACACATTTCAAAAGAGCAACAGTAGATCACCCCCAGACACCATCTAATTGATTTTCCTCTTTCTCCTAACTCACTTTAAACCTGGAATAATGTCCTCTAAATAGGCATTGTACTGTACATACTGGAGGATTCTTCCATTGCTTCCAGTGAAACATTCTTCAAACTCAAAAGTACCATTGCCCTCTAAGGCTGAGATTAAGGTTGAATTTATCTGTCATCAATTCTGAGATTAAGTTAAGTAATCTGTCAAGCAATTACTCCTCCTTAGGCATGACTGCAAAATATCTTTAATGATGATAGCACCTGGGGTTCAACAAGAAATATTATTTACTACCCAGTTAGTGTATTAAAATCACCCTCCAGGTTCAACAGCAGATGGTTATATTCTTCTCAGTTAATCTCTGCAATTATACCACTGCTTAATCTTGTAAGTCTTAAATAAATATCATCCTAATTAGCTGGATCCAGTTCTGCATTTGAAAGGTTTAAATACTGTTTGGGTCCAAATAGCATTTCAGAGGCTCATCAAGTGAGCGAGGAGTGGGTTTCAGAAGCATGTTCCTCAAATATATGTTTTGAAATGACACTGACACTAGAAAGTGCACCTACAGTAGCAGCCTGGCAATGGCAATGCCTGCTAAACATCAGCATATTAACATTTTATGCTGAACATATTATGTAGCATGCTGACCTTAGCCTGTAGCTCAAAGAAACTGTGCCTACATACAACTTCACTGAGCTGCTAGCGTGGCTGTAGACTCTAGGCTGGAGTGTGCTTAAAGTGCAGCCTGGAGATGTTGCTTGAAGTGATCCATCCTGCTGATCAGTTACCTGGTATTAACCAAGGCCGTGTACAGTGGATGCACCTGTGTTTCTGTTTATACTACTCTGATTAGGTAGATGTGTTCACACATGTTTGTCTGCACATGTGGTGTATGTACTCTCACACACCCTTGTGGACATGGGCAGATGATGAAATTCCTGCACTGCCCCAACCAGTTACCACTAATTTAACAGTTCAAGAAGTGGATGATGAGAATCAAACCTTTGAGACCAGGACAGACGCTGTTCCCTCAACAGGGACCATCAGAAGCCTCCATTACGGATCTGGACAGACAGAACATCTAACCATGCTGCTGGTCTTGAGGCAGACGCAGTGTCTCTGCTTTGTTTAGTCCAGTTTAAACCAGATTCAGCCATATTAAATCTTTTTAGATCACATTTAATGAGGGCTATTCCAACTCAATATGTTTCTTTCGAGGAATATAATGCAAAAGACTTCAATTAAATTGGACACAATAATACATTCACATAACACTCAATATCATGTTAGCTGAATGTTTAAATAGTCACAGAATCATTTAACTAATTCATTCAATTTCCAGAGTTTTTGTCTGTGTAAAGTCACTCATTCAATTCAACTCAATTCAGTTTTATTTATATAGCGCCATATCATAACAAAGTTATCTCAGGGCACTCATGTACACACACACACACACACACACACGTAGACACACACACACACGTAGACACACACACACACACCCCTAACACATGAAAACACACTAAAAACACATGAATTTCACATGCACAAAAACCACATGTGAAAACATGTCAAATTCATGTGGTTTTACTATAGAGGACACACGAGCAGTCACACATTTTCTCCCTCTCTGTCTATCTCCATCTCCCTATGACAGATTTAGATGCTCAGTACTCACTAACCCGGGCTCAGCGTGTCAGGGCCGCCATGTTCCCAGAGACCCTGGTGGAGGGGGAGGCGGCCATGCCCATCCAATCAGATCCTACGCAGCAGAGCAATGTGCAACGACTGGCTGAACCCTCCCAGCTGCTAAAGACGGCTATTGTCCACCTGATAAACTACCAGGATGACGCCGAGCTGGCCACTAGGGCGGTGCCAGAGCTCACCAAGCTGCTGGGGGACAACGATCCGGTACGCTGCTGTCACGCTGAATTTAAGAATTTGCTAATTGAGCTTTTAGACACACGTGTTCTATTTTACAATGCTATTTTCTCTACTCTCTAGGTTGTGGTGAACAAGGCGGCCATGATAGTCAACCAGCTGACCCGTAAGGAGGCCAGTCGCCGGGTGCTGGTGCAGTCTCCAGCCATGGTGGGCGCCGTGGTGCGCGCCATGACGACAGCGGTTGATATGGAGACAGCCCGTTATGCGGCCAGCGTGCTTCACAGCCTGTCGCACCAGAGGGAGGGACTGCTGGCCATATTCAAGTCTGGAGGGATACCAGCATTGGTCCGCATGCTAAGGTAGAAATACTTTCACAAATTACACCACGACAAACAATATACTGGTGATTTTGCCTTGCCAGTAGTGGGGCTCGACATGGTGTTATTAAATTGAAATAGTTGTTTATGCCCTTGGGAATATAAGTATGTCTTAATTCAATAGCCATCTGGCTATTATATTTCAGTGTGGCAATGGTGAAAAATGTGTGGAAGCCCGGTGAGACAGGTCCTTTAAATCTGTAATAACTGATTTTTGACCACATGGGGGCAGTGGAAAAAGTTGCAAACACAACACTGACATATCATCACCTTTTACATTGATATGGCAAACTTCTATCAAACAGTTGCCTATTTACACATCCAGCAACATTATCATTTATTTGGGGTTGTGTTTCTGGCCACCTGGCATAAGTCCAATATTCACTCTCTTTTAGCTCTATTTTTGGTCTACAAAACCAACGCTAAAGGAACATATCTGGCTGTTTAACTGCTAAATACTCCACTATGCCCACGAGGTAGTCGCTAGCTAGTCACCAGCTAGTTGGTTTGGTGCTGAGCAGGTAGTGTACATCGGGTTTTTAGAGCTTGAGACACTATGAGAGCAGTGAAAATGAACCAAAACAGTAAAGTTGCGGGCTGGACAGCTAAACAATGAGCTGAAACTGACTATAATGGCCCTTACAGAAAACACATGATTTGCACTGCGCTTGCTGCTGGGTTCTGCGTTCCATCTGGCTAGGTGTTCGGGGAAGTCACGGAGGACCGAGCAAAATAGCAGGTACTAGCGGGACTATATAATTTTTTTTGTTGCCACCTATTTGCTGGAAACATGTTTCCAAGATAGGGCTTTCCTGCCAAGGTCTCGATACAAGCGTAAACTTGTGTTGTACAATTCAGGGAATTCAGACACACACAATATAAGCTTTTCCTCCATTTTGCCTTCCATGCCTGGCTGGCTGCCTCATTTATATTGGCCATGCTTGGCGAGCGGTGCACTGCACTGCACTGCACTGCACGTGCACTTTGCTCGAAGCCGCGAAAAGCCACCGTGGCGTGGCATGGCGTGGCACAAGCCATTGGAAACAGTGGGTTTCAGTGGTGCCATTGTCTTGTTGTGTCTGAAAGGTCCTTAAACCTCCGTAAAGCAGAGATGAGTTGCAGTTTCAGGTGATAATTCACACTTTTTCCACATTTTCATTTGATGCATTTTTAGATAGCAGCTTTAACCAAGGATATTGTAGGACTAACAAAGAAAATGCGCAGACTTTGAACACTTCACAAATACTACTCAACAATTTAAGTTTACAGAGATTTTTTTTAAAAAAAAATATAACAATACACTGTGGAACAAAGGGTACAATAGGGCCTAGTTTAACAAAGTTTAGCAGAGCTCAAAACAGATCAAAATTTTAGTTTAGTTTTTGTGCAAGGTGGTGACCTATTGAAGGCTTTCCACCTCCAATATGGCAACCAGAGACCAACTAAAAACTGTAGCAGATGAGGCTAACAGGCTAGCCTTCAATTTTAGTACCCAATTCGGGGCCTTTCCAACCCCAAGGCAGGGCTGCAGAGTTAATGTCTTGCACTGAGGCTTAACAAAGGAGGATAATTCACACTCATAACTGATTCTGGAGCTTAATTTACACAGAAAATGGAAGAAAATATAATTTAATTGAAAACTAAACAGCTTCACAGAGAGAAGCCCGTGTGTGTGTGTGTGTGTGGTACTGGGCGATAATCTGGTTAGACACAGGAAATAGGCATTAATATCAGAAAACTCCTCTTTCTTCTTCTCCAATAAAGTCTTTTTCTACAACATCCTCCTACTGAGAGTCCATGTACATAAGCTGAATATCAATTCAAATAGTTTTACTGTCATAATAATAGATTTATATATCTGCTCTTTTCTTTCAGAGGCTGTTTTATCTCTCTCTTCCCCCCTTATTCTGGTCTTTGAATCTATATCTGCAGGCTCCAATGCTTTGTCTTTTTTAATTCTGTCTTTCCTATCTTTGAATACAGTATGTAGCCTACACATATACAAGTGTAGGTACAATCGGAACTCCACAGATGAATTTGTTCATTGTGTGATTTAAACTGAGCTGATATGCCCTGGACTACGCCCCGACGGGGTCAAGAAAACCCCAGCTCCCCTATTGTTCTCTCTCTTACCTCTTTTCCTGTGATAGCTCCCTGACCTCTCGGCAGAGTTCCCCTCTGCCGTGTAGTCTGCTCGGAGCAGGAGCACCGAACTCCTTTCCAAGAGCCTGCCTAAGATTCCATGTTAGCTAAGTACGTACCGCTAAGAGGTGGACTGACCATCGACTGACAGACAGAAAAAAAAACCTAGAGCCATCCTGCTAGCATAGCTAAAAAATAATTTGTACATTAACCCTTTAAATCAAAATCACACCCCTTCTTCTCATAGTCATGTGTTATATGACCTGCCTTGCTGTAGTGACAATGCCAAAGGTGAAAACAAAGGGAGCGAAAACCGAACAAAAAGAACCAAGGGTTCAAAGGGTTTAAAGACTGCAATGTCATTTTTTGGGGGGGATTGTATAAATTGCAGGTACTGTGTATTCACAAAATAGTTGGATTTGCATAGGAGGTTGTTTGTTAGGTTATAAGTTCTAAAGGTTGCTGATCCATATTAATGTCTCAGTGATTGCTTCCCCAGGTGCTGACATTTCCAGGTTTTTGTACAGAGAACACTCACTCACACACACATACACACACACACACACACACACACACACAGAATAGTCAACTATCAAAACCAATAGTCGACACTGTGCATCGTTGTAGGCTAATCATTCCTCTGTGGTTTTATCAGGGTGCAGTAATAATGCAGATACGCAGCTGGGGGCACTGTGGTATTGTTGTCATAGTTGTCATGCATGACTCCACTGTGCAGTGTGGGGTGCTAAAGCAGCAGATATGTAGCAAGAGCAAGAGGCAGAAAGAAACATGACTGGACGTCCCAATGCTCGACTACAATCAACAGTGTGGAAATATTTTACCAGAGCAGATAAAACCATCAGCTGCAATACATTACGGCTACCCTAAAGTAGCAGTAACAGTAACAGTACCAGTGCTATGCATAACCATTTAAAGATACACCCTCTTATGGCTAGTGCTAGCAGCAACTACGTAGCAAGGAGAAGTGCAATGTGTCAGACACTATTAATAATGTTCATTTCAGTAAACCAATACATTTGTTAACTTTATGCAACCTGTGGATTTCTGTTAACTGACTGTTTGAGCATGTAATCATAGTGCATCATAGTAGGCTATTCAGAGCTTTTGAGATGGCTTTCTAACAACCAAAGGTGGACATAGCTTTGGTTGTTGTTGAACATAGATTTGTTCTACGTTGTGCCATGTTAACTAAAAGAAGAAAGAAGAATTTAAGGTATTTAGAGAAGGAAAGACTTCCGCTATCCCTGCAAGAAAGCAGTCGCGTTGTTACTGCAGTCAAACCGTAGCTCCAGGTCAGACATGCTTGTTTGGGGTTTAGTCCAATCAGATTGCGGCTCATTTGTAAACAGCCTCTCAGAGCCAATCGAGGACTCTGCTATTTCACCTTGGTCCCATCTACATTAGTTAACCCTTTACTGGTTGTATTTGAGACCTCTATGATGAGAATAGATCATTGTTACTGGGTGAAAAAAATATGATATATATCACGCGATTAATCGACTATTTGACTACTTTTTGGGAGCTACTTTTTGCAGCAGCAACACACACACACACACACACACACACACACACAAACACACACACACTCTCTCTCTCTCTCTCTCTTGCCTTTTCAACTGCTCAAGGATGGAGGATGGTGCAACACTAACACTAACTACAAAAAATTCTTCACCCCATGTCCTACAAACTTGTTGAGAATTAGGCTAGATATTGGTGGCTGATGGGGGTCAGTAAAGGTCCTAGATTGCTTAATGCCGCTTGAAATTTGTTCATTTTATGAAACCTCTATATCCATTTCTTTCTCTCTTGTTCTGTTTATCTCACTCATGTAGTTCGTCGGTGGAATCAGTCTTATTTTACGCCATCACCACCCTCCACAACCTGCTGCTGCACCAAGAGGGGGCCAAGATGGCGGTGCGTCTTGCTGATGGCTTGCAGAGGATGGTTCCGTTACTGAAAAAGAGTAACCCCAAGTTCCTGGCCATCACCACTGACTGTCTGCAGCTCCTGTCCTACGGCAATCAGGAGAGCAAGGTGAGGAGAGGAACTTGATATTGGGAAGGAGATCCCTGTTTTGTCCACTTATTTATTACAGAATTACACCTCCTACTTTCTGTTTCTTGTCAGCTAATCATCTTAGCCAATGGGGGCCCAGAGGGTCTGGTGTTCATCATGAGGAACTACAACTATGAGAAGCTACTGTGGACCACCAGCCGCGTTCTCAAAGTACTGTCTGTCTGTCCCAGCAACAAGCCAGCAATAGTAGAGGCTGGTATGTTCACGTAACTGAACATGTAGAATGTAGAACAATCAGTGTAGATGTTTGTATAGTATGTAAGTGTATTTTTACACCTATGTCCAGGTGGTATGCAGGCTTTGGGCCAACATCTTACAGGTTCCAGTCAGCGTCTAATCCAGAACTGTCTGTGGACGCTCCGCAATCTATCAGATGCTGCAACCAAACAGGTATGTAGTGATTTACCCACTATTACTGAATGCTAGTGATAGTACCATGAATACTGATTCCAGTGCTACGGGAGCAGGGTACAACCTGTGATTTCCCACTCTGCCTGGGCAGACATAGCTGTACTTGATGCAGGAGCCTGCTTGACGTGTTCAGATACTCGTTAAGCAGCACGAAGTGGCACAATGCTAAGTTTCTTGTCCTGCATTTGTCTGTGTGATTACTAGTTTTTATTACATTTCCCAGTAATGATTGCGTAGGTATTTTCAAAATCATGTAACTTTTCTAGTAGTGAGCTATTTCCACTAAGTAGCGGGGCAGTACAACCAAATGCCAGTTATGGATCCATGTCACTATATTGCAATATTTTTCTCATGGAGGAAAAACAAAACCTTAGAAATGAGTGCACTGCAGTTTTGCAGTTTCTCCATGAGGTTCTTCACCTGCTGGTCAGCAGGGCGGGAGCTGGTCTGGTGCCGGTCTCATTCACTCTTTACTCCATTGTGTCAACCTCCTACTATGGATTGGGCCCTTCTATTAATTAAATGATACTAACGTTAAAAGATAAAACTTGAGAAAATCAATGTCAGCCACATTAATTGCATAGTTGTGGGTCCCACAACTGCACTTGCCTACCAAAAACGCATTATATATGACAACATTTAGCCTGGTGTCACCTTTTTAATGGCGTATATCCAAAACATTTTGGTTTCTAAAACATAGTGGAAATGCAAGGTAGAACCAAAGCCTCAATTTCCTAAAAGTTCAGGTTATGGGAAGCTCCAGGTTATGGTTTGTTAAGTTCCTATAGTGGAAAAGGCATTTCAGGTGCATCTGGTGTGTATTGTATTGACACAGTGCTATGGAATAGGTACAAAAGACAGAAGACAGAAGAAATTATGCACTTGAATAATGCAGTTGAACTGAATTAGTCTATGTCTGCTCATTGGAGCATGAGAAGTCGGACCAGACTCTGTCTCTCCTTCCACCCTGAAGCACGGTTCTGATCAGCTGTCTCTGGTGTTCACAGACATCTTTAACACCTCACTGGAGACATACCACGTACCAGCCTGCTTCAAGACCTCCACTATCATTCCTTTCCCCAAAAAACCAAGGACCACTGGACTTAATGATTACAGTACCATTGCCCTGATCTCTGTGGTAGTGAAGTCATTTAAGTGCCTTGTGCTGTCCCACCTCAAAACCATCACTGACTACTAGACCCCCTGCAGTTCGCCTACAGAGCCCACAGGTCTGCAGATGATGCAGTTAACATGACCCTCCACTTCATCTTGCAGCACTCTTCAGGAACCTATGCTAGGATCCTGTTTGTGGATTTTAGCTCCGCCTTTAACACCATCATCCTGGCTCTGCTGCAGGACAAGCCCTCCCAGCTGTGTGACTGACTCCACCTGCAGGTGGATCACAGACTTCCTGTCTGACAGCACGTGAAGCTGGGGATACACGTCTCTGACTCCTAGACCATCAGCACCGGTTTCCCTTAAGGCTGCATCCCTTCCCCTCTACTCTTCTCTCTGTACACCAACAGCTGCACCTCCAGTCATCAGTCCGTCAAGCTCCCGAAGTTCATGGATGACACCACCATCTTTTGGCTAATCTCTGGTGGGGTTGAGTCCGCCTACAGGTGGGAAATTGACCTGGTGACCTGGTGTGGACAGAAAATGTGGAACAAAACTCAAAAGACAGTGGAGATGATTGTGGATTTCAGGATGAACCCAGCCCCACCCACCCCCATCAACCTGTGTCATCAACTGTGGAGTCCTTCCACTTCCTGAGCACCATCATCACCCAGGACCTCAAGTGAGAGCTGAACACCAAGAAAGCACAGTAGTTCTTTACCACCATCACTGAGTCCACCCTCACCTCCTCCATTACCATCTGGTACGCTGCTGCCACTGCCAAGGACAAGGGCAGGCTGCAGCCTAGCATTCACTCCGCAGAGAAGGTGATTGGCTGCAATCTGCCATCCCTTCAGGACCCTGAGGCGAGCAGGAATGACTTTGGCTGACCCCTCCCACCCTGGACATAAACTTAACACATAAACTTTTTTGAGACACTCTTCTCCTGCAAGATTTTCTCAGAAGGCTCTGCAATAGTAGGAATGGGCTGTAAAGGTGCAGGTGGAATTTTTTGGTTAGGCTTGCCAACAGTCTGGCACACATGACATGTTTTGCAAGAATGTGCAACATAGGATTTTACAGTAGTTTCTTCCGGATACCACTACAGGTTTCACAACTGTCATCTTTTTCAACCCACTTGAGTTTACAGGCCTGCTAATAGCTTATTTCCAGTGTTTCATCCTGTGAAGAAAAATGTGAATAAATTACTTACATTAATTCGTTATGAGATGTAAATAACTATTTATCATTTTATATAACCAGTGGCTTAATTGTAAGACTGTGTTACCGCTAACCCTGCTGTGCTTAAGGCTGTGCTTAAGCCAAGCTATCACTGCTATGATTTGTTCATTTGTTCTCCCTCTCTGTCTGTCCCCACTGGTCTCTCTCTGTAGGAGGGGTTAGATGGTTTGCTGCAGATACTGGTCACCCAGCTGGGCTCAGATGACGTCAACATGTTGACCTGCGCAACTGGCATCCTGTCCAACCTCACTTGTAATAACTCACGCAACAAGGTAACCATGATGAGATGGTACACCGCATGGCCAAATGTATGTGGATACTATATGCAATATTTGATCATGAAGGTGATTCCCAAATCATGAGTATTAATGCTAACAGCCTCCACTCTTCTGGGATGACATATAGTGTGTCTTATTATTCTAAATTAAAAATCAGTTTAAGTCATCATTTTTTATCTACAGCACAGTTATCAGTATGAGACACTGTATCAAGATTTTGATATAATTACTGTGTGGAGGGTACATTTCAGGAAGTGTTAAAATACACAACACACCTTGGTTGTAACTCCTTTTCACTTAGAACATGATCAGGGAAAACCCTGCATTCATGTGCCGATGTCCATATGTGTGTTACCATGGTTACCAAAACACAATATTTATGGAGACTGCTCATACAGATCGCATCCTCGACAATGGATGATCAACTAATGGATAACAGTGGTTTAGCTGAGTTCAGTTGCAACCGGACTGGCTGGTTTAATCTGCACCAAAATCCAATTGACAGCTTTTTGATCAGCCCAATCAAAACACACTAAACGAATGCACAGAGTTAGTCTGAACCAAACCAAAAAGGTCAGGTGAAAGCAGTCTTAGCTCACATTGACTCCCATGGACTTTATCCACATAATCTTTTCACTGTGTTTTGAAACTAATTTATGAATCCATATTTATGCATGTTGCATTAATGTGCATATAATCACACCTTAATGAACATTCACAGAAATTCAATTCAATTCAGTTTTATTTATATAGCGCCATATCATAACAAAGTTATCTCAGGGCACTTTTTCGAATAGAGCAAGTCTAGACCAACTCTTTATATTTACAGAGACCCAACAGTTCCCACCATGAGCAAGCACTATGCGACAGTGGCAAGGGAAAAACTCCCTTTTAACAGGTAGAAACCTCGAGCAGAACCAGGCTCAAGGTGGGCGGTCATCTGCCTCGACCGGTTGGGTTGAAGGGGGAAGGGGGGAGCGGGAGAGAGAGAGCAGGAGGAAAGAGAACATACAGCAGCACAATACAGCATAGATATGGTAATGGCATTGATGTTAACACCAACGGAAACAACACTAAGAGCAACATTATAATAGTAATACTAATAACAACAGCAACAACAGCAATAGCATCAGCGGGTGCAGAGCAGGAGCACGGGGGCAGCAGGCGGCAGCAACCACAGACCCAGACTCCACAGCTCCAGAGGCAGAAATACCTGCAGAAAGCAACAGAAGGGGAGGGAGAGAGAAACTCCTGTAGAATTAGAGGTTCTGAGTGCCATACAGAGCTTTTAAAATCTGGTCACAATTTGATGTCTTCCTGTGTGTTCATTCTTGTTTGAATTCATAAAAAAAAACAAAAAACAAAGAAAAAACGCATATACATTTCTTAAGGGTATGTGTGTGTTTGTGCTACAATATTTAATTAATAAAAGGTTACACTGTGCAGTCTTCACCTCAGACTATCTGCACTCTGCACTCCTGAGGAAAATCAATTTACAAAAGCAATATGTCATATTGATATTGACTCATGCTCAAGCCTGGACACACACACACACACTCACATACAGTACACACAGTACACACATGCCATTTATTTATCATTGTTTACTCTCTACTCCATGTTTTAAAAATACATTTCTTGGTTATACTTAGGGCCTTTCATGCCGGGAATGAAGTTTCACTGCACACCTGTATTTCAGATGAGCGACTCTGTTCTCTTCTCTTCAATCTGTGATCCCTCAGACTCTTGTGACTCAGTACGGCGGTGTGGAGGCATTGATCCACGCTGTGCTTCGTGCTGGGGAGAAGGAGGATGTTGCTGAGCCAGCGGTCTGTGCCCTGCGTCATCTCACCTCTCGCCACCAGGATGCCGAGCTGGCCCAGAATGCTGTGCGGCTGCACTATGGTATCCCAGCTGTCGTCAAACTGCTGGGGCAGCCGCACTACTGGCCTGTAGTAAAGGTGAGGGGAGGCAGTGGTTTGTATTGGTTTACTATTACCATGCAATGGAAATAGTAACTGATTCATCTTGTGTGGGTTAGATGGAAAAAGAAAATGAAAGGAAAGGAAAGAAAGGAAAAAGAAAGGATGTTAACAGCATCGATGGTGTTTATGTGATGGCAGCTAATTGGAATCAAGATGGCGCCATGCATGGCAGCCTCAGTATTGCACTCTCTGGTACTTTTTCTGTGTTTGTTTATTTGTTTAGTTTTCAGATCTCCCACTCTGATGACATTTACTAGGGAGGAACTTTTAAACATCCAATCCACTGGTCAAACTTTTTCACCATTTTTCACTGAACCGAAAAGTTTTACAGAGGTTTTACTTGGAGGAGCATCTTTGGGATTTGCAGGAGACCCCAATGGGGGAAATAAGCTGGAGTTCTTGTTAAACTGTGACAGCTGGGATTTCAGTCCATCTGGCGAATGTCTGCTCTCTGACCAACTACATGGATGAACTGCTGCTCCCCAACAGAGCAAACACTGACTTTTACAGATCTGCCGCCCTGTGCTTCACCGAAATCTGGCTTGGTGAGCACATCCCAGACAGTACACTACATCTGCTGGGCCCTGATGGCTGTCGTCATAAAATTCTTTGAAACGTGCCACGTGCTGGACCCCCTGCAGTTTGCCTACCAGTCAAACAGGTCAGTGGATGATGCAGTGAACATGGGACTGCACTACATCCTGCAACACCTTGACTCCTCAGGGACATACGCAAGGGTCCTGTTTGTGGATCTCAGCTCTGTGTTCAACACCATCATCTCCAAACTCACCCAGTCAGCCCCCACCTGTCAGTGGATCACAAACTTCCTGACAGACAGGAGGCAGCAGGCGAGGCTGGGGAAAACCACATCCAGCACCTGGACATCAGCACTGGTGCCCCCCAAGGATGTGTGCTCTCCCCACTGCTCTTCTCTCTCTACACCAATGACTACACCTCAGGAGACCCTTCTATTAAACTCCTGAAGTTTGCAGACAACACAATGGTCATTGGCCTCATCCGGGATGGTGATGAGTCTGCATACAGACAGGAGGTTGTTCAGCTGATTCTCTGATTCAATTCAATTCAGTTTTATTTATATAGCGCCATATCATAACAAAGTTATCTCAGGGCACTTATGCGGTCATAACAACCTGGAGCTGAACACACTCAAACCTGTGGAGATGACATTGGACTTTGGAAGGAGGCCCCCAACACTGCCCCCATCACCATACTCAACAGCACTGTGTCTGCTGTGGAAGCCTTCAGGTTTCTGGGATCCACAGTCTTCCAGGCCCTAAAGTGGGAGTCCAACATCGACTCCATCATCAAGGAGACCCAGCAGAGGATGTACTTCCTGTGCCAGCTCAGGAAGTTCAACCTGTCTCAGGAGCTGCTGATCCAGTTCTACTCTGCAGTAATCCAGTCTGTTCTCTGCACATCCATCACTGTCTGGTGTCAGGAACAATCTGACACTATATGTATTTTATATTTACATATACATATTTACATGTACATCACTGTCAAACAAAAAAAATTCTAAGCTGCTGTATATACTGTATAGTGACATGTATATTGTACCTATTACATTAACCATTCTATATTTATTCCAGCATATTTGCACCATTGCACTATTGTATTCTTGCTTACAATTTACAGAAACAGTCTGACTTGTACATAGTATTGTATTGTACATTGTATGGTCATGTTGTATTGTTTTATATAGTTTTATATATATGTTTATCCCAATTGTATGTACATAATAGCTAAATGTTTGTTTACCTTTGTTTAGCTTTGTTGTTCTTGTTTTTTAGCTGTATTTCTATTGTGTCAAATTCCTTGTAGGTGTACACATACCAATAAAGCTGAATCTGATTCTCAGCTAGTCTGAAGGGAGGCGATGATACAGAAGACAGTACCTCAGTTTTAGCATACACACACACATATATATACAGAAAAACAGCCAGCCCACAGACAGCATACACACACACCATGACACACATCCCCCATCATGTTTCACTCCCAAAACACTTCAGCTGTGACAACACCCGCCAGCATGCTGTGTCCCTAGAGAGACAGACAGACAGACAGATAGATAAAGAGAGAGAGACACAGAGCTCCTGAGACAAAGCTGGTTGTTTGGTTTCTCAGTGAGGAAGAGAGACTGAGACTGAGCGACACTTAGAGAAAGTCTAAAGCCCTGCAAGCAGTCCTTAGAGGTTCATAAATGTACAAAACAAAAGTGTTCAGCATACTGAAAATATAGCTATTTCTAGAGCCTTGAGTGTGCCAACAGAATAATTATAGACAGTTTTTAATCGTTTTTAATTTATCAGTTAACAAACTGATAAATTCAACAAAACTATTATAATTAATAATTTACATCATGACAATTGAATGAATGTTTCTGTCGCATTCTTATTCATCTCACACATACACACACTGGCCAAGTAACAGCTCACATTTCACTCGCGCTTCAGGTGCATTGCTGCAACTTGAAGTGTCTCCTTAGGCTGTGAACCTTGCCAAACAGCATGGGAGACCACATCAGTACTGTGGCTGAAGGTTTCCTGTGTATACACTGACGGAGGACTGTGTATCCTGTAGACAGGGTGTAAGGCTAAATCCCAAAATGTACTGGATTCAGCAAGAGCAATTAATTCAACATTTCCTTTGAAAAAGGAATACAGAAAAATGCCCATCAAATTGCTTTAAAAAATTGGTCATTAACCCAAGAATGGGTTAACAAATTCATATGTCAACCTAGTGATGCCGCAGAGGATCGCCAAAGTCATTAGGATACATTGTCTAGAAACTTTGGTTTTGTGCCAATCCGTCCAATAGATGTAGAGATATTTAACAGGGTAAGTAAAGACTTTGACCTGCTGGTGGCGCTACAGGAAAAGTCAGCAGATCATTAAAGTAATTAGGATTCATTTTAGAATCAGAAGCAGCTTCATTGGCCAAGTATTTGTATACATACAAGGAATTTGACGTTTTTCTCATTGCTTACACAGGAATAGCCACAACGGCTAAGAGCAAGGACAACAAAGCTCAACAAATAAAGGTAAAAGAATAGACTGGACTATTATGTACACAAGTATGTGAAAAAATAGGTGTATAGATGAATATATATATATATATATATATATATAGTACTGATGACCAACAAAATAAAATAAAATGTCTATGTACAAGTCAGGTGTTTCTGTAAATTGTAAACAATACAAATAGTGCAAAGAAATAAATATTGAATGGATAGACATGGAGTGGATGGTTATGTGCAGTATATGCATGTTTATATACAGTATATACAGCGAGCAGGATTTATATTGACAGTGACAGTGCATGATGATATGTGAATGTTAAAAACAGTGCATTTTAAACTATAAAAAAATTTAATCTATAATTTAGGAACAGTTAAATCAGTCATACAGTGTCAACACCAAAACTTCAACTTACTTCAGAGTGATAGCGTGTGGAAAGAACCTGTTCTTGTGTCTGGTTGTTTTGGCGTACAGTCCTCTGTAGCACCTACCAGAGGGGAGAAGTTGGTTGTGTCCAGGGTGTGATGGATCTGCAGTGATGGTTCCTGACTCTGGACATATATAAGTCTTGAATGGAGGGCAGGTTGGCACCAGTGATTTCTTCTGCAGTCCTGACTGTCAGTTGTAGTCTGTTCCTTTCCTGTTTGGTGGCCGATCCAAGTGATGATCCAAGTGATGGATGTGCAGAGAACAGACTGCATTATTGCAGTGTCGAACTGGATCAGCTCCTGAGGCAGGTTGAACTTCCTGAGCTGGCACAGGAAGTACATCCTCTGCTGCGCCTATTTGATAATTGTGCTGGATGCCCACTTTAGGGCCTGGGAGATTGTGGATCCCAGAAACCTGAAGGCTTCCAGAGTAGACACAGTGCTGTTGAGTATGGTGATGGGGGGCAGTGTTGGGGGGCTCCTCCTGAAGTCCACTGTCATCTCCACAGTTCTGACTGTGTTCAGCTCCAGGTTGTTCAGACTCATCATTGTCACTGATGACACTGATGACCGTTGTGTTGTCTGCAAACTTCAGGAGTTTAACAGAAGTGTCTCCTGAGGTGCAGTCGTTAGTGTAGAGGAAGAAGAACAGAGGAGAGAGCACATATCTTTGTCGAACGCCAGCACTGATAGTCCAGCAGAGGGCCTTTGATGTCCTTCAGGTGGCTCAACACCAGTCTTTCCTGTAGTCCTTTAATCCTGTGATAGAGGGTTTCCTGGGGACTAGGATGATTGTGGAGCGTTTGGAGGGTGGCCTGTCTGGGCCTGGTGCCTTCCTGATCTTGCGTCTCTGAAAGAGCTGACACATCCTCTTTGCAGATCCTGAGTTCAGTGGGGAGGGATGAGGGGGTGGCAGGGGGTACAGACAGTTATTTGATGTCTGAGTCTGAGCAGGTGAGGGATATGAATGGTGGCTTATCAAACCTGCAGTGGTCATCAGCCAGTTGATAGGTCACTACTGTGTGTGTGTGTGTGTGTGGAGGGGTGTTCTCCTGTAGTTAGTGATGTCCTGCATTCTTCTCCACAGTTGAAAACCAATGTAGCTCCTCTTTGCCACTCTGATCTCCTTTCTCAGTGTGTTTCTGGCCTGGTTGTACAAGATTCTGTCACCACTTCTGTAAGCCTCCCCCTTGGCCTGATGAAGTTTTTCTGTGAACCAGGATTTGTTGTCATTATAAGTGCAGAAGGTTTTAGTTGGCACACACATGTCCTCACAAAAACTGATGAAAGATGTCACAGTGTCAGAGAGATCATCCAGGTCTGTGGCTGCAGCCTCAAAAACACTGCAGTCAAAGCAGACCTGTAATTCCAGCTTTGCCTCGTTGGTCCATCTTCTCAGGGTCTTGACCACAGGCTTAGCAGATTTTAGTTTCTACCTGTAGGTCGGGAGAAGATGCACCAGACAGTGATCAGAGAGTCCCAAAGCTACACAGGGGACAGAGCGATAGGCGTTCTTCATGACGGTGTAGCAATGGTCCAGTGTGTTTTTAACCCCAGTGGGACACTTAATGTGCTGTCTGTATTTTGGCAGTGTGTGACTGAGGTTTGCTCTGTTAAAATCCCCAAGAACAATGAGCAAGGGAGTCTGGATGTTTGTGCTCCATGGTAGTTATCTGGTCAGCCAGGTGTTTTAACACCTCACTAACACAGGCTTAAGGTGGGAAGTAAACACCGACCAGAATAAAGTAGGAAAACTTCTGCCATGAATAAAACGGTTTACAGTCAGTGAAAATGGTCTACAAGTGAGGACTTCATGATTTCCTTAAAACTGTGACATCTGTACACCAACCTTCGTTTATGGAGAAGCAGATTCCGCCTACCCTCGTTTCCCCAATAGCTCTGTTATGCCGTCCATTCTGAGGAGTTGGAAGCTTGGCAGATGTAGTTTAGTGTCAGGGATGTGCTCACCAAGCCAGGTTTCTGTGAAGCGCAGGGCGTCAGATCTGCAAAGATCCATGTTTGCTCTGTTGAGGAGCGGCACTTCACCTATCTTGTTGGCCAGAGAGTGGACATTTGCCAGATGGACTGACGGGAGCGCCGTTCAAAATCCCCGTTGTCACAGTGTAACCAGCACTCCGGCTCACTCCCTCGTCGGTGTCTCCTGCAACTAAAAGCTCAGTAAAACTGGTTCCGGTTCAGTGAAAAATGGTGAAAAAGTTTGACCAGTGGATTGGATGTTTAAAAGTTCCTCCCTAATAAATGTCATCAGAGAGGGAGAGCTGAAAACTAAACAAATAAACACACAGAAAAAGTACCAGAGAGTGCAATACCGAGGCTGCCATGCATTGTGCCATTTTGTCAAATTGCTCTAGTTCTTACACATCTGGAACACTGACACTCTCCTTTATCCATTCATATATAGATACTTTTGGTGTGTTGATGACCAGTGGACATACAGACAAAAAAAAAATTGTGTAAAACGTTTTCTATTTTTGAGTAGCCTAACTTAATCTGACATTTACTAAATGGCATGTCTAGTAGTGACTATGCCACAAGCCTGTAAATAAAGGGTGAGAAAACACAGCAAAAACAGCCAATGATTCAAGTGTTAACTGGCTGCACTAGAGTAACGCATTTTGTGTCAAGAATTGCACACCTTCTGAGTCAAACAGCCAACTTTCAGGAGGTTACTGCTGCAAAAACATGAGCAAGCTCATTGACATCATGGACTTAGGTCCATTTACTATCATCTTTGATTTTGCACCTTGCTGAATAATTTGTGGTTGTCAGTTAACAATGTCCAAAGACACATTCGATTTTACATTATTTGTTTGGTGTGTCTGACATGGTTTCTCTCTGCTGTGCAGGCCTCTGCAGAGCGTAAATCAAAATTGGCCACCGTGTGAATGAGGCAAATTGCTTTTTGATATCTGCTAACGGCTGCCATATTTCATACTGGTGGAAGAGGAAAACAAAGAAATGCTCGTGGCTATGTTTTATGCACCAATTAATGGGCTTCACAACCACAACAGAGACTGACAAACAGCAAGGACAGCATGTTGGACCTTTTTAGAAAGCTATTATGGGCAGATAAACACTGCCAAAAGTCATTATTTATTCAACAAAGCAATTTCCATCGTACAATTTTCAGGAGGACAACATATTAAAATTTTTATATAAATATACTTCATGAGACAGAAGGTTGTAGATTTACAGTCAGTTTTTAATTATGTTTTTGTGTTTTGTTGTGTTTCAGGTGTATTCTAATGTCATGAGCATTTCTACTTGAGCTTTTGAGAAATCTGGTCAAACAGACTCTTAGTATACTTTTATCTTTTCATTTGTGTTCTTCTTCTTTTTTTATAAATTATGACGTCCTAACAGGCATTAAAAAGGTTTTCCAAATTTTAAAATGTACATTTATTAAAGTTGCAGACAATCTTTGCAGGCACTAGTCATTTTCTCTTAGATAACTCCTGCACCTAGGACACACACAGACCTACATACAACCAGTTGCATTAGAACACTTCACTTTGTAAGCGTGTGTGTGTGTGTCAGTTTCAGATCTGCTGATCCAGAAGACACTAAAAGCCTCTTCACTCTCAGTCTAGCATGACTCAGATTTTGACATTCAGATGGAAATTAAATGTAATGTTTTTGTTAAAATGTCAACTTTCACACTTCATCTGCTCTGTGCACTGCTGCCCCCTGCTGGGAAGGTCAGCAACATAACAGGCAGACCAACAGGGGAGGCCACATACTGTATCTATAGGGCACTGATGCACTGAGCAGTTTAATATGTTTTATTTTATTAGGAGGGTAAGGATAAGGTTAGCATTGTTCTATATTTTTCTGAAGGGAGAGTATGCTTGAAATGAAATAGTTTGTACGACTTGTTGTCTGACTATATCTGAAGGCAAAATAATTTATAGCTATTCTGAACACACTTTTCACGTTGGGATGAAAAGCCTGTCGTCATGGAGTGTGTGAGAATTGATGATCTTTCAAAAAGGGATAACAGTGCACTTTCAGACAGGCATTCATGGTGTTGCACTCGGATGTGCACACGAAAAGTGACGTATAGAAGTCAGACTTCTGGAACTTTGACTAGAGTTTTGTGAGCGCAGCCAATGGCTGAAGGCTACTGCTTGTGCTGCAATTACAGATGGATTCTGGAAGTGTAACTGTACTGTACAACAACAAATCATCATCATTTTGAAACTAAACTAAAAAGATTTGGTGGCCAAATATCAAATAGCAGCCTTCACATTCAGCTCTATGGATATAGATAGAAATCTGGCTAATGTTAATGTTCACATTGTTGCCTGTAGATCTTTGAAAATGTAATTTAATCTGGTAATCAGATGAGATCATGATAGCTAATAAAACTATTATCAAATTGCTATTTATAAAGAGGTTTGATGCACAGACTCTCCCACTTCCCTCAAGAATACAGCATGAAACAAAGCACCATACACAGTGCAACAGCCCTGTTTTAGGGATGGCAGTGTTGGTCTGTCCACCACTTTGGTCTAGACCGATGTATCTCAACAACTGTTGGATGGATTGCTAATATATTTTGTACAGACATTCATGATACCCAGAGTATAAATCCTAATATCTTTGGTGATCCTCTGAGTTTTCATCTACTGGCATAGCAAGTTGACAACTGAGAAGATAAATTCTAATGACTTTGGTGATCATCTTACTTTTTATCTTGCACCACCAGCAGGTCAAAGTTTTCATTTCAGTAAAATAGCTTGACAACGACTTGAGGGATCGGCACAAAATTTTGTACAGACATTCATGGTTCCCAGACGATGGTGGACTTTGGTGATCCTCTGACTTTTCCTCAAACGTCACCGTGAGGTTGACATTTTTGGTGCAGCATGAAACGTCTCGACCAGTATGGGGTGGATTGCAATGACATTTTGTACAGACATTCATGTTACCCATGGGATGAATCTTAATGACTTTAGTGATCCCCTGACCTTTCATCTAGTGCTACCATGAGCTGGATATTTTTAGTTTTGAGGGAAATATATTACCAACTATTGGGTGATTTGCCATGCAATTTAAGGCCCCCAGAGGATAAATTCTTATCACCTTGCTGAGCCTTTAGCTTTTCCTCTACCGTTATTGGGTCAAAATATTAATTTGCCCAATATTTTGGTTTATAAAACCTGCAAAACTAATGACATTTCCATCAGCTTCAACTGTACTTTTTGCTTTTTGTTAATTAGTAAACATTGCAAATGCATGCTAACGGGCTAAACAAAGATGATAAACCTGTTAAATTATATATTCTAAACATCAGCCACTGTGTCTGTGTCTCACTGTCACTTTGAGCATGTTAGCATGCTGATATAAGCATTTAGCTAAAATCGGAAGTTTCTGTGTTGAACAGGCTGTGAAAACAAATCTCCCTCTGGGACAATAAAGTCTAGATCTAAAAAAATCCCTGCTGTGCCTAAGAACAACCTCATAGAGCCGCTAGCGTGGCTGTAGGCTCTTAGTCGTTTCCACTATAATTTGAATATGACTTTCTGTAGAAAATGCAGAATAAAAAAAAATAGATCTCTGCATAAACACTGATTGAAAATTCCACTAGCACTCACACTTTTACATCTGCTCTCTATCTCTCTCTTTGTCACTATTACCTAGTACAGTGAAATAGGCTCTTTCCATTTTGTCCCTCTCTCACTTGCACACACACACACATGCACACACTTGCTCTTCTCTCTCAGTCGGACAGCACTGCCAACTCTGGCAGATTATATTAATGAACTGGTATATTGGAGTTTAATGATGTGGAATGGGAATATGGACAATGTGACTTTATAAGGAAGCTTTACAGAGCCGGAGTAGGTCAGAGGCAGAGAGAGACAGAGAGAGAGAGAGAGAGGAAGGGAAGAGGGATGGGAGGGAGAGAAGCAGTAAGGGAAGCAGCAAGTAGAGCTACTTCTAAATGTTTAAAATATCCTCAGATATGATATCATGCTGAGTAGCAGAGTTTTGGTTCAGATACCAAAACAATATTTTTTTTAATGGACCAGTACGCCAGCTGATTTATGTGTTGCGCTCTCTGTTGCACTCTCTGATGACCTCACAGTGGCAGAGTGGAAGTGAACACATTTACATTGACAGTGGGTTGTTCACAGTTGCAGCTATGGTGGTATCAGACCCGTCACTACAGGAAACTGACTGGACTGGCATCTGATTTTTTGGCAGGCAGCACCTTTTTCATTTCTAGCCTTCTTTTTTTAAGGTTTAGAAGTGTTCACTAAAAGCAGTATTTCAACAACATAGCAAATTCAGGCATCAATTGATGAATTAGGTTTTTTCAAATTTTGTAAGTTAAATACCATGAGGCAAAGACGTACGCTGCATTTAAAACACAGCACTGGGAGTAAGATTTGCCAATTTATCACTCGCAGGGAATCAACAAATTTGACTCGACAATGCAAACACCAGTGATGCTTTCCAGAGGACTTAATCAAATGCGGGAATTTTCATCCTGAATCATAACTGCGCTTAACCATGTATCAAACATGACTTACTGACAGCTGCCATGCACTTGATCATAAAGCCGGCCAAACAGTCAAAAAGGCAATAAACATGGACACACAGTAACACTGTGCTGGCTTATCTTAAACCAGGGGATTCTTTTGACATCTTCCTCTGTGCAAAAACATCCAAGTTGTTCAATTGTAATGCTGATTAATTTTCCACGTAGGCCTGAGACATTTTCTTCAGTTCATTGTGTATACATTGTGCATCTCAACTTATATAATAATAAGTGCTTTCCCTCATAATTTGAGTGGTCAGTACTCACTACAGTGGATTAGAAAAATTAGTTGATGTTTGCTAATAAAGCTAAGCAGGCTAAGTTATTCATTCCCTCCTCCATGCTGTTTCTATATACTATTAGCGAAAAAACACCTGGATGCCTGTTGGCATGCAGTACCGGCCCAGTCAGCGCAGTTCAACACCTGTACTGGTCACAGCAAACACACTAATCATCATCACATGTTCAATGTTATCTAAGGCTACATCCACACTAATACATTTTCATTTTAAAACAGAGTTTTAAAACAAAAACGTTCTCCGTGCACATGAGCATTTTATCACAGTTTCAGAAATAATCTCTGTCCATACTACACGCCTGGAAACGCATATCACGCGACCATTCACGTGCACTGGGCATGCATGTGCCGGTGTAAACAGGAAGCAGATTGTCTACTCTGCGGTTGGTTGCTTATAGTTGCAGAAAATACTACGAACAAAGAACAGCAATGGAGAAAAGTAAGAGCAGAGATTTCTCTGCTTGGACCGACGACCAGGTGGAACTGTTACTGAAAGTAAGTGTTGTAATCAGTTATCCATGTTGAATTAACCGCTGGCAGTCCAGGCTGATGAGGTTTGTTTTCTTCTGGAAAAGGCTCACGTGATACGGGCGTGACAAATCAGGGAAGGACACATAGTGACTGATAAGACCCAATCAGGAAGCGAACGTGGGTGTCTGTGTAATCGTTTTAAAATGTCTCTTTCCGCCCATCCTCACTAAAACACAATCCGGAATTTTCAAACTAAAACAGGGTCAGCAATGTTTTCAAAAGTCTCTGTTATAGGGGTTCAAAAATGCCGGAGTAGTGTGAACGCTAGGTGTAAACGTAGCGAAAGTTATGCGTTTTCAAACGAAAATGTATTAGTGTGGATGTAGCATAAGAATATACAAGAACTCTAAAAATGTTTACAATTGGAAAACATTGTGATTTAAATCAGCAACTCTCTGATCAAAGGATAGGTAAAAAAGTTGCTAATTAGCATTATGAATCTGACCAAAAACAGGGTTGTGGATCGGAAACTTTTTCAAAACTTTCACTTAAACCCCCCCCCCCCAAAGATTTCTAAATGTCCCTGCATTTGTAATGTGTTTACTTTTTTTGGGAACTTTCCCCACATGCTTTTCACTGATGTTATTCCCTCTGAAATGTCGGCAGGGTTGCAGACTATGCCTGTAGTGCTTTAAAAGTGGAATCAGAGCTTTTCAGAGCACTTTGCTGGTGTAGCAGTGAGACAGCACTGAGCTCTTGTGGATGTCCGGATGCTGGGAGTCGGCCCAGCTGTCTCCTCAGCAGTGAGCAAGTGCTCCATCCATGGAAAGCTGTTAGATCTTTTTACTCTCATGCCTGTGGTTTCCTTTGATATGAAGCATCACACACTGGTTGGTAAACATGAGTGCAGTGCATGCAGTTTGCTGAAGTTCCAAACAGTAAGGGACACTGCCATCTGGAGGCACCACATGTAAAGTTGCCATTAAGGCTGACCCAAATAGAGCCTGGTCTTGTTGAGTTAAGGTCTTTGATCTCTGTCCTCTCCTCAGGCAACAGTTGGTCTGATCCGGAACCTGGCACTGTGCCCGGCCAATCAGGCACCACTGAGGGAGGCAGGTGCTATTCCACGATTGGTCAACCTGCTGCTGAAGGCTCACCAGGACACACAGAGACACGCCTCCTCCGCACAGCAGACGTACCAGGTCTGGACCACGCACGCACGCGCGCACAGAATTGCTGTGTGCCTAAACATGTGTTAAACACAACACCAAAATTTCAAGCTGGACTTAATCATCCGTGTTACTGTCTTCAATCAGTAGCTCTTAGCACTGGAGAGTCCATTACTGATGCACCAACATTCAGCTGTCAGCTCAGCTGTTTTATCGGTATGGTACTTCCTGGTTAGCCACAGGAAGTAATAGAAAGCCAGCCACTCAAACAATCATAGTTTGATAACTGTTTCAGATATGTGGCTGATGTGCTATTAACCTTATAAACAGTGCTTGTATAGTTTTGTACAGAACTGAACAGTTTGCACCAGCTACAGACTGAATGAACTACTGAACTAATGATAGTCAGAATCAGCACCGAATGTCATGGTGTTCTATGATGCAGTTGCTTAGCTTAGAAAATAATGAAGTACAGCATAAAGCCACTGAGTACTAATCTTTGAACTGAACTATATTAAACTGTCTCCAGCTCAGTTTAAGTGAAACTCTCGCATCCTTATTGTGGATGTTTTTGCAATGTTGGATATGTTGGAGGTTTGCATGGTTTTCCAAGTCAGATTCAGCAAACCCTCTTAACTGCACAAAGTTGTCTTAAGTTGCTCGATTGAACTTCATTCATTCATGAGGAGGTGCGCATACATGAGATTTCATCATTAGCATAATCAATACCCCCAAACTGCTATATAATGCTACCTGTTCCACTGCATTTGGGGGAAATTTCCTTCACAAAAATGTTACCAAAGAGTAAAAAGAAGAATTTCAAACTGGGGAGCTTCTAGTCCTGCTGTCAGAAAGCAGCAGACAAAAACATAACACATTCAGCAGTGTCAGTAGAGGTATTAGGTTAGCTGCTTTATTTCTTTGACATCTCTCTGCATCTGTCTTTCTGTCTTATTAGGATGGTGTTCGTATGGAGGAAATAGTGGAGGGCTGCACAGGAGCGCTTCACATTCTGGCCAGAGACCCCATAAACAGAGGAGAAATCGCCAGCATGCAAACCATACCACTGTTTGTACAGGTACACCCACATGCATGCTGAAACGTGCATATGGCATGAAGATATCAGGCTTCACAAACTACAGAAACAGCTGACATGATATGAGCATCATGAACTTGAGGAGCCAGGTTGTTTCTACCTTCTTCTCTCTGCTGTGCCCTGAACAGTTTGCAGTGGAAACTGAAAGTTGTTTGAGGGATGGAGGAGGAGGCAGAAATTTGGCTGTCATTGGATAAGAATCCTCTCCAACCACACGCACTAGTTTTTATCAAGGGCGTGGGTTTGGTTCTATGTCGTACGTGCTCCGCCCTCTAACGGGCTTCGCTATTGGTTCATCCCCTCGAGGCTCCGCCTCGGCACCTGAGTCAAAGTTCATGCACTCACCATCCAATCAGGAGGTAGTCCCCTTCCCTACAAAACCCCAGTACACGCATTGCTCGTTTCCCTTTTTCAACTCAGCAACCTGTGGTCTAGTTCAGCGAAAAATTGTCACCATCCGGTGTCGCGTCTAGTAGGAATTTTGTGCTTGGAGATGGCCAGCATGCCTTGTGTGCCTCACTGATGTCAATGGCGGACCAGCACGGTCAGAGGCATCAGAGTGAGGCCGGCACCTGCCTCGACTATCTCACGCTCCCCCCGGAGGAGCATGAGCGTCAGGCACGGTTGCCGAGGCTGGTCGCTCCCTCCACGCTGGCCGGCGCTGACGGTGCGGAGGGTGGCGGCTTGGCGCAGGGCGTAGACCGCCTTGACAGAACCATGACTTTTCTGGTTTAGCAAGGCGGCTATAGTGTGTTTGTGTCTCTGGCGTGCGAGTCGCTGCCGCTTCGATCGGCACACTACCCGATCATATATTATAACCGTCTCTGAATGTTTTCTTACTCGCACTGTACATTCTTGTAGCACTTCACATTCTGAAACACAGCTTGTTCAGATGTTAGCGCTGTTAGCCATGACTTTCTGGTATTAGCACGGCGGCTAATGGTGTGTTAGTGTCTCTGGCGTGCGAGTAGCCGCCGCTCCGATCGGCACACTACCCGAGCAGGACGTGTGTTGGACAGCGGCGCCGCTGTTATATTATAACCGCGTCTCTGAATGTTTTCTTCCCTGCACTGTACATTCTGTTGGTCTCTTGAGGTCTTCTGCTAGCACTTCACATTCTGAAACACAGGTTGGTTCAGTTGTTAGCGCTGTTGGCCGTGATCTTCAGCCATTAGCAGGACGGCTAATACGTTGTTTGTGTCGCTGCCGCTCTGATCGGCACATCACCCAGGAGGGAGTGTGCCAGAGAACGGCGGCGCTTATATCCGAGTATCCGCAGCTGACGCCGCCTCGACCCATGGTGGCGAGAAGCTGTCATCGCGGGTGCATAAACTTCACACAGTCTTTTCACCACGGCTTCACAAGTGGCCTCAAGTAAGCCGCGAAACTCCAGTAGCATGGCTTGCGCGGCTAGCGGTGCTGGCTGCTGCCATTTCTGGCTCTGACCCCAGAGGCCGTCAGAGGTGAGTGCAGTCGTTCATGAACCGGACGCTAGATGGCGGTCATAACACTGCAGCAGCAGAGTGCGGTGCCAGAGGAGTCATCCCTCAGGTGAGTACTGTTTCACCTGGTGAGCTCTACGGTCCACAGCGGAGCTCGGTGCTTCACTTGGCCTTGATGTTCATTTTGCCCTGTCGTCCTCAGCGATCGGTTCGCCGGGGGACGAAGAGAGGGAGGCAGCGACTTTGTTTGGGGTTCCCGCGGGTTCATAGCGGTCTCAGGTTCAGCCGCGTAACTCCGCTAGCATGGTTAGTGTGGCTAGCGGTGCTAGTCGCTGCCATTTGGCTCTGACCCCGCCGCATTGACTGATGAGGGCGTAATGGTGTATGGTCTCTGAGAGATTTTCTTCCAGCTCTTCCCTGCCTGTGGCACTGCCCGGGTCAGAGGTTAGCGCGGCTAGCCGTGAGTTCACAACCATTAGCAAGCAGGCTAATAAGTTGTTTATGGGTCACTGGTTTGCTAGTCGCCGTCGATCTCTTCGGCAGACTACCCGGGCAGGGCGTAGGCCAGAGATCGACGCCACGCATGTGGTAGCGCCGGCGGGTGATGGAGTTTCAACCCACGGTGGTGAAACGGCATCAGCGGTGCAGGGTATTTACACGTCGGGGGTCCCACGGGTTCATATGCGGTCTCAAGTAGAGCCGCGTAACTCCGCGAGCATGGTTAGCACAGCTAACGGTGCTAGTCGCCGCCATTTTGGCTTTGACCCCTCTGCTTTGACCGATGACGTCAGAGGTGAGCGCCGTGTGCAGTCAGGTAGGAACCAGACGCAGAATGGCGGTCGTAACGTTGCGGCAGCAGAGTACGAGGCTGACGTTCCTCACGTGAGTACTGTCTCTTTGTTAGAGACTCACGTTCCTGTAAGAAGGAACCAGTGAACATCATGACCCATGGCGAAGTGCGGTGGCTTCGTCCGGTCTTGATGTGGATGGTTCGCCGTCGCTCTCGGCAGTCGGTTCGCCAGTGGAGGGTGCACGAGAGGCAGCTATTTCGTTGTTAGCTTTAGCTGCGTCACGGGCCTTTCTGGCAGGGCCCCCCGTCCGTCCTTCCCCAAGGCGGGAGGGTCGGTGCGGGTGGGCCCGTTCTACTGCTTCCCGCCAAGCCCGTTGCGCTCCCGCTCACGGACCGTTACTCTGTGCGGGTGCGGCTGTGCAGCCCTCTCTCTGCATGGATGGACAGAACGCTGCGGAGGGGTTACGCGTTGCAGTTTTGCCGCACACCCCCGGCGTGCGGCAGCATCTTGCAAACATCGCTTGCCGACCCAGCAGAGACGGCGGTATTAAGGGACGCAGTAACTGCGCTTCTTCGGAAGGGGGCAGTTACCATGGTTCCCGATTCAGAAGCACGGAGCGGGTTTTTCTCCCCATATTTTCTGGTACCCAAGAAGTCGGGGGGGCTGCGGCCAATTTTGGATCTGCGCGAGTTGAACAGGTTCATTGCGCGCAGGCCTTTTCACATGTTGACGGTCAGGCAGCTTATGGAATGCATTCGGCCAGGCGACTGGATGACATCCATAGATCTGACCGACGCATACTTCCATGTCCCCATCCTACAGCGTCACAGGAAGTACCTGCGCTTCGCGATGGAGGGTCAGTGTTATCAGTTCGGTCATCTTCCGTTCGGATACTCCCTCTCCCGCGCACGTTCTCCAAGTGTGTGGAGACGGCGTTGGTACCGCTCAGAAAAAAGGGGGTGAGAATTCTGAATTACATAGACGACTGGCTGATTCTCACCGCCTCCAGACAGGAGGCCAAGGCCCACACAGCGCTGGTCATTCAGCACATCACGCAGTTGGGCTTCGCTGTCAACCCCAGCAAGAGTCTTCTGCGGCCGAGTCAGCAGGCAGCGTATCTGGGGCTTATACTCGACTCCCACGCCATGACGGCACGGCTGTCGGAAGCGCGTGTGACAGCAATTTTGCAACTGGCCTGCCGAGTGAGGGGCTTGGCGCTAGTCCCAGCGGGCAGTGTCATGTCGCTCCTCGGTATGATGTCGGCAGCCCATCCGGTAATGCGTCTGGGCCTGTTGCACATGAGGAACCTGCAGCGCTGGTTTCTTCGGCTTCGGTTGCACCCACGTCGCGACAAGTGCCGCGAGCTTCATGTCCCGGGGGTGGCACGGCGGGATGTCATATTCTGGGACTCGCCCGCTCGTCTTCGCCAGGGGGTTCGACTGGGGGTGTGTCTCTCATTACGTGCAGGTGTTTACAGACGCCTCTCTGGCAGGTTGGGGCGGGACCTTCAACCAGGCCAGTGTGGGGGGCATGTGGCAGAACTCCTCCCGGCACATCAACTTGCTGGAGCTAACGGCAGTACAGAAGGTGCTGCACCACTTCGCCCCTCAGCTCAGGGGGAAGAATGTCATGATACGGTCAGACAATACCACGGCTGTGGCCTACCTGAACAGGCAAGGGGGGGTTCGATCACCAGCACTACACAGACTTGCGGTGTCGATTTTGACCTGGGCGAATCGCCACTTATCGTCCCTGAGGGCTCGCTACGTTCCGGCTTCCCTCAACACGGGGGCAGACAGGATGTCCCGGGGGGGTCCGTTGGGGGAGGAGTGTAGCCTCTCCTCAGAGATGGCAGCTCTGGTCTGGCAGCGGTTCGGACTACCGGTGGCCGACCTTTTTTGCGGCCAGAGAGAACGCTTTGTGTCCGTTATGGTTCTCTCTCCATCCTCCATCCTCTCACGTCTGGTTCTGGGTCACCGGCTCTTGGTCTGGAGATTGAGAGGGTGAGATTGGAAGGCTTGGGCCTTCCGGCCGCCGTTGTCTCTACGATTCAACATGCTTGTGCTCCGTCCACTACCAAACTCTACGCATCACGATGGCGGCTGTTCACAGGTTGGTGCGAGGCCAGGGACCTCAGGCCCAGCTCTTGTTCCCTGCAGGACGTTTTGGGTTTCCTGCAGGGGTTGTTTGACAGCGGTCGTGCGGCGGCCACTGTAGCTGTCTTTGCGGCAGCTATTACGGCTGGCCACGAGGGGTTCGGTCGCTTCACAGCCCGGAGTCACCCTTTAGTTAAACGCTTCTTACGGGGGGCTCGTCGGTTGCGGCCCCCTGTTCGACGCCTGGTTCCCCAGTGGGACCTTCAGACGGTTTTGGACGGCCTGGCAGGCCCACCGTTCGAGCCATTGGAGCAGGCAGATTTGGAGGCCCTGTCAATCAAGGTCTTTGGCCGCACGCGTCGGCGGACGAGAAACGGCTTCATACGTTGTGCCTGGTGCGCGCAGTCTGCATCTATGTTGAGTGCACTGCGGGTTTTCGGCGATCTGATCAGTTGTTTGTCTGCTATGGTAGTCGGGCTCAGGGGGCTCCACTGTCTTCGCAGCGACTAGCCCATTGGATTTGCGCGGCTATCCGGGGGGCCTATGAGGCGATGAGGCGCGTCCCGCCGGTGGGGCTAAGGGCACATTCTTCGAGGAGCATCGCTGCTTCAGTGGCCCTTTTCAGGGATGTGTCGGTGGTTGACATCTGCTTGGCCGCCTCCTGGTCTTCGGCTTCTACTTTTGTGCAGTCCTATCTAAGGGATGTGACTGCTGGCTCTGTGTCACATGCTGTGTTGGGTGCACAGGTGACGGAACCTTCAGCTACTCTAGATGGAGGTTCAGCGTGACATGCCTGATCAGAGGCTGTCATCGCAGCCTGGCACAAATCTCCCCGGTGGGTGGCACTCGACCGGGGAACTACTGTGTACAGGGATAGTGGCTCTTAGTGGGTTCGGCCCAGCTGGGAGTACATCTCATCCCTACGGCCTTCGCCTCGGTTTTAACCAATAGCGAAGCCCGTTAGAGGGCGGAGCACGTACGACATAGAAATAAAGGTTACCTGGTGTAACCCCAGTTCTATGAGTACGTGCGAGGCCCTCTAACTACCAACCCAGCTGGCCCTGGTGGCGGTTGCTGAGTTTTCAAGGGAAACGAGCAATGCGCGTACTGGGGTTTTGTAGGGAAGGGGACTACCTCCTGATTGGATGGTGAGTGCATGAACTTTGACTCAGGTGCCGAGGCGGAGCCTCGAGGGGATGAACCAATAGCGAAGCCCGTTAGAGGGCCTCGCACGTACTCATAGAACTGGGGTTACACCAGGCAACCTTTATTTTTAATCATTGACTGTATATAAAGATGGACGACGCGTCTCCACTTCCTCCCACTGTACAAAAATGAAGCCAAAATATCCTGGATACAGGCGCTGCCATCTTGCACTGGAGTCTGCGCAGTAGTGATCGAGGTACCGCCCATACACCCGCCAGAACCATTAGCGAGCACTCCACAATTTGTCAATCATGACGTCACACCCCCTTTTTATAGCATCAAATAACTAATGAAAACCAAACTTATCATGCTGATGTTTGTTCAACTGTTCATTTTTCTGAAAAGAACTACCTAAAATGACAAAAAGCATCTTTGGGAAAAATGCATTTGACGTGTACTTTGAATTTTCAGTTTGGCCCAAGTCCCTTCTGCTAACATAGAGGGGGCGGGGTTTATGACCTATACTGCAGCCAGCGGCGATTGAGATGTTTTGGCTTCACTTTTGGGAAGCTTTCATGGCGTCCATCTTTATATACAGTCTATGGTTTTAACTTTGGTGGGGACATTTTTCGACAGACGGCCAATATGAACAGTTGTGTATGTGTGCACTTGCTCTTGTGATCACACACATACACACACTATTAGCTTGACTAATGCTAATGAAGTCATACCCTCAAATAGACGCTTGTCATTGGTTGATTGCTGAAATGGAAGGAGACATCTGATAGGCTACAGATAATTTCCTTTTGAAAAACAATGCTGTGAATCGAGCTGTGGCAGGGAAGTGTCAAAAAACTCACAAATGCAGTAAAGTTCACACATGACAAGCTGTTTGTAAATGTAGGTTCAACAGTCTATATATAAATGTAACATCCAAATATGTTTTTGGTAAAAAATGTATTTTAAGATACTATATGTAACATTTAACATGTATTAATCGCTTTGTATTGCCTATGTGTGTACTGTATGGGTTACAGTGAACGTAACTTAAAAAATGAGACCCACGTAGCTTGCTTGCTAACGCGGACGAATTGCTAGCTAGCTAACATAGCAAAATACTGGGTACATCTCAAGTCTCTTATTTGACATCTCCTCGCTCCCCTCGATCCTCGCTTGAACCGGAAGTTGTTCTCCTCCGCCATCTTGAAGGCCGTCTCAAAGCACTTATTTCTGCTCTGAGGAGCGAAGATCAAGGAGCGAGGAGGGATATCTGAGGAGCCATGAGCGAGGATACCTAGGTGTAGCCTTCACGGAAGACTTTTACCAGCTGACACGCCTCCTTATTGGATATCGGTTATTGATTGGACACTGCAGCTGATCGGACTGATGGTTCACTCCATCAGACAGATAACAGATTAAACTCAAGTGTATCACTCCCAAGTTTTATATTTTATTTTCATTTATTTATTTGAATCAGTGTTAATTGTAGGTCTGAACAACAAAAGAACCACAAACAACTTTCTTAATTTATTAGAAAGATTTTTCTTTTCATGATCTGTTATTTCCCCTGTTAATGTTTACTATGGATACAGTCAAAGTCAGAGAGTCTGTCTGTAAGCAAGACATCATTTACATAATTTATCATAATTTACATTCAGTCCCGTGAGGCTGATCATTCCTGAGCGTTGGGTTTGATGAGTTACATCACTTCAATTTTCCCTGAAACATTTAGCGTAATACATAATTTCAAATGTTCTAAAGACCCTTATCATATTCTGGATTATTCAATAATGAATTCACAATCAGAATATTGATAAATACAGACGCAAATAATGAATAAATAATGTAAACGCAGGACACAGTACACAGTTGCTATAAATACAGAGTGTTGATTGTTTATGTGCAGTGTTTGTTAAACAGGTAACAGGCTACAGAGAGAAAACACTGCAGAGATAACTTGCCTTTATTAGTATTGGCGCAGTTCACATGTGTGCAGATACAAACTCCATCAAAAGTCTCTACAGCTGTTAACCCGACTGACAGCTGATCCAGCTGTGATCAGCTGTCCCGGTCATCAGAAACGGACATCACTTCATGTGACGCTTCAGAGGAAAGGACGTCTCATGTCTCTAAAATCAGATTTCGTTTCTTCTCTCCTTGCATGGTTTCCTTGCGTCTCTCCATGCATCCCTGGTGGGAGGGACTAAGATGTAAGGAAAAGTCGCAAGTGAGAGAAACATGGATGCAATTAAGAGACTTGAGATGTACCCACTGTCTTAAGTGGATAACATCAGCTAATTCATCTAGACTCCCGGGACTGATCTGGCTAGCTTGCTGTTTGCAAATTACTTTATCAGGTTATGTTATGATGCAACCAACACCAGATCCATGCAGCTTACGTAAGTTACAGCTAGCTAGCTGGAAGATGACCACCCACCCAGAGCCTGGTTCAGGTTCTGCTGGTTTCTGCCTGTTAAAAGGGAGTTTTTCCTTGCGGCCTAGTGCTTGCTCATGGTGGGAATTGTTGGGTCTCTGAAAATAATATTATAAAGAGTATGGTCTAGACCTGCTCTATATGAAAAGTGCCCTGAGATAACTTCTGTTATGATTTGGCTCTATATAAATAAAACTGAATTGAATTGAACTGAACACACCAGCCTTACAAATCCGAAAATGAACAGTTTTGTGACAGAAAACCAATCAGTCTGCAAGTAACCTGTGCTGTTAAAAATACATCCTAAACTCTAACACAGCTTTTGTGTGTGTGTGTGTGTCCAGCTGCTGTATTCGTATGTGGAGAACGTGAAGCGAGTATCGGCAGGGGTCCTGTGTGAGCTGGCCCTGGACAAACAGTCTGCAGAGCTCATTGATGCAGAGGGAGCATCCGCACCCCTCATGGAGCTGCTGCACTCCAACAACGAGGGAATCGGTATGCGTCTCTTTACTTTTCTGCTTCCACTTTCTTGAATTTCAGAATCCAAAGTTCAATGGAAACAGACTTAACAAACAAATCATGTAATACATGAAGCATGTGACTTAAATGTTCATTGAAGCTTTCGCTCCACAGGAGAGACTAAAAATAGCAGCAGATAAAAACATCAGACCTGTTTGGAGTGATGAGGAGGTTGTAGCCTTCCTCAAATTAATACATGAACCAAACAAAAAGGTCACATTTCCATCACATTTTCCACATGGTTCATGGTCATTTCTGTGTAATTACCACAATAAAATATTATTGTTTAAGCAGTTAGATTATTTTCACTAAATAATCACTCTTATGTAAAACGTTTTTTTTTCCTGACCTCTAGCCTGTGCAAATCACTAGTCAATAATATTTTTTGACCTGAATCAAGTCTATGCCTGACTTTTTCCCTTAAATGACTGTGATGTTGCCATCTCCCCTGCAGCCACCTACGCTGCAGCAGTGCTGTTCCGAATTTCAGAGGACAAAAGTTCAGACTACAGGAAGAGAGTGTCAGTGGAGCTCACACACTCACTCTTCAAACACGACCCTGCTGCCTGGGAAATGGTAAGAAACCTGTGTGTGTATAGTGTTGCCATGACACAAAAGTTTAACTTTTTTTTAAAGTTTAACCACCATAAGAAGACACTTCTTAAATGATAGCAACCATAAATCACAATAAGAGTTTAATAATACAAGAGTGCACCTACTCTTTAAAAAAGTGCAATATTGTCTCGACTACCTTAATCAACTACAGACCAATGTACGATTCCTTAGAACAGCCTTTCCCAAACTTAGGGTCGCAACGCAAAATGGGTCATGGACCCGTTTTCATTGGGTCGCCAATTGGAGTAAAATGCATAACAATACTATGATATGTGGATTCATACACGGGTCTGTTCAGCTCAAATTCTGTGTGCTACGCTCACTCATAGAACTGGAGTTACATCCAGTAACTACTTTTGCTACGCTGGTCTGTTCAGCTGAGACACCGTGTGTAAGGTGCATACTTTTTTAAACCCTGATGATGAACTGAGTCCATATGTGCATGTGATAAAGTGCGAGTGCGCGTATGCATGATTAAGCCCATGGGCCATGGCATCAAAATCTCACTCCAGCCAGGTACTGTTAGATCCTGGTAAAAGCCCTGTACAGGACTCACTGGACCAGCTCTCCGTTTAAAGGGTCCGATCTTCAGTTCTATGGAAATCTAATCCTATTAGAAATTCTAAAGATATTTAAGCTGGTGTCGAGGAAACTCGCCTAGCTTCTAACTGCCTACATCCGGTCGTCTACCCTGCTTCCTCTGACAACTACACCCGGCCGAGTAGCTTTGGTCGGATTAAGTCACCAGACACGCCCGTTAACGGCAGCTTTCCTCTTATAGATCTGTGCACTTGGTAAGTTGCTAGGTTTGGGTTAGATGGCTTGGATACTAAGCCCTCAGGGTCTGTTTAACAATCTTTAGTGGACAAAAATTAGAATAACCTTTCAGAACTTTATAGATGTTGAGCACACAAACTTAACTTTTTACTATCATGAGAAGCTTTTAGCAATGAATGAGTGAACAATTGACTTTATAATAATTTTTAGGTTTATTGCAGGAATTTTGCAAGGGTATAGCAACAGCTCTTAAAATCAACACTTCAATCAATCACAAAATAATAATCAAATACCTCTTTCTCTCTTGTCTATATTGAATCTCCAAATATAAAATCTCTGGGTAGGAGAAGGGAGGCTAACCTGGCCAGTATTAACCTTCCATGGTCCTCCTGCCAAGGAGAAGAGTCCTCGATGGAAATCCAAGACTCGGTACAAAGTCCCAAAAGTTCCAAACAACTCTCCTCCCCTGATGGCAGGGAGAGCTGAGGTTCCCCAACGTCCTATCTTGATCAGCAAGAGTCTCTTTTCTTGATCTCTTGGTCATTCTTGGTGTTCGTTGCCGATCCGTCGGGGTCCTCCAGTGCTGGTTGGTATCCAATCCTTTGCTGTTCAAAGTGTTTCCTCGCCGCTCGAAGTCTCCGACTTCTCTTTTCATTCTCCATGCCAGGCTACTCCCTTCCCCAGTTTCTCAATGATTACACACATTTTCTCAAATCACATCTCATACACATACATGCCTTTATATGGTATGTTTTTTCCTTACCTATTTCAGTTGGAAAGTAACGGACACTTCAACATATTACATCAGTTGAACCTTGACACTTTCCTACAGACAATGTTAACAGTTCCTCTTTTTCATGTTCAGTGCATTAGTATTACATTGGTTACTTTTAATACCCACTCTAACAAATGCTTATTCTTTTCCATTTAAAATTTTCTGATTATAGTTATCATATAAACAATCAATCACTTACTGCTTAACTATTAGTCTTCTGTGTTCGAGTGTCCTGATTATACTAATTCACCAGTCCTGTTGCTGCTGTTTTCTTAGAGGCAATATTCTAGAGGCAATCTTACTTGACAGTACCCAAAGTTGGCAACCCTGGCATTCATAGTTTGTTGTGTTCTTCATTAGTAGTTTTTAAATGTAGATGTTATGGCAATTTATGATGTATTTTTGTAAGCTTGGGTCCCGGGGAGAAACCAAATTTCTCTTTTGGGTCTCAAACTGAAAACGTTTGGGAACCCCTGCCTTAGAAAAATCCCAGAAAAGCTAGTTCATGTGCAGATAAAGACACTTTGAGAGGTTCCAGTCTGCTTTCAGAGTAGGCTAAGGCATAACACAAACTGCTCTGGTGAATGTTGTAAATTATCTAAGAATCAAATGGATAGGAAACTTATTTTCTCTTCTTGTTTTTCTGGATCTCGGCACATCCTTCAATTCTGCAGATCACAACATTTTCATTGGTAGATTGGAAAAATGGGTAGGGGTCTCAGGTCCAGCCCTAAACTGGTTTTAGTCGTACCTATCAGATCAACTTTTTTTAAGACATTCCAATGGAGTACCACAAGGTTCTGTTCTGGGTCCCCTTCTATTCAGTCTCCATTTGATACCACAAGGGATCATTATCCATAAGCACAGCAACTGTAATAATAAACCTGACATTTGTTTTAAATTAAAAAAGTTAGTTACATTTTAATTCAATTTTATTTATATAGCGCCATATCATAAAGTTATCTCAGGGCACTTTTAAATTGAATGAATTTGAGAAGACAAGTTCAGGTAATTTTGTAATGATTCAAAACAAATAAACTTTTCTAGTCAAATAAACTTGATATTTATTCAGTTGTACTTAAATCCTTTAGTTTATGTAACTTAATCACAATTCAATCCCTATAGAATTCTCTAGTTGAGTCAACACAATCTTTCAATTTCTTTCAACTGGAATTATAGAACTGAAAATACTTCATCTACAGTTCAGTCTACCTACACTACCTAGTTTACCTAAATTTGGTATGTCAACTTTATTATAATTCAGTTCTGCTTAAGATTAAGTTTATACTACATATTAAGTAATTCTCTTTACTTTTATTTGACTTCAGCTTCATTTTAGATTAAGTTTAAAAGTCTCATCTCTACAGGTTATTGGTTGTTTAAAAGAAACTAAGCCAATTCCAGTTCTTCGAAGATCTAATTAAACAGATGGGCAAGGTAATAAAAACAACCTTTGAGTATACAGCAAAATAACAGGTGCAAAAAGATTACCCCTAAAACACAAACTTGTGGGTAAAACTTCCCCACTCTAGAATGTGCACAAATAAGTACTCTACTCTTTACTTTTGCCACTCTTTCATTTTGTCACTATGCTTACTTATATGGTGTTTGCATATGCATGTAAAAGAAAGGTAGAAATAAAAAGTACAACTAAAAATATAAACAAATTATGCACAAACCAAAAATGTCAATCTCACTGTAGTAAACTAGACTTTGCAGCAAAGAAAAAAAGTTATGACTAATGTTAACTTACAGCTTTATCATAAAACTCTTAAATCTGCTCAACTGAGAATATGACATAAGAGCAGTTAGTGAATAGTTACATTGTAATAGTGGAACAGAACTCAGAAAACGGCATGATAATGCCAACCAATGTATCACTGGCAGCTATACAAGTCTATTCCTCAGTTCGTGAACCCTTGCAGGGCAGCGCTCACTGCCGATTTTCATGAGAACCTTCTGAATGACTTCAAAGGTATATTGCAGCTGCTGTGGGTAGTCAATTTTCTGTGCATATGGCAGAGCCCTTAGCATAGCTACCGCATGCGAGTAGTCCTTGATGCCATGCAGAATGATCTGATCCTCCAGCACCATGAGATGTCAGGAAGATCCTCTAATTCTTTTATCAGGAGGATCCCAACATTCATTTCCCTTGCCATGCTGTCCTCTGTGTCTGTAACCTTCACTAAGACAGAAGAAAACATAACTGTATAATCATTTGTAATTGTCAAATTGTGTATGAGAAAACAAGAACATGTTTCGCCACTGGTGTCCCGTTGGTGTGGTGTATGATAGGGAAAGGTAAGTTGTGGGATTAGTGGGTTTGTTTGAAAATGGTAGGGTGAATAAAATGAAGACAGGGTTTTCCACAAGCACTGGCTGCCGGCCATACACCTGAATATTAAAACATTTACAGCTGACTACTTTTTGTATATTCTTGGCCACAACACAGTCAAGAAGTGGTTGTTTTGTGCTTATGTTTGATTCAACAGAATAATGATAAAATGTAGATTGGGGCAGGGCTTGAGATGATTCTGTCTGACATATTCTTAACCAAACTGTTGCCGTCAGGCAATGTAAGCGTGTGTGTGTATTTGTTCGACGTTATGCAGTTAAGTGTAAGGGGCACTGGAGTTGTTTGGCACACTCATTTCTCTTGCCTAAAGTTAGAATATTCTAACCAGAAGCAAAGGTCATTCAAAATAATGATTACACATTGGCACATATGCCGTCCAACCTCAAAATCAGTGTGCCAACCAAATCCATACACACTAGGTAGGGCCCTCCAGAGGGTGTTTTGTGGGTCTGAAAATAATTCTCAGTTTAAAATATGTTTGGTCTGCTGATTCAACCCCAAATGCATGTATAAATTTAATCGATAATGTTAGAGTAGATATGTCACAAAAAAGAAAAAGAGCTCCAAGCCCAACTCAAAGGATTCCATCTTTCTTGATGAAACACCTCCTCTCAGTACCTCTGCAGTCCTGTGGAACTTTGAAGGATCTTCACGGAGGAAATATGGTAGTCCCCTCAGAATGACGGCCCTTTTCATTTGGTTGGAATTCTGTTAAAGACAGAATACACTATTAAAGCCACACAACCTCTAGCCACTTCAGTAAATGTGGCCATGAGGACACCTCGCTTTAGTAACAGAGGTCTGACAACCATTTAACAATCTATGGATCAACTTAATTCATGTTCAACAAGCAACAGTCTGGTCACTCTCTCAAAATGGTATTCTGAATATAAGTATACGAATGAGTGACTGAGCATGAGACAAAGAGAAACTGAGCAAGAAAGAGTAAGAGTTAGTGAGGTTGCTGCTATAACTAACAGTACAATCACAATGACCAATTGTCTGTACCGTTTTATTAGTACTAAAATAACTGCTACAGCTACTAATGCTGATACCAATGCCATTACATGTTTGCATCAGTAATTGTATAAGTTGAAAGTGTACAATCACCATTGACATTGCCCTAAAATGTTCTTCATACATGCTGAGAAGTAAAGCAAATGACATCTCACATGCTGGAATTTCTAGTTTAATACTATCAACTGTGGCATCGGCCAAATCAGACATTACATTATTAAACTTGAGAGTGAGTATCGGCCAAAATGTATCATTGACTGATACTTTGGTGCATCCCTAAGCTAAAATACTTACATCATCAAGCATGCTTAGGACATTATTCAGCTCTGTAAAGCTGCCAATCCTGGCCCTGTAGAGCTCCTTTAATCGAGGCAAATGCTGTTCCAGCCCAGAAAATCCTCTCAGGTCAGCTGAAGTGACTCGAGTGAATTCAGCTTCAATCTATAGGAAATGAAAAAGAAAACAAAGACAAACCTTTTTCAGCTCTGTCCGTGCAGACAGGTGAGCTGCCTTGCAGCCACAGGAAATAATGGCATTTTGTCTGGTTCATCTCTCCATTTTAGTTGCGAGTGAATGGGATTGAAAATGTGTTGTTTACATTTAAATATATAGTAAATAACTTTTACAATACTATATACTGGATTGATTTTACTCACTTCAGTGCATTCATTGTCTGTAGCAAAGAGATTGGATCGGGACTCGGTATCAGCAGATACTAAATACTGAATAACTGATCGGATCAAGTGCAAAAAAAGGGGGATCACTAACCACCATTAGAAGTCAGGCTTCACAAGAATTTGGGCATGGTTCCTCTTTAACACAAAGGCCTAACTGCTCATTTTGCAAATACTAAAAATTAAAATAGACTTTCTATGTAACTGACCACAATAGATAGTTGCTTGAATTATATATTCAAATGTTGAGGCACTTTGGTCAGAAGGGTACATGAAGTCAACAGTTTCAGAGCTGCAATTTTCACTTAAATAGCTGTCTAGCCTACACCCTGACTTGAGACCCTTACCTGTTGCTCTGTGAGCCAAACTGGCCATTTGGTCTTCACCTCTGCCACAGGTGGCTCTTGCTCCACAATTTGCTTGAGTCGCACAGAGAAGGTGCTGATCATCATTTTGTTGACTTTCTTCAGATCAGCTTTCTTCTTCATCTCTTTTATAATGGCTATTATGGAACATTTTGGGTTCTTCCTTCAGTTAAGCTTTTTTGAGCTTCTGTTTTGATATTGAGGCGCTGCGACTAACTTGGAGTTCAGAGCTCACACAGCGCTTGTTACTGTAGTTTCCCCATTTTGAATTTTAAGCTGAATTTCCAGCAGTACCAACCCTTGGCAGACCCAGGTTCCCTCAGACAAGGATGTTTCTTGATGAGACTGTGCAACAATGTCATATTCTTCTCGTGATGGGTAGGCAGTGTATGTGTTCATTTCTTCTGCCAGTTTGTGAAGTATCTCAGATTTAGTGTCTTTCGTTATATTAAGCAAGTAAAGGTTCTGTTCTCCTGGAAGGCTTCATTACCCCTTTTAAGCTGCAACTCTACATCATATGAAAATCTAGGAATCTTAAATGGGTCAGGCCAAGGCATGGCATGTGGAAATGTCCTCATGAGAAGACAATGGGGATGAGGACAAATTCCAACGCTGAATCAGTGTGATACGACTCAGGGGCCTGTTTGACAGTTACCTTCAGTGTCACTTTTCCAACAGGAATATCAGACAAGCTCATCAAGTTGCAGAGCTCACTGTCAAACTCTCAATCTTCATATTGGACCACCAAGTCACCTTCCATCCCAAGTTTACATTTTAAGAATGGATAAAACTCATCAAGAGTCTCTGGAAAACTATCAGTCTGGATCTTCAGTCATCTTTGTTGAGAATGACTCACAGCAGCATGTTGGGCACTGGAAAAATAACCACAGTTGAGATTTAAGATGACACTTAGTTATCAATACCCACGGTGGTGCAATACCAGAATTGTGGTTGAGAACAGAAGTGAATTATCAGAAGTAGGAACGGAGGTACGGACTCAGAATGCAGACCTCAGACTCGGGAGTTCAAAAAACACAAGACTTTATTGCCAAAAAAAAGGCAGCAGGCAAAAATAAATGCAGAGAACTCAGAACAGTCTTTAGAAACAAAAATCACTTCTCACAGGAAGGCACGCAAAAAGTCTTGGAAATAATGCTAGAAAAGTAACAACTAAAACACTGGAGATAAACTTAGAACAGAAAACTCTACTTACTTAACTCTGGAGAGAGCTGGCACGCTTGACAGAGAAGACAAGACAAACTGGCAAACAGACAAGGGAGACCAGACACTAAATACACAGGGAGAGATGCCAACAAGACACAGGTGGGAGACATCAGGGTAATTACACCAGGGGAAGGCACACAGGGGTGGGGAGAGAGGTGTTCAGGAGGGACAGCTGAAGCATGGGATGAATCTCACATCATACACGCCAACAGGGGGATCTTCAAGGAATCTTCAAGCTCCTCTATCTGGACAACAAACCAGGATGGCAGATCTTCAGTGCTTCGCTGTGACAAGACAAACTGTGAAGCTGAGAATGACAAAACATGACAAGTAAATGGCAAAACTTAATTGAAGCAAGATACAGGGGATGGACAAAACAAAACACACCCTACAATCCAGTCCAGTAGTCATACATTTAAAAATGTCATAATGTTGGTGTTTTGTTAAAACTGTGTACAAGAGGTAACTCTGTGGTTAACCCACCTCATTGCAGCAGAAATGCTTTAGGAGAAACCAGGAGTCTGTCTTGAACCATATACGCCGACAAGGGGCAGTAGTCATTGAGCTCCTCTGGTAGGACTACAAGCAGTTTTGCAGAGGGATTTTTGCAGACCTCATCACATCTCAAGTGTTCCGTGTACGGTTCCACAACAAAACAGGCTTTTCCCAAAATCAAGAAGTCCACTTGTGCTTCCAGGTGATAAAAACATCCCTTGTGTGTACTGAGTTCCGTGTAAGAAGACAGTTTTAGCAAGAGAAACAGAAGTCATTTCTGAATTTCGTCTTGATAATGTCTTTGACAGAGGGGTCCAAAATGTCAGGACAGACAGTTCATATTTTCCCAATTTCCAGTGCTGGTTTGAACAGGTTAGGCATGCCCATGTAATATACCATACCAACATGAGCTGGTGCCTGGAGGCTAAAGTTATTAGTATATTTTTTAAATGATTAACATCACGAACAACCTTCTTAAAAAGCTATGCTTGGCCTCGAATTTAATTGTCCAAAAGTCAAGCAAAGGCCCAAAACAACAAACTAGATGGGGATAATTCTTTAAAAAATTATGTTTTGGTTTCAGCTTAAACACAGGAAAAACCTCCTATAGGAGTTGGCGGTATTCAAAGATTCTGGCTTCAAGATAAAATAACTTTTCCTCAGTGAACATGGGCAATGTTAGATTTTCCACAATGTCTTTAATATCTAAGATGATACCCCAAGTCGTGTCATTCTCAGGTATTTTATTGCCAATAAGCAAGGGTAGCAGCCTCAAAAGTGACCAATTTGCATGACCGTTCCCAGCAACCGTTCCTTTTAATCTAAAAGCCTTGGGAATTGTCTGTGGCCTGTTTGTCTTTTCTGAGAATTTATAGGGAAACGCTGGATGGTAGTATTCAATTCCTCTAAGGTAAAGTAATTCTTGTCAAACAATGTCATGTAAGAAGTCCGGTGGAAAAACTGTTACACAGTGAAAGTAGGTTAGTTTGTTTAGGACACAGTCCCAATTCATTCCATCAACAACAAGACCTTGTTCTCTTTAATTCTCTGAACACCTACATCTACAAAATGGATCAACACGAAATGACTCTTGAAACCCAGCCAAAGAATGAGCTCCTAAATTGTCTGATGACACATACAGGACTTTGCCTTTGATACAGGTACCCAACCTATCAGTGTAAGATCCCTGGTTTTCAAGTATACAAAGCTCCCTAAGAAATTATGAACCAACAATTGGTTCATAACCAAAAGTCTTCACATCATTACTATTGCTCAGAACTGCAAGGTATATACTGGATAAGGCTGATCTGTATTTGACAGAGAAATCTGCAAATACCCAAGCGAGCCTCTGAGGTTGATGAAAAACAGTTGGTAATTTGCTCTGTAACATTAATTATCACCGAGGTCATCCGTAAAAAACGTGGTCGATTCGTACTGGACTAAAATCACTGGGGATGTCTGTGATACACAAAATTATTTGACTTCCCCCTGCAGGGGCCAGCTTCTCCTGTTGGTGAAAGGCGACTTTCCCTGTGCAATGTCACATCCAGGACACTTCCCGGGAACAGAATCAGCTCGGGCTCTGTGCTGCAGACAGGCAGGCTGGGTCACAAGCGACACAGCGGTTACACGCGACACTGCAGTTACATGCAACACCACGGTTACCTGCTCCCAGTATGTGGGTCTAACTTAATGTGTGTAATAAAGTGAAACAGATACAGAGATAACAAGAAAAAGCTAAGTTTTGATGATTAAGGCAAATAAAAGCCCTGGCTAATAATTGATGTTCCAGAACTTTTGTGCCAAACTTTTAGCTAACACTTACCTAATCAGAATTCCAGTGCTGCATTCCAAACTAACAGCCAGACAGCAGCCTGCTACACAACACAAAAGCTACAACCTACATTAGTATTATTATTATACAAGGTATAAGTAGTATGGTAATGTTCAAAACCAGCATAACAGAAAGTTCCATGCTATTCCATGCATGCTTCAAAACAACTGCTAACAACACACTGTATGCCCATGACTTGTAGGCTAAAGCGCAAGTTTGTGTACTTTGTCTCTCGTTCCCCTACCGGCTCAGCCTACCAGCTGCTGTCAGTCAAACACAGTCTGTACACACCATAGACTGTATATAAAGATGGACAACGTGACAGTTCCCCAAAAGTGAAGCCAAAACATATTGATCGCCCCCTGGTGGCTGGCTGCAGTATAGGTCATAAACCCCGCCTCCTCCATGTTAATGGATGGGACATGGACCAAACTGAAAAGTCAAAGTACACGTCAAATATATTTTTCCCAAAGATGGTTTCTGGATATCGCGCCTCCACCGCGGATCACTACTGCGCAGACTCTGGCTCCAAATGACATCACCAGCGCAAGATGGCAGCTCCCGTATCCTGGGTATTTTGGTATCTTTCATTTTTGTACAATAGGAGGAAGTGGAGACGTATTATCCATCTTTATATACAGTCTATGGTACATCCTTATTGGATGTACAAGTAAAGTTACATCTGACAGACTGTTCACACACACACACACACACACACACACACACACACACACACACACACACTTTTCACATACCGCCTTACCCATCTGTTTTGCATCCTTTCCAGTGCTTACTACAAATGTTCCTTCAGACTATACAGTCAAGTGAGAGATATGAATGCTAATACCTAGCTTAACACAACAGGCCTCCCACCTGTCCCTTGCAAAATCTAAATCTAAATCAAATAAGATTTACTGTGGTGATGTACATTGTCACCAAAGCCCAAACCAGTATATACACACATAGTAATTCAAATAATTTATCAAATTAATTTGTCATTGTGAAAAAAATATAATTTTATTCAAATATCCTGTACATATTATAACCCTATAAAGCAGTGACCCAGTACCAGTATATGCACAGCTGGCTACTGGACCACACAAAGATGTTATGTGGCAAAAACAGACAAATTAGTACCAAACTGTCCCATAATTCACTCTAACTGTTGAGCTTCTCTGTTTCTTTATTTTTCTTTTGTTTGGTCTAAATAAGAAACAGATTTGTTGAGCTATGATTCAGCATTTTCAAAGTCTCCAAGTTTACTTTTTCATCCACTTGTATTTTCCTATGTGAGCAATTAGAGTTGTTCACTGGACTGATGCTTGCTCTGTTTGAGAATTGTTCTCTTTGGTCAGTAGAATTGGTTGTGAGTGAGTGTGTGAGTGTGTGTGTGTGTGTGTGTGTGTGTCTCCACCTTCACCGTCTCCCATGTGATATATACTTTATTGACCTGTCTGCTTGAGACAGAAACAATGTTTCCATAGCCGTGTACACAATCATTGATTATTTTGTTCATCTCTGTCTCTGTCTGTCTCTCTCCAGGCCCATACTGCAATTCCTTTGGAGCCTACATACCTAGCTGATGGTGAGTACTTTGATTTATATTTATTTAAAACACTGTTTGAAGGCAACTACACATACACAGATTTAACATTTCTTAGCATCTTACACACTCTAGAGCATTTTCCACCTTGGTGTGGTTCGTTTGAGCAGGTGTGAACACAGTAATCACACTCGGGTGCGGACCAAAACAACCTCACTGAGACCCTATAAAGGAGGTGGTCTCGGCCAGGTTCCAAACAAACTCTGGAGTGGTTCGTTTGTGGTGGGAACATGATCCAACCTCAACCTGACTCAACTACGCAAGTTCCTTGTTCTGCTCAGTGGTCTGAAGGCAGCACATCTTCTTTGCAAAGTGTGAAGCAGTGTAGTTCAAGAAGTTTCCTCGAAGTGCATTGGGCATTCTGTTCGTATAGTTTTGTCTGGTATATTGCACAGAAATATACACTAGTCCAGAACACAGGACCTTCTTCCTGTATTTACTTTCTTGCTCCTGCCCCAGACACATCTGACCAATAAGAGGAGTGAACATTCTCATGTGGTTTGTAGTGATGCCTTTTAGTTTGCTAGGATTTTTCTCTTGTGTGAAAAGAAACTGAACCAAGGGGAAAACACTCCAAGTTTACAAACTCATCAACTGATTTGGACCAGAGCAAACCAACTATAGGTGTGAAAATGCCTTACAGGACACATGATGGTGTGGTGACCTCTCACTGATGGTCATGTAATTCACATGTAATGGCTCAGAAAAACAAGCTTGAACCCAAAAGCACGACTCACAGTCAGACAGGTTAAGATAAAAGTTCAGGTTTACTTGAATCAAATAACAGGCAAGGGTCAAAACTAGGAAGGCAGTCAGAACAGGCAAACTTAGGGCAGATGCAAACTACACAATCTGGCAAAGGCAGAGTGGAAATGGCCCGGTATACAGTATGTACTGCAAGACTAATTAGGGAAATGGGGAAAAGGTGAGCAGGTGGGCGGGTATGGTCAGGTGATGGGAATGGGAATGGGAATTACTGCAGAGCAGGAGGGAGTGGCTCGATCTGAAATGACAAGAGAGGTAGTTTATTGCAGGTAAGATATAGCAGACAACAGAATGAATACTAGGAGCTGGCAGGAGTCATGACGCCACAAGGCCAACCTTACATATTTTCATAGTTTTGGCCATAGTTTTTATTATTTATTGAAACACTGTACTCCCCAAAGTAATTGCTGAGATCTGAGAACACCGATGTCCAAATCCAGTGGGGGAAAGAAACATTAGCCAGATTATCTAAAATACTTTATATGGAGGTAAAACTAAAAGTGAACACAACCAAAATGTGGTCTTGGTATTGTTGAAGTACAAAAACACACAGACATAGACATTCAGCAGGACAAAGCCAAATGAGAGAGTTAAAAAGAGAGTTAAGCCAAAAATTGTAATAAGTCAAATCAGTCAAATCTTAACACACAGACATGAAACACATATTGATATCATTCAGTGTGACTTACATGTTCCAAGGATATCATTATCTCCGATGTCCATCGTGGAAAATGTCCATAAATCTGCTTCTGAAATCATAGTAATCAAACCGATAATCAAAAAGACGCTAAAGAACTTGCCTTAGAATCACATTTTTAAGTTTTCTTCAGTATCAAAGTAATCCAGTGATAGTTGTCTGTACATCTATGGGTACATTGCAAACAGGAACTGCTAATAGCTAATTTGGCATACATTAATGTATGTAAAAAATGTAATAAATATAGGCTAAAAACGGAGTTCGAAAGAGAATAGCAGTACCTACCTGTAGCTGACATTACAACAGCCCATCTGATGAGCTTTTATGGGCTCTCGCTCTCCTGATGGTTTTATTCTTTTCTGTTGTCTTATTGGTTCCCAAATAGGCCTATGTGTTGGTGTTTTTGACTTCCTGCATTTTAAAACAATAGTCAAATTTCACACTGAGCTGATTAAAAAATGAAATAAAGTCGAAGGACAAGTAGCTCTTCCCATGGAAACAGCTCATTAACCACAAAACAAGCAAAAGTTTTATTTTACAGAATTAATCATGATATAATCTGCCCCTTGTGATGTTTATCATTTTAACTAGTGACAGACACAGTCAGTGCTGGCTAAAAATGGGAAGCCTGCTAACTTTACCAAATTCTAAAATAATAATATATATGTTGCTCTCAGCCAAAAGAGAGGAGAGAAAAAATGTTTGATAAAAGCTGCATTATCTTTGGAATTTAGCATATCCACACTGCTGTCCTCCATCCATCTAGACTCTGGACACACACTATTTTTAGTCCTCTTAGTGTTCTCCATCAAACACAACTCCCCCGCATCTTCCTTCTTCTCACCTCTCAAAACTTCACAATAGGAGGAGAGAGCCTCAAACAAACCATGCAGGCTCATTAGACAGAAATCCCAAGGGGAAACTGAGTTGTCACCACAGCAGCAAACACTCGAGACACAACAAACACAATAACACTAAATCAAGATAAAGCAGACAGAACAGTCACCCAGCCTATACACACACAGAGATCATATTAGTATTCCTGTCATATACCTCCTCCACAGCAGGGCCAGTACTGTTCTTTTCTCACACACACACACACACACACACACACACACACACACACACACACACACATCATGAGGCAATCATGCAGGTAGACTCCCTGCTGTTGACGGAATAGACTTGGGCCACGAAGCTGCTGCATCATGTGTGTGTGTATGTGTGTGTATGATATCATTTGGAGCAAAGACAGTGTGAAAGACGTTATGGAATAGAAGCAGGAGGGATGGATGGTTAGATGGAGGACTGACAGAGAAAGAGAGAAATCAATATCAGCAGGATTTGGAGTTAGCGAGGTAACTTCAGGTTTAACCCTGGTTTTTCAGGGTTACGACGATGGTTCACTTCTTACCGGGGTACATCGCCATGGTAACTTATGCTGTACGCCTAACCTGCTCTGGAGCAGGTTATGTTCGAGATAAAAGTCCAATGGATAAAAAAGCATCGCCTACTGACCAGTCAATTCTCTTGGGAAATGGCATCACCATTAGAAGATCCCATGGAGCTTGGTGCGCCGATCGTGAGAGGGGCTCTTTTTATATGGGAGATAAATAAATAAATAAACAGCTATAGATTCTGACTTATCTATGTCAGCTTCTTGCAAGCAATGTTAAAACCATTTCACTGTTCTTTTGTATACCAATATCATCCTACAACAGAGACTGGTTGAAGCACTAAAGCCTTGTACTTGTACTTTTAAGTTATGAATGTACGCCTACTTCCCACTTTGAATCATGTTTATATATTTATTTTTTATTCGCTCTAAGTCCATTTTACACCCCCGAGGTTGCAGCTGAAAGAATAAGGCTAAAATTGTCATACACGCCACAAGAATAGATCTAAGCAACACATTCATTTAATGGAATACACAAATGTAATTATAGTTCGTGCCTTAATGATGGGGCAGTGATATTATAAGCCTGTTAATTTACGCATTCACACAGTCTGTGATTTTTTGCCAACTGTCCTTCCTGCATTTGGCAACTGCAGCTGTGTTGCTTTCAGCTTGGATGATGTGTTTAACTTCTTCGAATTTCTCTAATATTATAGTTTGCTCTTTGTTGGTAAAGTATGCTGCTTTGCTGCCTGTACACTTGTCGTGTTTGTGATTGGTCATATGCCGCAAACGCCTTTTATGTGAATGCACTTATGGCTAGTTTGGGAAACCCTGGGTTGACTTACAGATTTGATAACCACCATCGTGTGACCACTTAGCGCGATCGCGGTTGTTGCCAGATAACAAAAAGATATCCTGGGTATGTTGCACTGGCTTTGTAGTACAGGCCTTTGCAAACTTTGCACCCGATCAGAAAGAGACCTGTGGAAAACCGAACCTGATAGGCATAAATCCATTTTCAAAAAAAGAGATCCGTAAGGGACCTGTGTGCAGTCAGGCCCAAATAGATGCAAGGAGAACAGGAAATCCAAATGTGGTCAAACTGAACAGTCCCAAATGGAGAGACAACAGCAGCACTGGCAGCAGCATAATGCTCCACCAATGAGTAACCACAGTGAAAAGGAGCAGAAGCACATGTGATTTGTCCTTCACTTCATAGTTCACACTCTGTTTCAAAAACACACTTTTCTCCTGTATTGATGATGGTGATACTCCACGTGATCAGAGCTGATTGAAAGACACCTTGGATCCACTCTGGTATTAGACATATTGGAATAGAACTGTAATATAGTTAATGGTTAGTGAGTGTTTAAACTACTAAATATAAAAGGTTTTATGTATTGACTATACAGCTGAATGAATCAATATTGTTTTATATCAATACAATACAGCAACACAGAAAGTAACATACTTTATTTATATCAAAATGCAGCGGATTACTGCTTTATAAATCAGACCTACAGCTATTTATAACAGGCTATTAAGTACCAAACCCAATTTGAAACTTTTCTTTATTAGCAAAAAATGAGGATATGTAAACAAGGACAGGGCAGGAAGAAATGAGAGGCAAGGAGAGAAAGAGGGATAGACAAGAGGAGAGGAAGAAGATAATGAAGGAGCGGAGGAGAGAACTGAAAAAGGATGCGAGCATGGAGGAAAGAGGACAGAACAAGGAAGGGGAAGTGAAGGAGAGAAATTAGTTTTAACAAAGGAGAAAAAGAAGGAGTGGTGATGAAAGCAGAAGACAGCTCTCTCTCTCCTTCACTAAATCATTCTTCTTCTCTCATTTCCTCTGTGTACATAGTTTGTGCAAATCCCTCCATCTCACCATCTTTAATTAATGTTCTAGTCTTCATCCCAAGTGTATCCCTGTGTGTGTGTGTGTGTGTGTATGTGTGATTGAGGAGGGCATTCGTCCTATTTAAAGCCAGGATCTTCATGTGTCATTTTTTTCCGGACGCTAATCCACTGCAGCAGTTCACACACACACACACACACACACACACACACACACACACACACACACACACACACACACACACACACACACACAGCTGTCAGTTGTAATGGAGGTCAGTTGAAGGTGCTGATTTGATAGTGCAGTTGTCAGAGCCAAATGAACTCATTTATTTAGTATCCTACTGTCTCTCAGTTACACCTTCCATGGCCCTCCATTCAACCTCCACACATCCATCTTCAGGCCTGTGCTTTTAACAGTTTGAGCTTTAATGCCCACAGAATGCTTCACAACGAAGTCAGTAACCAGTGTTCACGAGTCCTGGAAGGAAAACCTGTACAAATGTGGATAAGTTTACTTCTAGCTGGAAAATGAAAAATGACATTACATACATTTTACTTTTCTGCTGCCTGTTGAACATACATTTGAAGTCAACACTAACTGCTACAGTAACCAGTCAGTTTCACACTAAACTCTCCTCTTTGTTCAGTTGCACCATCTCTACTTGCGCTATAACTTAACTATTGTGACTGTAATCATTGTTGCAGACAACATTTCATCCTGTGCAGCATTAGCATCATTTAGACCTACAGTAGAAGTTTTTATTAAAAAAGAGGTACAGGTTAACAAGTGTGAACTAGGTAACACATGATATAACACACATTTGTCCAGTACCTTACTAATAATTCAACAACAATTGTATTTAATTGTGACTGTGGTTATTGTTATTACCATTTTTATTCACTCCCTCAAAAAATATGATAATAATAATAATATGTATTGATCCTTTCAGTTCAGTACTTTGATGTTTTTTTTACTGTTTGCATCTGCTGAAGTCTACACCCTAACAGTTACACGTTTCTGTTACAAGCAACCAGGTGGTGACAACGGCAATTGATTATTTTTTAATAATAATCTTTAATTATAGAGCACTTTTCTAAAACCACGTTACAAAGTTCTGCACACAAGGCAACAACTTCACAACAAGCAGATCATAAACATTTTCCGAGAGATAAATAGCAAATAAAACAAATAAAACCAGCAAAAGGGCAGTCAGTAAAAATCAAGAAAAATCTGGAAAAGCTCTCTGATGAAAGTATGTTTTAAGAATAGATTTAAAAGAGAACGCAGCATAAAATTTCTGCCCTTGTCTAATCCAAGTAATAGTAACTACAACACAATAGTGAGCGTGTATGTCATTGTCATTATAAATGTATAGGGATGTGTTTGTCGCAGGCAATGTGCTACCGGTGTAAATATCAAGGGGAATTTTCCTCTCCCATCTTCGTCATTCTGCCCTGCCAACAGTTAATGACGAATAACTTCCACCTGCTCGGGGGTGTCAACTTTAAGTTTTATTTTAACTCCACATTGTACCATAGTTGCATCAAACACATCCAACTGTCATAAAAGTAGCCCATTGTATTTTATCTAGAAATTTTTTTGTCTGACTGACTTATGTATTTATTAAATAATATAAATATTTTTGTAAAACACATTTATTGGCGTTCTTTCAGAGAGTGAGATGAAAAGATCGATATTAGTGCATCTGTAAAAGATATCTGGCTAATCAGCTCATTATTGTCTCTGCTCCTCTGTGTCTCAGAGTTAGATGGCTCTTATCCCGCCTACGGCTATGCTGATCTGCCTCTGGACACCCTGCCGCTAGACCCTGACCTCCACGAGCCCTACATCCCCGACATGACCTACGACCCAAGACAGTCCTACCCTGAACCACTCTAACAGGTAAACCCCCCCCCCCCACACACACACACACACACACACACACACAAAACACTGTGTTGACAGTTGTAGAAGTTTCATTCTCTTATTTTTAGTCGATATTTGGTGTCAAATGTTGCACTTTTTACAATTAGAGAAATACTCATAGAAAAGTCAAATAATTATAATAATAATAATACTGTCAATTTATATAGAACTTACCAAAATCAGCTATTACAAAGTGCTTTAAAAGGGCAGTCATAAGGCAATGAAATAATTCAAGGGATAACAGTGAAAAAAAATAACTTACTTCTACTTACAGTAAAGTGTAGGAGTGTGTGTGTATGATAGGAGTCATCTTCATCATTTTTTTTCTTATTGACCATATGCCATATTTTCACAGTAAGAATTTCAGCCACTGAGCCCCCATTTAATGTTTACATTTTTCTAAATAAATGACAAAAATGATATCGTATCGTAGCAAAAATGTGCTGAACTGTAGATTCTGTGTGCCGATACACCCTTTGGCCAAAGTAAAAGATGTTAAACATTAAAAAACACTTTGCAAAACTCGAAATCTGTCTTATTTACACATTACTGTATGTCTTGTTTTATATCCAGCTAGTCACTAATCTGTCCCAAGTCACCTGGAGTCGAGTTACAACAGTGTGCAAACTTGACAGCCTCAGTAGGTTTTCAGTAACAGGATTTCTGCAGTAACCTCGGAGTACGTCCACATTAAGCCAGTTAAATTTATAAACACATCTCTTTCTCTTCATTTCAGCCCTCTGTGTTGAGATGGTAGATGTGCTTACTACATTTTTACAGTTGGCAGATGTATTGCTTGAGTGTTGGGTATTATATAATATCCTTATGTATTTTTCTGTAAATATCTGGCCTCTGGCTGAGAGCTTAGAGTAATCATTATGTTTTAAAGAGATGATTTTTAATGATGGTCATGCTGTGGGTATATCATAGGAACATCTTCTGGAAGTTGGCAGCAGTATAGTTCAGCAGTTTCCTCTTGTGTCACTATGTTCAGGCTTATCTCAAAGTGCTGGCAACTAGAGGCAACTAGAAGGAGATGTTTGAAGATGTTGGGTCTCTCATCAGAAAAGCCTCTTCAGCTCTGACTCTCTCATGTGACTCTCATGTGACACTAACATGTGGCCTGACAACCCATATGTGACCTCAACCACTCTCAATGTGTGAACCACCCTACAGAGGTTAAATGTCTGGGACTCCCCACCAGTCACTCATTTCTGTTTGAATACAGATTAAACACATGAGATTACATCATGTTAATTGTTGAGCTTTAGGACTGTTGGTAGGTGTACTTTTGAACAGAGCTAGCTGTTTCCCCCTACTTTTAGTCTTAATGCTAAACTATGCTAACCACGTCCTGACGTCAGCTCTGTACTTGATACACAGACATGAGATTGATATTGATCTTCTCATCCCACTCTGAAAGTGAATAAGCCTGTTTCCAAAAATGAACTATTCATTTAAGATTGGTTTTGCAGTTTAAAACTTGTGTAAAAAAAGCAGCATATTTAGTTGATGATCATGCTTGAGAATATTTGTTGTTGTTTTTTTTGTTGCAGGAGGGAGAATAAAACAGAAATGCTGAAAGAAAACGAGAGAATGACCAAATCACAAGAAGAAAGACTGGATGAATAGATGGAGGAAGAAGGAGACTGGAGGTTTTAATCACAAAGGGAATCTGCCCTTTCAACGGGTGGAAATAAAATCCCATTTGGCAATCAAGAACTATCAGCATAGGTTGCTTATTAAAAAGAGATTTATTGTTGCTGTAAATGAAAAATGTAACTTTGTTATAATGTTTTACTGTGGGGTGGACGTATCTGGAGCCTTGAGGCATTGTTACTCGGGTAACTTTTTGAAGCAATCAAATTAGGCAAGAATGCCTTACATTGACAGTTTGGGACGGGCAGGACAAGCAGGAGGGGCTTAACCAAACTCAGTTGATAATCCTTACCAAATGTTTTAGCATTTCATCTGTAAAGGATTTACAAGTTAGAGAGAATTTGAATTTGCTGAAATTATGTCACGTGATGTCTGTTGTAATATTAGCTGTGACATACAGAGATTGTTTCCCCACATGTGGATATCTCATGGGAAACACCCATATTAGTCAGTAAGAAGTTCCATTACTTTAGAATTAACTATAACCCCCAGTTTAACCAAGGTTTTTACTGACATCACAAAAACACACAAAAATTGCTTGCAAAACACGCAGCATTTAACAGGAATAGAGTTTCTCCCGGATTGGCATTACTAACACTCACAATTGCTACCAAATGCTATCTGTGTATCCCAGCCTTTAGCTGCTGTTTTCTAGATGTCTGCTCTGTGTATTTGAACAGTGCACATGTCCCAGGGTGTCCATGTGTGGTCGTTGCATGGTAGTATATTGTGTACTAATTGAACTATTCTTTACCTTTACTTACTGAGAAAAAAATGACATCCGGGTTTTACAAGCCATTTTGGATTACACTGGCCATTTGGAAAACCTAATTGTGGAACTGGATTACAAATCCCACCATGTCCCAGCCTCACTTTCACCAAGCGGATATTCTGTTGAAATGTCTACAGGAAATGGACTACAAATCCCTTTGGCATCTTCGACATAAGACTACAAATCCCACCATTTCCAGTCATACCCAATTAGACCCACACATCTCCATTGGAAATGGACCACAGTTCTCTGATCAGCTTGTACACACCTTTGTGGGTGCCATAGAGTACACAGCAGTACTCAGACATAATGACAAATTCCTTTTGTATTAGGGGTGTGCCAATCATAGAAATTTGTCATTAACTGTATGTCACTGTCAATAGAGGGGTGGGGGGCTGCAAGCTCTAATATAATATAATAATACCTGCTGCTGCTCACAGCATGTATTAAAGATTCAGTCTCTGATTGGTGTGCAGCCCCTCTTCTACTTAACCATCACATCATAGTACAGTCTACATGGTATGCATTGAAGTGCACCTGCAGTTGGAATGTGGACATCGTGGACAGTTGGGGCAAAAAGTGCTCTGTGCACCAGGGGCATCTGTGCTTGTACAGTGCAAGGCTGCTGTTTTTCGTTGCAATACCAACAACAGCAGCCTTAGCCTGCAATGTTAAGAAAGCACAACTACAATGACTTATCAATTGCTGAGGCAATCTACTACAGCTATACTGTTCCTGAATCTGAACATCATTAAATGTTGTTATTTTCAACTGTTTTGGTATACTGTACATTTATTAAGCTTGATTTAAAATGCCAAAATTAAAATGATTCACAGAAATAAAGTAAAATACAATACACATTGTAATATGTATTTCCTTTTTATGTTATGCATTTACTGTCATAATTAAATGTACTTTGATAGTTGTCATTTTAGCAAATATTTTCATTTAATTATGACACAGTAAATCCCTACAAAAAAGAATATATATATAACAATGTGAATTGTATTTTACTTTATTTCTTTGTTTTATTTTTGTTTTTTTTAATTTACGCATCTTAAATCTTCCATAGTATCCTACCCATCCCTGCAGTAAAGTAATATAAAGTTTATTACAAATTGGGTTTTATGTGCTTAGCTTAGGACATTGTCTCTTTGGTTTATGATAACATAACTGAAGGTTATTTCTGAGATCTGGGAACGTAGCAACATCACTAAAAATACTGTAGGTTCAATGGGGCAAGAAACACAAGCAGTCAGATGATGAGACAGGCTAAACTAACGGCATGTTTTCAGCCTGTAGTATCATCTTATTGCTTATGCTTGTTGCCACATGGACTTGTGGCTTGTTACCACGTTCCCAGATCTCAGCAACTACTTTTAATAGAACCAATGGCCAGAGCTACTGAAATAAAACCCAAGTTGGAAAATAACAGCAGTCTTTCTGTTCTTCGCTTTTCACCAATATCATAGAGCCATGTAGTACCTGTGTTACAGAGAAGTGGGTACAATCTAGGGCCTTTCACAGTGCCATGGGCTATGACTGCTGTTAGCCCTGTTAGCCAGAATGTTGGCTATAGCTAAGAGCTAACTAAACCCACCCCAAGGTTATCTACTGTGACCATAAACCTGGACAGCAATTTTCAAGAGTGTAACCTTAACCTGATACTTAGTAGCCCCGAACTTGTAAGAGCCCTTTTTCACTGCAGGAACTAAATATTTGGTACTAGGTTCTTCCTCACATTTTCACTGTATTTTACAGACCGGAATATTTCAGATGTATGTTACTGAAAAGGCAACAGCTGGACCAATGATGTCTATTTGGTAAGCATCCAGTGCGTTAAACCTTTTTTGCACTTATTTTTCTATACTCGTCTTTTAACTCCCCCCCCCCCCCGCACTGTTTGTCTGTTTGTTTTATCCCTACGCTGAGGAATCTTCTGATACACATTTTGTTTTCTAACAGCTGACTCCAGCTCTCTCTGAATGGACACCTCTCCCAAACAGTAACATGGGCCTGGACATTTTGGTTTGTCCAACAAGTGTTCTCCTCTGTTCTTTTTTATTTAAAGTAATGGCCCTGGTTACTGTTATTGTGTATGTTGTAGTCGTTCTTGCAGTGATGTGATGTCACATCTGCTTGACTAATCATGATCGACAGCACTGCAGCCAACCCCTGAAAGTACCTGAACTTAGATTTGGTATGACCTCCTGAGCAGAGCCTAAATTTTGTTTCAGGAACTCGTCCCCAAAACAGGCAGAGAACAGTGGAAACACAAGCAGAACCTGTGACAATGGATACACGTTACATTACATTTAATTGCATTTAATTTACATTTAGCTGCAATGTCAAAAGGCCCTGGGCCTTCTGCAGTCTGGGGTTAAGGTTAGTCCAGGAATGAGAAATGCAGGTATGAACAGCTCTTATGAATATGTACTCCATTATTTCTACTTTAATGACAAGGAATTGGAGATGTGCATTATTGGCACCTGAAAAGCAAGCATCCTTAATAGTCACCGAAGAAGTGGCTGTTCTTGCACTGTGTAGAACTACCCTAGTTTTAGACTAACAGCTTTAGATATTGCATTTGAAAAGTAAAAACAAGGAAATGTTAAATGAGCAAGCAAGTCTTTAGGAGACAGTGTTAAGATTTGCAAGATTCATGAATGTACACACAGTGCAGGCAAATGTCTTCTGGCTGGCTGCAAACTGGTGACAGTCCTAAAGGTTAATCAGCACACTGTGGTCACAGATGCATTAGTCAGACCTGAAGTTTGGCAACCCTTGAGGAAAAACCCCATTACTGATTTCATTAGCCATCAGTCAGACAATTATTTCAAAAATTGGCACAACCCTATTTTGTACTGGTGTCTTCACCACAGTGTGTACATTATCATAATGAAAGAGGTCTTTTTTATCCTGCAGTACGTACAACTGTGTGTTTGTGTGGCGTTTGATGTTGTTGATGTGTTGATGATTGCACTGCTGAGAGAAGGTGAAGCTAAATAGAGTGAGAGAGTTTCAGGGGAGGAAATGTGACCAATAGTGCTCCCTGCTGGTCCTGCTCCTTAAGAAGAAAATCCTCCTGCACATTTTTCTGCTGGTAAAAATAAAACTATTTTTCATGAGCAATTAACAGCATGAACTGAAGAATATCTGAATATAACATTATGACATCCTCCTTTGCAATATCCATATATCATCTTCACGCGCTACTTACAAATAAGAATATTGGTTTTATATGGCAATGACACTTCTGTATAATATATAGCACTGTAAATTATAAGATATGATAATTAAATTTTATATCAAATCACCTACAGAGCCATCGTGCCTTTGGATGTGATATATGACACTGTATATTCCACGGGGGTGCAAAATGCTGACTTTCCTCATCTGTAGGGGTGCCTGCTCTTTGTCTTGTTTAGCAGGAAGTGGAGTTCTAGAGACAGACTGGGAAGACTGTGCACAGACAGCTCAGGTGACAAGGGCTCAAGCAAGTATAAAAAAAGAGTATGGCACGTAAGACAAAAAACAGCCCAGAGATTTTAAGATTCATTTTTCTTAAGTATTTTAATTATGTAGCTGCTCTTAGTCACACTCAAGGGTGACATTCCGTGACTGGATCAGCACCATGTTTTCAGCACTGACGTCACCATCTTGTGCATTGTGTCCCATTCTGTTAAAGCCTGTTGAAAAATTCCTGACTTTGGTGCCATCTTGTCCACTACAGATCCTTTCTGTACTAAACACAGACCCAGTTTCCACCTGGTAACATCTGGATCAGGAAAAACACTTGTTAACACAGGTGTAAATGCACCCAGATTACGTTGCAATAGGAATGCGATTGGGTCGTCCAGACCTCATCTGAAGGTTGTCAGGGTGGATCAGCTCCCAGCCAGATGTAAATGACATCTGTACAGTTTGACCACATTCTTTAGGAGAAAATTTGCACCAACAAATTGAAACATCACATAACTCTGCCTCTTCCTGCTATCTTAAGCTGTCTGTCAAAAAGCTAGAGACGAGCTCTTCCTCTGCAAAGGAAAAATAAGCAGAGCACATACACCATTCATTTGAACCTTGGTAGGCTGCGGTGGTGGGGACAACAGGGGGTGCAGAAAAAGATGCAGAGGCCCTGCAGCGAAAAGTTGAAACAGAATCAACTTTTGGAGAAATGCAACCGACGTCACGCTGCGGTGGCCAATCACACCAGCTATCAGACAAGACGCCCAGGTGAAGAAGAACCTTGTTTACCATGTAGCATTGTAGCATTCTGCTGAGCAACTGTGAAGATGGAGAGAGACTGATCGCCGTCGTGATGACCTTTCCAGAGCTGTTCAACTCTGCCATGAGGGAGTACAAAGACATTAATGGCCGTGCAGTCGCTTGGCGTTGTATCGCTCTTCAAGTTGGGATTGCAGGTTAGTATTTCTACTTGTGCTACAATCAGCATGGCCATGTAGAGACATTCCCACACTGCCGCACAACCCTGTGCTAATCGCCGCAAGACAGCCTTAGTGAACGCTTCATCGTCCATATGGCAACGACATTTGTAGCTGATTCTGACTGTCTTCAGTTCAGTAGTACATTCAGTCCGTTGCTACTCCAAGATGTCACAGTACAAAACCACACTGTACATAAGACATATACATAATAATTATTTACAACTGAGTTATCTGATTCTGATTGTTTCTGTGGTTTTTGCAGTCTGTTAACATGATTTTAATGAGGAAGTAACATACTGTGAATCGCAGCTGAGCTGACATCAGTGCTCCCAGTCACCAGTGAGGGGAGCACCACTGCTAAAAGCTACTGATTCGGTCAATAACAACAGGGTTTCTGTATAGTCACTTCACTTTGAAAATTCATTGATTTGTTCATGCATATACTGAACACCTCAACTTGCAGGATACAGTGGACCCTCAAGAGTATGCCGTATTGCTTCCATTGACCTGAGACACACCATGTTTCTTTCTTTATTTTTTTCAACCTGGTTGTTGCATGAAGCGGCTTCTAAATGACAGAGCAAGCAAGATTATTAGACTGGATACAGTTATTCTTTGAAAATGTTTATTCTTAATATGCTGTTTGAATTGGCCATTAGCCAACTGAACAATGAAGCAGAACAGATATGGTGGGGAAATGAAAAAGGAGAAACTGTGTAGAATATTTCTGAGGGGCCATATTAAATCTTAATATGCATTTTTACTAAAAACATGTTACAAAGTTTTTTATTTAAAAAAATGAAATAAGCCACCCTAGATTTACTGTGTTTTCCATACACTGCATTTTTAGCATGCATTTCACACAAATACATACTGACCATACAAAATACCACACATGATTTCACAATTTACTGTCTGCCATTTGCAAACTGAGGAAATAGTTTGCAATTAGACCTAGACTATTAGCATATGATCTTCTGCTTATTGTGGGTGTCTGTATATATGTAAAGACATTACATTAACACCATAAATATTATAATAAAAGTATACATATTAATAGACGCAACACATCAAATGAACCACTAGGGGAAATGTTTCCATAGATAGGGGTAGGTTTCTGGACAGTTAATAAAATCTTTTCTGAGAAAAGGCAATACATGCAATGATTTTCACAGCTAAAGTTGCAGTGACCAACTAGGTGTAAAATGCAGATGTCTGTGGTCTGAAAATGTTTTGCTGGCAGTTTGGTGGAGACAATGCTTTGGCTATCACCAGACAGAATGTCAGTGTTGTACGATTCTGAAACCACTGATTATGTTCAACAACAATGTTTTAAAATTCTTTCTTTCTAAAATATCTGCGTGTGCCAACTAAGGAGTAGTTAAATAATAATATATAGAGAAACTATTTTCCTTCTGTGGTCCTAGCTGTGTGTGTATATTTGAAATTAACTAGCTGATTAACTGATATTTAACTTCAAAATCTGCAGCTTCAGTGTGACACTGGCCATGTCTAATCTGTGGTCAGATTGCACACAGAAGTCTATGAGACAAATCTTGAATTTTTTATTTATTGTCCGCTGTGGGACAATAAAGGCTTATCTTATCTTATCTTATTTGATGTAGTTCTACATCTACAAGAACCAACTAAAGACAGCCTCTGCACAGACACACTGAATGCATGTACTGCTTTAAAATCAATCTCAAGCCAATAATATGTTATATATGTATAGTCAGCAAGTATTTAGACAGTGACCCATTTTTGTTATTTTGGCTGTGAAATGAAACAGTTAGTATGTGCTTTCAGTGCAGAGTCTCAGCTTTAACTTAAGGGTATTGACAGCAGTATTGGGTGAACCATGCAGGAACATTTTTTAACCAACATTTCAGGGTGTTAAAAGTAATTGGACAAATATTATAATAGAATATTTAATATTTGGTTGAAAATCCTTTGCAGTTAATGACTGCCTGAAGTCTGGAATCCATAGACATCACCAGTCGCTGGGTTTCTTCCCTGGTCACAGTCTGCCAGGCCTCTACTGTATATGATAGTCTAGATCCAAACTGACTTCACGTTGACCTCTAAAGAAGGCATACTGAAAACAGAAGGATTTTAGAGGATTTAAGCCAACATCAAGGTGTTACATAATACTTAACTCGACTTAACTGTTGTATTGTCAGTGTTTGTAATGAACCTGTTTGACCACTGGATGGAGCTACAACACTGAATATCACAACCTGCTTGTACAAACAGTTCCAACCATGAGGCTGTATCAGAGCACTGGCTGAACACTGAACCAGCCTCCGCAGCTTGTAGGCATAAACATGAGTGAACGATGTAATGGTGTGGGTCAAGATACATTACAACATTATGGCATGAAGATGGACCAACTGCTGACTCCTGACCTGTTTTATCATGATGATTGGTGGAGAAAGCAGACAGAAAGAGAGACACAACTTCAAGATTTGGACTGAATTATAGATACTATTTAGTTAATTCAGTAAGCCAATGTAAAGTTGTCTATTGAAAATTAATTGAATGTGTTGAAAACCTTTTGTGACTCCAATTTGACCCCTTTCATAGAGAACTGAGTGAACCTTTCCTAACCTCCCTGCTCACCTTGACCTCTGGGTCAAGAAGCAGGCCTGCAGGACTCACAGAGGATGACCAATGGAATGTTGAGTGCCAACTGGTGATGAACCCAAGCCAATTTGTTAATTTACGACCTGCTTTCACAGGTCATGCATGGTACGACCCAGCACTGACCCTTTTAAGGGCCAATACCCCACGGTCAGGATGATGACTCACTGAGGGAAGAAAGAACAAAGGAACTGATTTTGTAAAGCAAAATTGAATGTATGCTAAGTAATGTGTTATATTTAGTTAACAATAAAAGAAAAATGGGAAGTTTTGATTGAACATGCTGATTTTGATGCAGGAACTATAGAAACTGAACCAACAGGATTTTGTTGACACATATCCACTAATCTGGAAAAGATACAGACAGTGTGTTTAGACTCTGTTCAGAGATAAAACAGGATGAATGTGAATATACATTTATATAACCAGCAGATCGGTCATGCTTGTAATAGGACAAAATGCAAGTTGAAATGTCAATTCTGCTTAACACAATTACCCAGAGAGAGTGTTTGCGGGGGCACAAACACATAGTCACAGTGCACATTCCTTATGGCTGAGACAGATATTAATTTTATTTTACTAATTCATTTGCGAAGCATATGGATATACTGTGAATGTGTGTACACACACACACACACACACACACACACACACACCCCACAGTATATGCTGCTTCATGTAAACTCAAGTAAATGTTCTTCTATTATCAGAAGCTTTCTGGTGCATATACAGTATGTTTTGGGTATTTTGGCATGTTCAGCTGCTATGAAAAGACTGTGAAACAGTCTAATGTGACTGTATATGTTCCCTTTTTACCTTCCCCCTAGGAAGCCATTTGTGGAGTATTATGAGTTACTCACAAATGTACTCACTGTTCAATTTTATTTTTCATTATACTTTGGTACTTTTACTCAAGTAATAATATTCATGACTACTTCTACATCTACTGGAGTACTTGTTGTTTTAATTGAATAGTGCTTTTACTAGTGCTGATCTTGTACTAAGTCTGCTGTCTAATAACAATCTCTATTTTCCCATAATAGTCCTTTCCAGGAAACCTTGGGAATTATTAAAACATCACAGGACCCATGCAATAAAGCCTTACTGTATGTTTTAATGAAGATATTCATATCAGTGTTTATCAAGGTAGTATCACAATATAATATCATATACAACACCATAAACTAAATTTGGCCAGTATACCACTGTGTTCATACTGGAACATTCCAATGCAAAATATTACAAAGTCTGTACACCATGTTGTTGTGGGTCAGACTTGACCACCGAAAGACCACTGAGAATGCTGCAGTGTAATAACAATGCACACACACACACACACACACACACACACACACACACACACACACACACACACACACACACACACACACACACACACACACACACACACACACACACTATATAGTTGATGTTATATACTGTGCAGTGCATACACGCAGGAGAAACTATAATAAAGTTAAATCCCAGAGAAGCTCAGTGTCTGAGTCTCTAATCAGAGAGGAGAAATTTAAAAAAAAAACTGTCTCTTTCTCTCTTAATACTTTTATTCTGAATTGCAGAATAAATAAGCAGTTTGAATTATATCTCCATCACATGTGACCTGCTATGCATTAATTATTGATCCCCTGTTTCTAAGCTAGCAAGACATAATTACCTTATGTAATGTGAACCCTCCATCAAATTTAAACATTTATATTGCTTATCTTTCTGCCTAACCCCCTGGCTAAATTTTTCTAATTGCACTAAACAAATTGAATTTGAGAGTAATTCTCCTCTTTGCTTTAATTAGAGAGCAGAGATGACATGCATATTTCACTTGATTCCAAAGTACTTCACTTCCAACAGGGTGAAATGATGAATAATGGCTGGTGTCCCTCCTTCGTTTTATCTGATGGGAGAGCGTTTGCTCAATAAATGCGTTAAAAAGCACAGCTACATAGATATACATTTATAAAACGCATTTAAAATAGCTTAACTCTAACGTTAAAAAACGTGAAAATATTTAACATGAACAAAATGATTCATACAGTCTAATGTGGAGTGTAAAATGGGCCAAAACTAACATCAGTGAATTACAATTACAATTGTAAAATTGGAATTACAACCGTAGGCATTTACAAACATAAGAAAATCCTGATCTCAATTTCATCACAAACAAAAATCTACATTGAAGAGAGCTTTAAGCAACTGACAACTCATTCATGGCTGAGTTAATGCAACCTTCTACAGCCTCAATATGGTGTGGCTCAGGTTAGGCTACAAAGACTACTTGGTTAAGGAAAAGGTTAAATATGAAAATGTCAACTGTGATTTTTAGTTTGAGTTTAACCTGGGCCTTTCTTAACCATCCACCTCCTGGACCTCCACACTCTTTTCCTCAAAAGGCACTGAATGCTGACATTAGACAAATGCGTTTTGTCTTTAAATTAGCAGTAAAATAAAAGGATAAATCTATTGATAATCTCTATTTTCTTACTGTCAACAAATCCCATGAAATGACCCAAACTTACAATGAATTGATGCTACTAACAAGTATTGTGTGTGTATTCAAAGTCTGATAGATGTTCTTCCACTGTGCCGTAGAGCTCCACTCCACACATTACATTAACAGTCTTAAGAGCGTGTATTAATCCGCAGCTGAAAATAGTCCAACAAATGCACTGTTTTCTCCTGTTTGAGTAACTACTAAAAACTACAGTGACCAGCTGTTTTAGGAAGTTACTGAGCCTTTTTTAAAAATGAAACTATATATTTGTGAGGCTGTTTTTAAAGATTTACATCTCATTAGCCATAAAGTATTGAGAGACGGACTAAGCCATTGTTGGTATTTGTCATTTTGTGGGATTTGTTCACAATAAGAAGAATATAGAATAACACACATAGCAAATCATACTCAGCCCAGGACATACAGTACAGTGCTGAGGTTTGCTAGTAATAACAGAACTGTCAGACTAAATGAAATCTGACTATCTTGCTAATCCCCTTGAGGATATCTTCACTCCCAAGCTTTTAAAAGAGGAAATAGACGAGAACATCTTGAGAAAACAAAACTTTATTGATGGTTACTGATTAGTGGAAGAACCATAGTACATGCACATACAATGACTGGATAGGAAGCCTTGTTTTAAACCACAACACCTACTGGAAGCAGAGCTTGTATAAAGTAGTTGCGGAGTCAGACATTCAGCATGGCGAGGACGAAGAGTTGTTCAGTTTATGATTGACGGCCCTCACACACAGCACACAGACGAAGGTTTGAACCAGCGGAGCCAAGTGGCCCCAAGGCTCTTACTGCTGCATTTTTTAATAATGTGATGCATCTGAGAGTTTTTCCTATCTAATTTGTTATAAATACAAAAAGGGAGATATGTAACAACACCACTAATTGGGAATAGTTGTAAACAGAATGTGGCACAGGAAGCGGCCCGTAGGCTGGCTTGCAATGCAGCCGTAGCAGAACTCCTGTTGCCCATGTAGCACTTTTCAAATACACTACAGATTTATTCCATTAACTTCTATTTACATCATAGCTTAGCCTGTTCACAAATCATTTATTTCTCATATGTATTTAGTATTGTAATATTCAAACAGGTAATTTTCAAAGAATAAAGGTTCAGTTCTAGAAAAGAACAGAACGGATGTCACATAAAGAAATGACATGAGAGGAAAGAGAAAGAATCAGAAATTACAGAACTGATAAAGAAAAGTTCAGTAAAATTATAACTACAGCACTGATATGTCTAGGTTTATGTGAAAATTACAAGTTGCATGTGCAAAATGGTAGAGTTGACCAAAAAAACAAACAAAAAAAACAAAACAATGAATGAGAATATCTACATTGTTATTACATTATCTGTAAAGAGATAATAAAATCAAAATATGGTTTGATAGAAAATGAGATAGCTCGCCCTAACAACTGATATACTTGTCTAAATCTAAAACATTATACCATTGTGTGTTTCATATAAGAGAACATCTTCACTGCACAGTTCAAATATAATACATTGTTAGATTATTATACTTTACCCCCCTTAAATTTTAATTATGAAAGAAAAAAAAAAAACAAGGAAAAACAAAATTAACAAAAAGATAAAATAGACACAGTGGCTTTGGCCACTGTTATATATGTTTTTTAAATCTCTCCTGTAATATAAAAGTCATCAGTTATACCAATGAATATATTGGAAGTTTATATAAAAAACATCTACGTCTGGATGGCCACACTACTCAGTATGGAAGAGGATTAGTGCCACAAAACATTTCATCTTTGAATTCTGCAATGAATCTAATTTATCATATTAAATCTTTTTTTTTTTTATTTGTGTGGCCCTAATTCTTTTTCATATCACAGCATGTAGACAAAGCAATTAAATGGTTTAACAGTTTAGTTGCCATAGCAATCCTTTTTTTTTTTTCATATCTCATAATTCATATCTATTTAGAATCTTGACTATACACATAAACACGCCAGATATGTCCACCAGAACCTTTGGCTTGAAGTGATGTAAGATATTACCACATTATTTAATGCAATAAAATAATGTGCTGACTCACACCATTCTCTCCCTAAAAAGAAAACTAAACTACACTGAGAGCAGCTGTGATCGCTAATATTTGTTCTAGTCTTGTTTATCTAGAGTTCACGACTTAATTACCTCGTTATCTCAAGATAACCTATTAAAAAGCAGACAAGCCATTATTAGAGAAATCATTTGTTGTATTTTTGTCATAGTAACTAGAGAAACATCTTATTACAACAACGAAGAATCTTGTTATTATGAAAAGGCATTGCATTCACCAAAGGGGAAAAAAAGAACTGGAGCCTTCATCTTGTAGTTATGACTATGATGAGTATCTTATAATTACGAGATGTTTACCTTGTACTTATGAGTAATTATTGTTAGCCTGTCTAATCAATGTAGCCATAGGAACTGATGTTGTAGGTTGTTGTGATAGTCATGTCAGTTAAGAAGGGACACAGTGAATTTTTGCTTAATGTTAATGGCTATGCTTTGGCGTTGAGTGTAATATTTTTGCAGTGAGCTGAGAGACAGATACCTGTCTGGTGGATGGATGGGTCAAACAGGGCTTTCACCCAGGAGACCGCTGTTCGCGTCCCGTATGAAACCAAAAGTCAACGCAGACTTATTTTAACTCATGTATGTAACTTAAGTTACGTAACTAATGTACTTATTTTAACCCAAACCATGATCTTTTCCTAAACCTAACCAAGTAGTTTTGGTGCCTAAACCTAACCAAACTGCGACTGCTTCACAACCACATGTTTATTATTGTTACCATGAAAACGAAGGTCCGGTACGCCTATATATGTCGTTTTGGGAGTCATTGACAAACAACCTATTCTGTCATTTATGTTGGAGGACTTGTTGGTCTATCACCATGAGCTTATACACCACTCATAAGATCAAATGCTACATCAGCATTATGCGATCAGTCAAAACTTGCGACTAGCTGTTTCATTGGATTGCACTGCTATAGAAACAACTTGGGTCCAAGCTGACTTGCTGCAAACACTGCAAAAGCAAGAGCAACAATGAATGTGTCTGCAATTTTAAACATATTTGAAAGATGCCATGCAGAGGAGGAAAGACTGAATGGACGGGATGCTGACAGGGGGCATTAGTCAGCACACAAGCTACCTAAACATGTAGAACTTGAACATGATTAGAAAAAGGCTACTTTGGGCATTTTGTACACACAACCCAAGATTACATCAAAATATAAATACAGTTCTTTTAGTAAGGCTATATTTTGTGTAAAATATCCTAAATCCTACATTTAGACCAAATTAGACAGACTAACCATAGCCAAATTTTCAACATCTATTTTCAGGCTAAACAACATGCACGATGATCTGATTTGGCCCAAAAAACAATGTACGTGGACGTTGAATGTTTGGTGGATAATATTTATGTTTGAAACAGTGATCAGATTTTGTAATTATGAGATTTCTTTGTTAATGCAGTGCAATTTTGTATGTTATGAAATTAAAACAAGAAAACCTCGTGTTGCACTGCTACAATCCATGCAGTTGCATGCATGTGATAATAAAGTTGCAGTCACAAGTAAAAAATTTGTTCTCAAGGTAATAAGATAAAAGAAAAGTTGAGATCTCACGATAATGGAGGTAAAAAATAGCAATCATGGCTGCTCTCAGCTTCTTTTAACATAACCACCCTGCCCTCAAAAGTTTAGAGAATAATGTTTTATGAATGTTTTCCAAGGCTTCTTTACTTCTTTACTTCCTCCCAAACCAAATGTAAAAAAACAAACAAAAAAAACTATCATTGCTAAACTGACAGAGGAAGTGCTAGTGGAAGCTGAGAGAAGTAAAACAACAACACTTGACTAGCATAGTCACTTTAACACTCTTACAAAACATAAAAACCCCAAAGTGTGACTATGACCTATCTTACAGGGTTGGAGTTCTATACAAGCCCTAACAATTTGAATCTGATAAATATCTCCTTCGTGTCCTAATCATAACTCTAGCAGCTCTCTATTAGTACCATGGAAAAACCTCTACAGCTGATATTCTATGTTTAAATCTTTAGAAATTAAAAACCCACAATATCAAAATACACAGCACAAAATATCTGAGGTATAAGATGAAAAATATCAGCTGTCATTTTATTCTTCTACTTTTTTCTGTATTTCTCTCTTAGGAGATTCTGAAATGATGCACAAACTGCATGTATTGCAATACCCAGGCCTCAGTAACATCTCTCCTCTGATAACTTGTTCGCTCTCATTCGCTCACACACTCGCACGCACGCGCACACACACACTTTCTTTCTGTTCTGGAAGGTTGGAGGTGTTGCTAATAGGGTGCGAAGCGGCTGTAGCCTCCCCGGTATATGCTAGCCTGGAGAGAGGACAGCACTAGCCCCACGTCGTCAGCATGGCTCCGAGTTTTGGCATCTGTCAGCGGGGCGAATGCGTTCTGAAACACACACACACATACGTGCACGGACAAACACAATGACACACACACACACACACACACACACACACACACACACACACACACACACACACACACATATTCATAGAAACACCAAGGTACATGTACACAAAGGCATGGAAACACAGTGAACCCTCATTAACCCCATTAGTCCTGCACAAACTACAACTAGAGTTTCAGCATTACGTTACCGTTATTCCAGTGCAAACCCATGTTGGATGAAAAGACCAATGACTGGAGCAACCATCATGCAGCAAGCACAGCAAGGCGCTTCATGCCAGGGGTACATGCCAACAGCTATGTGAAAGAAATCCAGTCAATACAACCATGAAAAAGTGGAGGAAAAGATGAATCAAAGAAATCAAGTCAAAAGGAGATATTAAGCAGAATGAACCAGGACGGGCTAAATGTTTCGGATGGATCATGGTGATTTGGAGATTGAGACAGTTGCAGCTTTTAGCAACAATCATTTTAGATGGAATTCACAGTTGAAAGAGAATATTGATAACAGTTTCATCTGTGTGTGTTCACATAAAACTGCATTTATCAATCTTTATACCAAGCTGAAAAGCTTGATTAAAAGTATAAAAATACAGGTCCAGGGCCGGTATTCATCAAGCTTTTCAGGGTAGGTAAGTTCTAACTGGCCACACATTCTCAGTGGTACATGTTTGTTCCTGCTTTTAGACTTGCATGTTTTGCCTTAAAATAAACTGTTTGGCAGGCATCTGCACATTAAAAATCAGCCGCTTGTATTTATGTTGTGTACAGACCAGTCGAACCACAGTGCATAAATGGTTTTAACTGCTCAGAAACTGAATAAACATGAGCCATTTTCTGCCGACAACACCACGTTTATTTAATTTAATAATTATTTGCGTTCATATTTATTGATATTCAGTTTGTAAATGAATTATTTAATAATCAAGGTTATTACTAGAATGTCTTGTAATTTGTGGAAATGTTAGCCCAAATCTCTTAGGGAAAGTGAAAATTAAGTAAATATATCTCACATCAAACTACATTTCTACCCAGTGCACAGTGATTTTCAGCCTTACCTGTGACTGAATGGAAATGACGAAAGACAAATTAAAATGAAGAATAACAGATCATGAAGAGAAGAAATCTTTCTGATAAAAAAAGTTGTTTATGGCTCTTTTGTTAATCAGACCTATAGTTAACACAGATCCACTTTTTTAACTAGATGGTGAATCAGAAAACAAATCAAATCTAAAGCTTGGGAGTAATACACCTGAATTGGTTCTGTTGTTTGTCTGTTGTCTGTTTGTCTCACTAACAGATATCTAATAAAGGGGTATGTCGGTCTGGTAAAGGCTGCTCTCATGTTCATGTCTCCTCAGAGATCCCTCTTTGCCTCTCGCTCCTCAATCCTCAGAGCAGAAATAAGAGAACTGGAACATTCCTCATGATGGCAGACTGGAACGATTTCCGAGTCAAACAAGGAGCGATCAAATAAGGGAATTGGGGAAAAGCACAGCCTGATACCCACTGCAGGGCCTCGCTCAAACATAACTTAATATAATGGGCCTCCATAGAAATGCTCACCCAATTTGTGGCACATTTCACCATGTGTACTGATAAACATTAGCGATGTAGCCATGTACAATGATATCATACCTTATATAAATAATGGCCAAAACTAAGAAATATAATCTAAGTTGAAATAAAACCCTTAGTTTGTAGCAGCGGCACATGGTAGCAGAAGGAATAAGAAGTGTTTAAAATGCTTTAACAAGACCTATTGGTGTATTGTATTAACACTTGACTGACACTTAAGTGACAAACCTTATTTTATGCAAGTCATTTTCTTTTATTTCATTCATCACACAGTTTGGTGATTGATTACACAGTACCTCAGCCTGGATTTCTGTTCGGTTTGGAGGGCATTGTTTGCAACTAACTAGTAAGTTCCGACAATCTTTACCTCCAGTCCGTCCAGCTTTCTTACTCACTTCTTTCCTCCCTCGACTCCTTCCTGTGACTATGGCACCAAGAGGGATTTAATTATCAAAATGACTAATTATTTCATTACCAGGGAGCGCGGGGTGAGGTGGTATCCACCAAATTAAAAATATAATAACTAACATGGACTGGGCTGCCAAGGCATGAAGACATTCATCACCTTTAACAGGCAGGATTAATGTGTCATTTGGACTGCCGTTAGCAGTACAGACAAATTCAATTAAGTTTAAGTGAGGAGATGTCAGCGCTGCAGAAAAGCTCATGCACAGCAACTGAAGAGGAGAATGGGGTGAGGGAGGGGGACAATATGGAGGAGTGTTGTGGAGTGCAGTTGGCGAAATTTAATATATAACTAGCAATGCAATTGTTCGTACTGTATGAACCAATAGACTCATAAAAAAAAGTGATATTAGGGAAGGCCTATTTATTGGACACACTTGTATACATAGGCTACATGTTTCACAGTCACAAGTCTTCTCTGCCTTTGTCAAAGACACTCAAATGGCAGGCAAATATTAATTGCTTCTAATTCTTTCATCTATAATGTGGATTGTCATGCTTAGTAAGCTATCGTTTAAAGTGCTTTAAAAATGGCCATCAAAATTAGTGCACATGATGAAAGTATAATTTTTTGTGTTCAGTTGTTTTCAAGGAATCCAAAATGGTGAAAAGACTTACAAGAGGAGATTATGGGCTCCATTGGCACTATTGTTAAAGGGTAGGTTTGGATTTGTTCAAGTCCATCTTAATATACAGGGTGTAACTTCTGACCATTGCCAAATGTTTGGCCCGCGCCGACCCATTGGCACTTAAGTAAACGCACCTGTCATAGCATGGGAAATAAAGTGCGCAACGTGAAATATAGTGCGCGCTGCTCTACAATTTATTTTTACCTCATCCCACATGTACACTTGACCTATGCTATAGATAGCGCATACTTTGCTTTTTCCATGGTCCTAGACTAGACAGCGCCAGCCACCAGCTAAGCCGCCTGTCATCTAAACAAATTATTATCAGTAAGTCACAGATAATCAATAACTGTCCTAAATCAAGAACAACATGGCCTGCGCAAAAAAGCGCAAAGTAGACCAGGAAAGTCTGTTCAAATCTGACTGGACTCATCAGTTTTGTTTTATTTTACCGGACAACACCAATGCTAAACACATATGCTTGATATGAATGCAGACCATAGTTGTCTGCAAAGCAGATAATTTAAAGTGTCACATCAGATCACAGCAAACAAAAAATAGCAAATATGATAACATCATACAAGCACTCCATTTCTACTATCTGTAAATCAACATCTGCAAAAGAGAACAATAACTGCATTGTTGCATGTTTCATGGAACCTTGCTAAAGCTAAGAAGCCATTCGCTGATGCTGAGTTGATTAAAACAATTGCTATGGTTGGCAAGTTTTAGTCACAATGAGAAGAACAAGAAAACGGTTGTGGAGCTATTAAAGCAGGTGCCATTGTTGGATAACACAGCAACAAGAAGAGTAGAAGTTTTAGCAGAGGAGTGTTTTTCCAATCTACTCACCGATTTGAAGAAAGCAGAAGCCATATCACTAGCCATAGACTCGTCCTGTCACCAATCTGATATCTATGTTGGCAAGATTTTTTGAGGGGAAGAACTTTCGGGAAGAGCTACTTTGTTCACTTCCACTGCCTGGCTGCACAACTCGGAAAATCGTTTTTAACGAATTGACACACTTCTTCGAGAACAATGGCTTGGATGTGATCAAAATTGTGTCCATTGTTACCGATGGGGCTATGTCGATGGTGGGACAACACAAGGGCTTGGTTAATCAGGCTTGCCGCCATTAACCCAGCACTCTTGGCTTTTCATTGCATTATTTACAAATCAGTGTTGTGTGCTAAACTGTGTGGGGAAATGAAAGAGGCGATGGATGCTGTGACGAGACTGGTAAATTTCATTTGAGAGAGTTCTAGTCTGCAACATTGCCTTTTTAGAGCATTGCTGGAGGAAATATCAGTGGAACACCAGGATCTTTTGCTGCATAATGATGTTCAGTATGGCAAAATGTAGTGTACTATGAGTACCCAGATGATGTCCTCATAACGGCCAGAAATTTGAGTGTGGAACGCTGCACACTTCTCACCCTCAATGGTTGGCATCTTGGCTACGTAGCGGAAAGGGGGGGACCACCAACGTATGAAAATGGTGGCTGCGGTTGCGATTGTTACGGCTTAAAGTAAAAGCATGTTAATTTTTTATTCATTTTTAATATAATTGATGTGGTTTACAAGCACTAATTGGCCTGGTTGCAATCCGCCATTAAAAAGAAGAAGAAGACATGGTCAAAGGTTGTGATCGTCATTTCCGGAAAATGCACAACAGTAGTATTCGATTTTCAGACATCACTACCCTGTCAAAATTAACGCACTACACAAGTCAGTACATAGTGTACACAGTATATTGCATGTAAGTGTACTAACGGAAGTACGCAATTTGAGACAGCAATAGACTGTATATAAAGATGGACGACATGACAGCTCCCCAAAAGTGAAGCAAAAACATCTTGATTGCCCCCTGGTGACTGGCTGCAGTATAGGTCATAAACCCCACCCCCTCCATGTTAGCGGATGGTACATGGGCCAAACTGAAAAGTCAAAGTACACGTCAAATACATTTTTCCCAAAGATGGTTTCTGTCATTTTAGGTAGTTCTTATCAGGCTGATGTTTGTTCAAGTATTCATTTTTCTGATAAGTTTGGTTTTAATTAGTTATTTTATGCTATAAAAAGGGGGTGTGCATTTCATTCTTTCTACGCCTGCAGGAGGACGAGCCTGGCAGAAAACTTTATGGGACGATTTGAAAGCTCCCCTAAATTCTCAGATGACATCCTCCTCTTCCTGAGACAGCAGTTCTCCATTTCGGCTGACGGCCAGTGGACTGCAGAGGCCAAGATGGAACGCAATTACTACAGATGCTGTACCACAATATTGTGGTGAAGAGGGAGCTAAGCTTTCAATTTGCTGGCCAATCCAAATGTCACGTATGGTCATGAGCTTTGGGCAGTGACCAAAACAATGAAATCACAGAGACAAGCGACCAAAATGATTTTTCTTCACAGAGTAGCTGGGCTCATCCTAAGGGACAGTGTGAGGACCCTGGACAGATACCCTTTAGATGTTTTCTTGGCAAGTCCAATTGGGAGGATGATTTACCCATTTGAAAGATCTATGGGCCACTTTGTTAGTTCCAAAACTTCCATACCAAGGTGAAGCATCAGATAGTACTGAATTAAAATAAGACACAATCATTCAGCTCTAAAAAAATGTTTGTTAGCCTGGCATTTGACAGGGCTACCTTTACTGGAATCATATACACCGATCAGCCATAACATTATGACCACTGACAGTTGAAGTGAAGAACATTGATTATCTTGTTACAATGGCACCTGTCACCTGGGTGGGATATATTAGGCAGCAAGTTAACATTTTGTCCTCGATGTTGATGTGTTGGAAGCAGGAAAAATGGGCAAGCGTAAGGATGTGAGCGACTTTGACAAGGGCCAAATTGTGATGGCTAGACGACTGGGTCAGAGCATCTCCAAAACTGCAGCTCTTGTGGGGTGTTCCCGGTCTGCAGTGGTCAGGACCTACCAAAAGTGGTCCAAGGAAGGAAAACCGGTGAACCAGCGACAGGGTCATGGGCGACCAAGGCTCATTGATGCGTGTGGGGAGCGAAGGCTGGCCCGTGTGGTCTGATCCAACAGAAGAGCTACTTTAGCTCAAATTGCTGAAAAAGTTAATGCTGGTTCTGATAGCAAGGTGTCAGAACACACAGTGCATCGCAGTTTGTTGTGTATGGGGCTGCATTGCTGCAGACCGGTCAGGGTGCTCATGCTGACCCCTGTCCACCGCCGAAAGCGCCTACAATGGGCACGTGAGCATCAGAACGGGACCACGGAGCAATGGAAGAAGGTGGCCTGGTCTGATGAGTCATGTTTTCTTTTACATCATGTGGATGGCGGATGCGTCTGCGTCGCTTACCTGGGGAAGACATGGCACCAGGATGCACTATGGGAAGAAGGCAAGCCGGCGGAGGCAGTGTGATGCTTTGGGCAATGTTGTGCTGGGAAACCTTGGGTCCTGCCATTCATGTGGATGTTACTTTGACACGTACCACCTACCTAAACATTGTTGCAGACCAAGTACACCCCTTCATGGAAACAGTATTTTCTAATGCCAGTGGCCTCTTTCAGCAGGATAATGTGCCCTGCCACACTGCAAAAATTTGAGGAACACGACGAGTTCAAGGTGTTGACTTGGCCTCCAAATTCCCCAGATCTCAATCCAATCAAGCATCTGTGGGATGTGCTGGACAAACAAGTATAATCTCTGGAGGCTCCCTGTCGCACCTTACAAGACTTAAAGGATCTGCCTCTAACGTCTTGGTGCCAGATACCACAGCACACCTTCAGAGGTCTAGTGGAGTCCATGGCTCGACGGATCAGGGCTGTTTTGGTGGCAAAAGGGGGACCTACCCAATATTAAGCAGGTGGTCATAATGTTATGGCTGATCGGTGTATCTTTTTATGCTTTGTAAATTTTAAGTATGGCCACCAAAACTCAGTTCATAGTAAATTATCAGGATTGTGTTGCAATTGACCTACTCAACAACACCAAATGCCATATCTAAATGGTCAGTTAGACTTCATTATTTTCACTCCACTCAAGGCTGTGTGGCAAGTGCATCTCTAAACAATATAAATTCAGTGACATGCACTGCAAAAGAGGAGCTCTATTTTAACATTTATTTTGGAGACACATTTTTGGAGATAAAAAAGAAAAAGATAGATAGGTAGATTGTGGTAGAAGTGGGATGATGCATGATGTGAAGAGGACCAGGAATGGAGAACAGAGATGTGTGGCAGGCATGATAGTCTTACCATGGCACCAACGCTGTATGTGGCTGCTGGAGTGAGTGCGTGGTTGTATGGGTCGGCAGCATATACTCGTCCGTAACTGTAGAAACACATAAAATAACAGAGAATGTTTAAATCAAATTGGTTCTTCCTTGATTTACTTCAGCATAAGAATCAGAATCAGCTTTATTGGCCAAGTATGTGTACACATACAAGGAATTTGACTCAGTTTTTTTTCATTGCTCTCAATGTACATACACAGAAATAAACGTACAGCTAAGAATAGGGACAACAAAGCTCAACAAAAGAAAACATTTAATTATTATGTACATACATGTAGGATAATACATATATATTAAAAGTATATATATATATATATATATATATATATATATATATATATATACAGCATCAATGAACAACAAAATACAATGTCTACATAAAAGTCAAACTGTTTCTGTAAATTGTATCATAGTGTCCCGTTTCACATATTTTTATTATGTCTTATATGATTGTACTATTTTGTGAATAAAACTGAACTGAACTAAACAAGAACACATTAGTGCAATAGTGCACAGTGCAAAGAGTGTTGGAATAAATACTGAATGATTAATGTAACAGGTTACTTTCTATACATGAAGTAGGTGGATATGAGTATGTGGATATGACAGTGTATGCATGTATATATGTCAATATACAGTATATACAGCGTGCTTAAATTTATATTTGATAGTGATGATATGTACATGTTCAATAAATTATGATTTGTAGGTACATTCAGTGTTTAGTGTTACAGGGTTATTGCACAGGGATTGTATTCTGTCACAATATTAACTGTTCAACTGGAGACTGTGGATCCCAGAAACCTGAACGCTTCCACAGCAGACACTGTGTTGTTAAGTATGGTGATGGGGGGCAGTGTTGGGGGGCTGATCCTGAAGTCCACTGTCAACTCCACAGTTTTGAAAGTGTTCAGCTCCAGGTTGTTCTGACTGCACAAGAGGACTAGATGTTCAACCTCCCGTTTGTATGCAGACTCATTACCATCCCGGATGAGGCCGATGACCATTGTGTTGTCTGCAAACTTCAGGAGTTTAACAGAAGGGTCTCCAGAGGTGCAGTCGTTGGTGTAGAGGATGAAGAGCAGTGGGGAGAGCACACACACTGGGGGGCTGCCAGTGCTGATGTTCTGGGTGTTGGATGTGATTTTCCCCAGCCTCACCTGCTGCCTCCTGTCTGTCAGGATTCACTGTCAGGTGGGGGCTGGCACAGTGAGATTGATGAGTTTAGAGTGGAGGACCTCTGGCCTGGTTGTACAGGATTCTGTCCCCACTTCTGTAGGCCTCCTCCTTGGCCTGACAAAGCTGCCTGAGTTTAGCTGTAAACCAGGGTTTGTTGTTGATGTATGTGCAGAATGTTTTAGTCAGCACACATGTCCTCACAAAAGCTGATATAAGATGTAACAGTGTCAGAGAATCTAGGTCCAGGTCAGTGATCAGATGTCCGTAGTTTAGTGTCCGGGATGTGCTCACCAAGCCAGGTTTCAGTGAAGCATAGGGCGTCAGATCTGGAAAAGTCTGTGTTTGCTCTGTTGAGAAGCAGCAGTTCATCCATTTTGTTGGCCAGAGAGCGGAGATTCGCCAGATGTATTCACGGAAGTGCAGTTCAAAATCCCCACTTTCACAGTGTAACCAGTGCTCTGGCTCGTTTCCCCCGCCAGCATCTCCTGCAAATCCCATAGAGAGCTGCTGCTCCTCCAACTAAAGTCTCTGTAATACTTTCCAGTTGAGTAAAAAGCGGTGGAAAAGTTTGACAAGTGAATTGTCGAATGTTCAAGAGTTCTTCCCTGGTGAATTGAAGAGAGCGCAACCAACTGCGATGCCATCTTGGTAAGAAACTTAACAATCATCTGTGATATACAGTGGGATTCAATATAAATATAAAGGTGGGTTACACTTTATTTGCACAGAGAATATTGAATATATCATGTCAACAAAAAGTCACTAGGAAATTTGAATAACAAAAATCATAATGACAGTGCCAAAGTCACTGAGAATTATCACCCATGCCTGCAGCTCTATGGAGCTTTATGGCCTCATTTGGCTCATTGTTTAGCTCATTGAGGCTCATTAAGGCTCATGATAAAGCCTCACTAGTGGTCCCTTGAGGCTACAATGTTAATTATACCTCACAGTACAAAGGTGTTGGAATGAACTAACAACACATTGATTCTGCTATTCTTTAAATGGAAGCCCATTTCATCTGAGAAAAGTAAAAAAAAAAGTTAAGTTAAAATTATGATATAAAAAGGCACGATTATTACGTACATCTACATTTAGACACTAAAATTATGATAGCATGTTAAAAAGTAGGCTTTAAAAGTGAAAATTATGAGATATTAAGTTATTATTTTGAGAGTAAGTCAAAAGATTATTTAGAGATTTAGAGATTATTTAAATTACAAATCTACCTCAAATGATGACATTGTAACTCATCCTTAATAATGTTTAATTAAAATTTGTGTTGTCAGTACATTCCAAAACCATTACAAATCACTGTTTCAAAAACATAACCGTTTTCTGATTTGACAACACAGTGGTTATGGTGTGGTTAGGTTTAGGCACAAGAATGCCCTGGTTAGGGTTAGTGATCATGTTTTGGGTTTAAATTACTTCTTTTCTAAGGTCAGGGGCATTTGCTGAAAAGACTGATGCACTTGTTTTTTTCTTGGGAGGACAATCTCTATTTTTCTTTCAGGTGGAAATGGGGTTCTATATCTTTGACCCAGTAGGAGGCTAAGAATTTAAAGTTTGTCCAGAGAATATTGAATATATCATGTCAACAAAAAGTCACTAGGACATTTGAATAACAAAAATCATAATGACAGTGCCAAAGTCACTCTGGTAGAGGAAACCAGAGTGTTGAGTAGACCAACATTTTATTTGTCATTTTTGAAACAGTCGGAGGAAATTAGTCAAGAAAGAGACAGAGTTCTTACGATACAGAGAGAGATATAAAAACCACAAAGCAGCATGAAAATAGACTAAGTATATAAACAATCAAAGCATAGAGAATGAATGAGTTTTCTATTTTTTTAGAAAGAAATAGACAGCAGCAGTGTTTATTCCAAGTGAGAAGCCATGCTGTGGCCAACCAATCAACCCCCTCCTCTCCTTCGTGTCATAGCCCAGTCCAGTCATGATAAGGTCCAATCAGGGGCCAGGGCCTGTGCCCATAATTGAGCTGATTTGCATAGCGGCCCAGTGGTTAAAGCGATTAGAAGTTAATCCCGATTAGTTTTGGACATTGCTATTCACCATGCAGCCCCCTCAACACCCACACTCAGCCCATCACTGCATTTGACCTATCTTATCTCACAGCGCAGAGCCCTAACCCATCATCAGTCAGAGTGTGTGTGTGTGTGTGTGTGTGTGTGTGTGTGTGTGTGTGTGTGTATGTGATAGTGTGTATGTGAGATAGTTTGTGGTAAACTGCAACTACAACACAAATTCAAATGCAATTTGAGTCAAATACATTTTTAAAATGACCCTGAGGTGAAAAGATAAACATGGAAACAACATTTTCAACAGCTCTACAAAATGGTTTAGAGCTTGGTCAAATGCACAAGGTTGTTGGATAGACTGCATATTTAGGGAAGAAAGAAATCTTTCCAAAAATGCACACAGTTATGCAACCATAATATTGTCTTTCAACTTTATAAAGTACTGCAATTTGATGACCTAAAACTGCATTTTTCTTGGTCATTTTGCAGAAGGAATGTGTTTCTTATTTTGAAAGAATTTCCCTTTTAGACAAAAAGAAAGCACTTTCTTTCTGAGTGAAAGATGAGAAGATCTCTCATGTCTGTACATTATGTACAAAGCGGGAGTCACACTAGTAGCTCTGTAACACTGTACTTAGGTGCAGTGGTGCATTGAGCTAAATGCTAACATCAGCATGCAAACCTGCTCACCATGACAATGCTAACACACCTATGTTATACAGGGTTAATGTTTACTATGTTCACCAAATACCATGCTTGCTAAATACCAAAGTACAGCTAAGGCTGATGAGAAATATGGCCATAAACCAAAGAATGGGCAAATTGAAGTTTTGTCCTGATGATGGCACTGGATGAAAAGTTAAGGCATCACCAAAGTCATAACAATTCTGGGGAAGATGAATGTCTCAAATTTCCTGTAGTTGTTGAGGCATTTTACTCTGAACCACAGATGTCAACCTCATGGTGGCGCTAGAGGAAAAGTCAGGGGATAACCAAAATCATTAGAATTCATCCTCTGAGCACCATGAATGTATGTACAGAATTTAATGGCAATCCAACCAATAGTTGAGATATTTCCGTTGGACTAAAGTGGTGGATAGACTGTCATTGTCATCCCTAGAGCCTACCATGGCTACAAATGCGCTTGAAGACCACAATCATCAAAGCATTTAGTTTGGCTAACTGTAAGTTTGTAGGTGACTAATGAGGCCTATTTTGGCACGAAAAGGTTCCCCCTCAATGATGACATATGAGACCAGAACTCATGGATTGTAAGAAGGTGCCAGTAGTTCTTGCTTGTTTGCTACTCGTTTGCTCATTGCTTCTAGGGTCAATTGTTTCTCTGCTGTTTAAGAGCTATATCTTGAAGACAAAACACGATAAAACTTTCATTAAAGTAAGGAAGAGTTGTGCAGGTTCAGCTTCATCTCTCATTCTGATCCACCTTGATCCAGTGCCAGAACAAGGTCAAGACTACTGGAGATCAGCCAGCATGCGAAGACTGCCTGAAGAAAACAAGTATGCCATTCTACCACCTGTGGGATCCCAACTCCAGATTTTCTGTGGGGTTTACTTCCTTTAGCCTGCCTTGCCAGCTAACCATTAGGCAATTGGGAGGCTCTATATAGGGTTGCTGCGGGGAGGCTTTGTACTGACAGGGAAAGGATTATGTGTTTGGCTTTCCTTTTGCATAGCAGCTAGCAAGCAGCGAAGGCTAAAGCCAGATTTATGCTTGGCGCAAGGGGTTAATGGGAGTCCTACTGTAGAAAGCATAGGTTTTGATTTATGGTTGAGAGTCAGATTTCACCTATTCACAATGAGCTGAAGATTTGCAGTGGAGATGTCTTTGCTAGATGTGTGTTACTGAAAAGGAGAAGACTACTGAGTCTTTTTCCAACTTCCTTAACACCGTCTTCACTTTCAGCAATATCCTCTAGAAGTAGCCAATCATAGTTGCAATCCCCAATTGCTGTCTCGGTAGCCGCCGTAGCCCCGACATGTAGTTATATATCAGCTACAGCGCAACCCCTTAACGTACAATTAAACATCAGTCATAAGGCAAGAGGTGACCTGCAAACCCCTCATCTCACACTGAAAAAAGAGAATAAGCATATTTCCTGAAATGTATTCTGTTGAAGAAAACAGAATGATACCAATGATTATCTAGGAATAAGTAGATGGAGTCAAGGCAAAATGAGCCAGTTTGACCCAGCTACTGGGTATGCCTCTGTCTCTCTTCCTCTCTCCTAATTTATTCTCTCCACTAAGAGGTGTTCAGATATCTGAACTGACCAGGCGCTTTCCAAAGATAAGATTCACAACACTGTCTACATCTCTTTCGAGTGGTTTGAGTGCTCGAGGTGATGTACATGTTGTGTACTTTTGTTGAGGTCTAGACACTAAGATGGCAGCAGCATTACTTTTAAAGGCAAATTAAATTATGGTGGCCAAATAAATTACCTTATTACAAAAAATGTCGACATACAGGTAGTACTTAATTCCTGGATTCTGAAAAAGTTCCTGCTCTTACTCCTACCTGCCAAAAATGCTGTACTCACCCATGTTCATGTGTGTAGTAATTTGTGAATACTCTTAATGTGCTTGCAGGAGCATATCTGCATGAGTGACTGCATTCATTTGCATTGGTTTGTATGCCACATGAGCCAGACTGGGTCTGGTCAGGCTTCATGAAAGCAGCTGTTGCTGTTTCCCATCTGTGACCCTTGTGGCATGAACATGACCCACATGGTGCCAGTGTGGCCCCACACAGATGGGCACATCAAGGCTACACACAAACCCAAGCAAGCCCTCAATGCCACACCAGACCTAGGTGAAACATCCAAACAGTTCTCTTGTAAGCCTGTGCTCAGGGTTCGTTTAAAGCTCTATTAACTGATTGTTTGGTGACTTGGGGGCAGCAAAACAAGCAAAACACAACAGCTGATATTTACACCTAACAAAGATGTACAACCTGGAGTAGACTTCTACATCACTGCAGCAAATTGATAAGTTAAACCACTAGAGGGTCTGCACCTGTATACTGGTCAAATAGTATTCAAATAGCCAAATGCTCATATAATATTCAACTGTGCATAAATCCACAGTGAAGAGGTATAGATTTATGAGTTATAATTTATGCAAAAAGACACTGAGCCCAATTTACTCTCATTGTATTCATATGTCAGCCATTGTATGCAGTAAAAATTCCAATCAACTTTCAAAATGTTCTGTCTTGCACAATGAATAATTCCACATAGTCACTATAATAACATGTACAGTTTATAAATTATTGTGAATTATATAATGCATAAAAGTCTAAATGCATGTTTTGCATTTTAAAGCCAATACATTCAATAAAGCCAACACAATGTGTTATGGATCTTCATTTTATTAGAATGTAAATCATACATACGTGAATCAACAGTAGAATCATGCCAGTCAGCATCAGGGCTTACAGCAATTACCCGCATTTTCTTCAGGTAATTATTTTCTAGTTATTGCTTATTACTTAGTATTCCTAATTACCTAGATAACCTAGATTTTTGTCAGTGTGTGATGTAAAGGGTTTTACTAAGTGGAAGACCACTGGTTTAACCTATTTTTCTTTTAATCATGTATCAGTTTTCGATGTTGGCTCTCCCTTAATTCTCCCTTGGCAAATATAGCCAGTGTCATCATTCATAATCATAATAGCTTCTTTTCAAGTGAAACTACTGTGTACCTACTTAGTTCTGCTAAAATATTAGCTGCTCTATCGTCTAGAGCCAAAGGCCTCTCTATAAAAATTTTACATTACACTCCTGAATTAGATGGATGGTATTTCTATCATCCAAGATTGTTAATTCAAACCAAGCTCACAAAAAAATGAAGTTGGGGAAAGTGAGGCAGAAGATGAATAATGAATCAAAAAGGACAGACATCTTTAAGTTCCAATTTAACTAAAATTACACACCAGTGCTTACTAATTTAATACAAATTATTCATTGTGTTATGAATATATCTATTATTAATAAAATGGGGAGGGGCATATGGGAAATAAAACACCCTCAAATATAATTTCAGCCTTAGGAACCACTATTTCAACTCCAAGCCCTTTTCCAATATTCATGGACCATATTTTCACTATTTAACCAGAGCTATGACTCTATGCTGTATTTCTATCATTTACACAGTGAAGTCTTACAGGAAGGACGTCTCTAGAAACTTCTAACAACTGAAACCTGCAGTGCAATCCAATGAAATAGCCCTGTAATACACTTGGTGAAGCTTCTAATGTCTTTCTCATGGAGGTATTGATTCAACAATTCAACTCCATGGTCTCCATGAGTTTTGAGCCTGTACATTGTGGTGCTGTTACAATGGATACTACTGTTACATTAAATGTATGGGGTGGGGAGACAATATTAACAGTTATGGATCTGGGTTATCCTACTGTAACTTTACAAATGAACTGTGCAAATGTGAATGGCTCACTAAATAACCAGTATTAGTACCTACCACTAACACCAGAAAATGTTAAGATCCATTCTTTTTTACGTTCAATGCCAGCAGTTTTAAGATCTACTTTTTTCTACAATATCTGCACATGGTAAATACAGTATAGTTGAGGTTAAGGAAATATTGGGGTAATGGCAAATAAACCATGGTTAAGGTATTAGGGTTAGGTAACTAAAACGCTTGGTTAAGGTTAGGGAAAGACCATGATTATGGGTAAAAAAAAAAAAGAGAGAAAAGAAAAGAAAAGAAAAGAGTGAGAGAGATGTTTCTGATCTGCTTGTTTTAATTTGCTGTTCATGCTGTTTGTTGTTTTTACAATATCAACAAACCTGTTGTCTTGATAAGTGTTTACCTGTTAATAATAATGTTTATTTCTATAAGAATAATCATACCATGGCCACTTAAAATTCTGGATTATGATTGGCTGGAAGGTATGGATGAACTTTTAGGACTCTGACAGTATAATTGGACACCTATGATGAAGTTGTGTACTTGCAGTTCTAAATGAATGCGCCCATATTAAACTGTAGGTAAAGACAGCAACAGCAAGGCTTAGCTAAAGAGCTTGGAACTAGGGTTATTTGTGTAACTACCACCACCAACAACAATGAAAAAAGATAAACAGCTTTGTATTGCCTAGCAACACAAACAACAGGATTTCTGAGGCACAGGAACTATATTCCATGATATATATACTCCATGGATCGCCACCTTAATGTGGTGGAGGGGTTTGTGTGCCCCTATGACCCTGGGAGCTGTGTTGTCCAGGGCACTAGCCCCAGGTAGGGTCTCCCAAGGAAAATTGGTGGGAGGGGCCAGACTAAGAGCGATTCACAAACCGACGATGAACCGACAAAAAGAGCTGGAGCACCTCGCCCGGAAGAGGGAAACCGGGGCCCCCGGACCTGGGAGGGGAGTTTGACGGCAAGCGTCTGGTGGCCAGGCCTTGACACATGGGGCTCAGTCGGGCACAGCCCGAAAAACCAACATGGAGCCCACCACCTACAGGGGTAGGCATCAGGGTCTGGGTGCATTGCAAGCCGGCTTGCCTCCCCGATCTAAACCCGAGCAGTGCTTTGTTGTTGGACATCTGTGCTAGCCATGGACTGGCCATAAGGAACACCATGTTTGAGCACAGGGTGGTTCATAAGTGTACTTGGTACCAGAACACCTTAGGCCGCAGACCATGATCGACTTTGTGGTCGTATCGTCAGATCTGCGGCCGTATGTCTTGGACACCTGGGTGAAGAGAGGGGCAGAGCTGTCAACTAATCACCACCTGGTGGTGAGTTGGATCAGATGGCAGGGATGGCTGCCGGACAGACCTGGCAAACCCAAATGTGTAGTGAGGGTGAACTGGGAACGTCTGGCAGAGGCCCCTGTCTGCGAGATCTTCAACTCCCACCTCCGGAAGAATTTCTCACACATCCCAAGGGAGGTTGGGGACATGGAATCAGAGTGGGCCATGTTCAAAGCATCCATTGCTGAGGCGGCCACTAGGAGCTGTGGTCAGAAGGTTGTCGGTGCCTGTTGAGGCGGCAACCTTAGAACCCACTGGTGGACACAAGGAGTGAAGGAAGCCGTCAAGCTGAAGAAGGAGGCTTTTTGGGCTTGGCTGGCCCAGAGGTCTCCTGAAGCAGCAGACAGGTACCAGGAGGCCAGAAGGGCTGCAGCCTCGGTGGTTGCTGAAGCAAAAACCCGGGCGTGGGAGGAGTTTGGGAAGGCTATGGAGAAGGACTTTCGGTTGGCCTCAAGGAAGTTCTGGCAAACTGTTAGACAACTCAGCAAGGGAAAGTAGGGCTTGGCCCAGGCTGTGCTCAGAAGTGGAGGAGAGCTGCTGACCCGGACTGGGGATGTTGTCAAGCGGTGGAAAGAGCACTTTGAGGGACTCCTGAACACGACCAACACATCCTCTGTGGAGGAGGCACAGTTTGAAGACTCAGGAGAAGACTCACCCATATCCCTGGCAGAAGTCTCTGAGGCAGTCAAAAAGTTCCTCGGTGGCAAGGTGCCAGGTGTGGATGAGATTCGCCCTGAGATGCTGAAGGCTCTGGACATTGTTGGCCTGTCTTGGCTCTTCAGTGTCGCATGGAGGTCGGGGATAGTGCCTGTGTAGTGGCAAACTGGGGTGGTGGTTCTCATCTTCAAAAAGGGGGACCAGAGAGTGCGATCCAATTACCGGGGTATCATACTGCTCAGCCTCCCCGGGAAAGTTTATTCTAGGGTGCTGGAAAGGAGACTCCGACTGATTGTCGAACCTCGGATCCAGGAGGAGCAATGCGGATTCCGTCCTAGCCATGGCACAGTGGACCAGCCCTTGCAGGGCTGCTGAGGGATTCATTGGAGTTTGCCCATCCAGTCTACATGTGTTTTGTTGACTTGAAGAAGGCTTTCGACCGTGTCCCCCGGGGGGGTCCTGTGGGGGGTATTGTGGGAGTATGGGGTATCGGGGTCCCTGCTACAAGCCATCTGGTCCTTATATAACCAAAGTGAGAGCTGTGTCCACATTCTCGGTACAAAGTCAAACACGTTCTCAGTGGATGTTGGACTCTGCCAGGGCTGCCCCTTGTCACTGATTCTGTTTGTGATATTCATGGACAGGATCTCAAGATGCAGCTGGGGGGAGGAGAGTGTCCGGTTTGGTGACCTCAGAATTGCATCTCTGCTCTTTGCAGATGATGTGGTTTTGTTGGTTTCATCAGGCTGTGACCTTCAGCATGCACTGGGGCGGTTTGCAGCCGAGTGTGAAGTGGCTGGGATGAGAGTCAACACCTCCAAGTCTGAGGCCATGGTTCTCTGCCGGAAAACAGTGGATTGCCCCCTTTGGGTTGGAGGTGAGTTACTGCCCCAGACGAAGGAGTTCAAGTATCTCGGGGTCTTCTTCATGAGTGATGGTAAAATGGAGTGTGAGGTGGACAGGTGGATTGGTGCAGCATCAGCAGTAATGCGGGCATTGTACTGGACCATGGTAGTGAAGAGGGAGCTGAACCGGAAGGCAAAGCTTTCGATTTACCAGTCAGCACTTACAAACCAACAAGTACAATGGTGCAATGTAAATACAAAGGGTTATGTAAATGTGTGCAGAGGACACAAACCACTAATTAATACAAAAACTATATATATTTAATGCAAGTTCAATAGACATTTCTTTATCATTTTAAATACACTATATATTTTAATGTTTTCTTTTAACAGTGACAATATATGATGAACCAACAGACTGCACGACACAATATTTTCCAAATGATTTTAACTGACAAATTTGACTGCATGAATTGGAAAAATCAAAGATGAATCATAAATTGGATCCTAAATGGATAATCAATTATATACAGCAGTGTAGGAAATTAAAAAAATATTTTGGGGGCAACTTTTGCCCCCACTGTCTAGAACACTGGGGCATTTCCAAAATTTGAGGGGGCAAAAATAGTAATTAGTGCATAAAGTTGCTGTTTTTAATGTGAAATGAGCCCAAATCAAAATGCATAACGTTACAGTAATCACCAGCTTGTGCATGAGTAAATAAAAAGCATAGCATACTATTGCTGTTCCAAAGAGAAGTGTGCAATCATGTGGAATAAGTACATAATTTAAAAAACACAATCACAAACAGCAGTGATACTATTTCTAATAAATATAGTGGATGGGGAGATTTTGAAATTCCATTCATTAATATAATTTATAATAGATTATCAGTGTGTTTTCGTGCCAGATTTGGTCATGGTGGGCGGAGAAAATAGAACAGACACCGAAACTCGGCAGAGTGCAAGCCGGCCACGTGCGCAGCGCCTCCTGTCTGAACAGCCCGATTGGTTAACATGGTGTGTTAGAGATGGAAATGGAAATTAAATGAATGGAATTAAAATAAAATGATGGTTAAATGTAGGGTTTGGATATTGGACTAAACTGGTAAATATCTTCTTTATTTCGAAATCATGGGGGCAATTTTTGCCCTTTGCCCCCGCTAATTTCCGATGCTGATATACAATATAGATATACAATGTGATCCAAGATTTTAAGTTCTAGGGTGCAACTATGTCGTCATCCACAAGTCTGTTAGGGCACTCTAGAAAGTCACAGGCACAGAATTCAATGTATGCAAAGCCAGCTGCAAAGGACATTTCTTCTGTTGAATGCATTGTTTGTCCTTGCAGTAGAGATGTGTATCTTGCACTTCTTGTGGTGCTGCTGCCTTTTCATGCATCACTGGTTCAATGACTTCTTCCGTTAACCTCCAGTCTTTCCCCACAAGACTCCAAAGCACTGTTTTTTTGTGATGGCTGTGGCACCGAACAGCAGTTTGGTACATGTCTCTAAGCTGCCTAAACGAATCTTTAGTTGGGGGTAGTACATACCTCAACTCATCCAGACTGGTACACTTATCCCTTTTCTTGTTCTTCTTCTGGCCATATAAAATGAGCATGTAACATCTTGCAAAACTCCTCAAGATTTGTTGTGAAACCAAAGTGACTTAGGCCTTTCCAGCTCCTCCAAGTGCTTCTGAAGTTTTGTGAAAGCAGTTGTTTTCCCTATTTTGAAAGAACTTCTTGTCATATCACAGCCTGTCAGTACATGGCAAGCTGGAAAGAACTGTCACAAGGCTTTCCCGAGCTTTTTGCAGATTGTATTGATTGGCACAAACCTTTCTTTGCCTGTATGACCTTTGTGCATTAGGACCAAAGCTAAGCCATGTTGCAATTTGCATAAACAAGAGCAACACAAGGACATCAGTGTCATCACACTTGATGATGTCTCTTGTGTATGGCGAGGTGGATGGCATGTAGCGCTATCCTGGCTCATAAAATTGGCTAGCATCTCGACGCTGTCCTCTTGGAATGTTTTACTTTCTTCTGTATCTTCATAACCTTCAGCCAAGATGATCGACTGTTCTTCAGTGAGTCTACATGGACCTGAGCTGGTTATGTAATTGCAAACAAAAGCAGAAAGCATAGTCTTGTTGCTACTGTTTGTCAAGTACCTCCTGTAATTTGGCACTTTTATGTGCCGTGAGGTCACATATGTTGGTCCTGCATCTCCACGTCTTTGTCTCTCTTGATGTTTGATGGAGTTTGGGTGGTCATATCAGTTAAAAACCGTGGCAACACAATTGATTTTTACCTCTCCCAACAGCAGTGAAAAGATTCTTTTGAAAGCATGCCACAAGGTCATTGAAAGTTTGAAACCCTGATTCATTCAGACTCTGAAGTAATGCCATATCATCTATGATATGTATCTATAAAGATGGTCCTTTTACATCAATCAACTCTACCTTCTTGGCTAGGTCACCTTTGGAGGTTCTTCTCATCCTGCCATCATCATAGAACAAAGCAGGTGGTACAGCAGATAACTCATGAAGCAACACATTCTCCATGGACACATCTCTTTGGCTTTAAACTGCTAGTAGTCTCCTGAAAAGAACCTCTGAATCCACCTGATGCTATAGGATCCATGCTCTTGGTGGATTTGTGGGCCTTGGGCATTTTTACCAGAAAGCTCTTTCATGGCATCCACATGTTCTGTTGTCACATGCCGTGTCATCAACCATCTTGTGAGAGCCCCTTTCTTAAGTGTGAGACCAACAACTCCATCTTCACTCTTGCCCTCCCCCAGCAGCCCTGAACCACGGTAAAACTTCCCACATATGGTTCAAGTGAAGTTGAAAGTCTGCATCTCTCTCTGCCTGTAGTATTTTTAATAGCAGGTCCACTCCTTGCATGAATGTGAACCAGTAAACAAAGTTGGCAGACTGCTTAGTTCCTTAGGTTGAAAAAATGTGAACTGACTTCATGAATTCATCAATGTGTTGATCTTTAATTTCTTTGACAAATTATTTTGTTGATGACCTGTCTTTGGCATGGAATGAATGGTGTACTTCCTTCAGGTGTTCCAACCTTGAGGTTAATGGTTCCTGTCCTTGTCGTTCTGTTTCCAAAAGAGTCGAAAGAGAGCTTCTAGGATGATCTTCAAGCTTCTTACCCCCTTCCACAGCTGTTTGCCTTGGAGCATTAGTCAAGCAGTGTTCTGAAAAATAGACAGCAGTCCACCATCTCCATAGAGCTTGCCAATGCTTGCCAGATAAGCCATAGTGATGTGCATGCCTCACAATCGGCGAATCAGTGCTATGTAGATTGTGGAATAATCAGTTGGTGAAGCTCTTATGAAAGGCATGTATCGCACAATGATGACTGGAAGTTACTTATGTGATGAATGCCTTGAACGCAGACGAGGATGGGACATGCTGTTCTTTCCTCTTGATGATCTGGGCCAGCTTCCATAGTGTGTCTCTCTTTCCAGCTGGTGTGGGGATGTCATTCTGCATTCAGTTTTGATGGCTCGTGTATGGCTTGAGGCTCTGGTCTGATGGGTGGTCTTGAATATCTAGGCAACAAATTAAGTTAACATGACTTAGTTGTGCCATCATACATCTACTTTGAAAACCAAACTAATATAATAGACTTAATTGACTAGACACTGACAATACACAAAGGTAAATATGTTCAGCCTACCTGTGAAGCTGTACTCCATCTACATCATAGTCAAGGCAGAAAGGGACTTCTGTGGAATCCAGACAAGATGATGGACTTCTGTTGTTCTGTTATGTTGTCATAACTTTTTTTAGTCCCTCATATGTTGGATTCTCCACATAAGGCCTCTATTCTTGAATTAATAGTTTGGAACAGAACAGACAGTTAGTTAGTGGTTTCATCTTGTTGCTCCAGATTACGGGCAGCCATTGTCCTTCTACCTCCCATTCCCATGTTTCCATGCTAATCAAAGGCTTACGAAAACAGAAACCCACTCTCACAGCAAAACGCTTGCTATATCACTCACTTCCGATCTTCTGCATCCATTCTCTACATTCAGGCTACTCATTCCCCATGGTTGACTTAACACTAGAATACATCTTGCTGTTTTTTTTTTGTCTTCCTGCAGTGCTCCGAATTTTGCACCCAACTTTATCTATCTATAATCTTTCTCTTCATCCCTGTCTATCCAACATCACCATTCATACTTCCGACTCCGATTCATACCTCTCATTTTCACACTCCAGATAAGTAAAACCGACCAGCTGAGAGCTTCATTCCCAATCTACATTTTCCGTCTAGACTCCTACCTCAGCCCACACGAGCCACTGATCATTACATTAGTTCCAAGTATGAGTCCCATCAAAACAGGCAGAATGGCCACTCAATTCTTTTGGGGGTCCGTAATTGGCTCGGGTGACTCAACTCCCAAAACCGAAGTCCCACACTGATGCTCCTCCTCCCCAGCCTTTAATATATCTGTTCCAGACCGGCCTAAAGGGACAACTTCCTCCCCTTTCTCACATCCTCAACATCCAATACTTCCTCTTTTCATTAAAGGGGACATATTATGCTCATTTTCAGGTTCATACTTCTATTTGGGGGTTTTACTAGAATAGGTTTACATACCTTAATGTTCAAAAAACACATTATTGTTCTCATCCTGACGAATGCTGCAGCACCTCTTTTCACCCTCTGTCTGAAACACTCCGTTTTTGCTCCTGTCTCTTTAAGGCCTCCCTCCCTAAAAGCCCAGTCTGCTCTGATTGGTCAGCCCCCATGCAGGCACTGAGCGGGCACTGCCCACCAACTTTGCAAATGCTCCACCCGGTTTATGCAGCCAGGGATCACTGTAACCGAGTTTAGCGGCACTTCTTCAATACTGCACAACATCAGCAACCAAAAATGAACGACATCGGCAACCAAGACTACAGGTTTCCCTGATTCTTGGCTCAGGTAAATACTATTTAACGCCATATCTCACGTAATGTTAGCTTAGTATTTATGCATAAACCGTAAACACACTGTTTTACGTTTGTCTCTACAGGTACATTTGTGAGAAGTGACCTACAAAGGCCAATGAAGTGGAAACATTTGTTGTGAAGAGAGACAGAGATAACATGTTAGCATGTACATGTAGCACTGTATGTAAACACTTACAGTAGGCCTACTTATCAGGGTGTGGAGGTGGAAAGTAGCCTACGATATGAAACAATAGAAGATGTGAAATATTAAAGTAATTATTTATAGTAAAAAGACACCTGATAAATGTAAGAAAGTAATCAATTAGTATAGTGATTACTGTAGCAACTGTCCAAAGTATCTGCAGCTACTGTGAGGACTGTACTGTGTCCATGTTTCAGAGCAACTTGGATCTTTTCACTTGAAAAGTTTTTATTTATCAGTTGTCAGACAATTATTGCCATATTTATGCTTTAAAATGTTTGTTTAAGCTGCAGATTATCTGTATGATACCCTTTGAAAATACTGTATAGAATATTGTATAATATATATTGTGATCTGTCAACACCGTAATAAAGTTTGACTGTGAAACAGAGAAATGTCTTGTGCTTTCTACAGTCACTAATTACTACCTGTAGTAAAGAATTACTAGTAAATCTTTCACATTTTCATAGTCAGCAGTCCCACAGGACTCTTACTACTAAATTTAAAAATGACCAAAATCCTCCTTGAAAATAAAACACTTTATTCATAGCCATTAAAATAGAAATAGAAATTGTGTATATATATAATGCACAAAGTAAAGCCATCATTTTTACGTAAACTGTCCAGATGATGTCCTCCATCAGGGTAAAGGGTTTCTTGTATACTGAAGTTGTGTCAGCTGGTCATGGAGCTCTCAGGTCACAGTGGCCATTCTGACGCGTCTTGATACCGAGACTTTCCTGATGCTGCTAGCCGCTGTGTTGTCTTCAGGCCGTCGCTTGACTGAAGCATGACACCTGCCCACCAATAACTTCCTTCTCTGATGATTTCTCATACTGTGAGGAGAGTGTGGTGGGTCCAGGAACACCTCATCAAACACGAGCTTCATCAGGTCATTCAGATGATCTGTAAAACATAGCAGTCAGTTACTTGTACAAAATACTGTCAAGTTTTATCAGGGCTAACAATAGCCAACTGCAGATACATTTAGTCTTGAATGAAGGAGAAGCATTTATTTAACAGGGTGTGTGGTGATCACAGTGCTAATGTCAATGTGATTACATTTTTTACATTATCATACTCTCAGTAATTGCACCTACCATGCTCTTTATGTAGAACACTGTGGAAGGCCTCAGTGGTGATGGCTCAGCTTCTCCACATCACTCAAAGGCCTGTGGAGCTGCATAGGGAACAGTGGATGTGCCAACCAAGGTCTTTGCAGGACACAGTAGCCTGGACAGCTGTAACAGAATTGCATTTTTTTCATGAAACCCAATCAATATGACATACAAGAACAATACATAGCAATATTACATTATAAGTACAACTACTAAAGGCTGCAACAGCTCAGTGTTAAACTTTATTCAAAGTAGTCAGAATATATCAGGCTACAAACATTTACCTAGTGAGACTCTGTTGTTTGTAATGTGAGACTACATGAACGCAACAGGGGAGACCGAGGGCTGTTGCTCTGAGATGAGGTCTCTGCTCAGTCTAGCAGAGACACACACACACTAACATACATACTATCTACACACTGCAAAGTGTGCTTGTGTAAAGTCCATTTTGCCCTAGCACAACATGCTAACGTTGTAGGAGCGCTCTCTCCAGCACCAAACAGGAAGAAGCAAACCGGATAGTTACTTTGGTAATGGCCGAAAAATTCATGAAATACCGTCTCTCACACACACGATAGACGGTGAATTACATGTTTTATGAATCGGTGTTTAATTCGGCTTGCATCTGATCCACCAACCAGCACTTATTTTAGTGAGAAATCTTAATTTTTGAAACGGTTCGCCTCTCATTCCTTCGGTCCTCTCCCACTAAAATGGCGCAGCTAACCAAAGGAGACTGGTAGCGACAAAATCCAATGGAAATACAGTTTCTTTATGGATAACATTGATGCCAAATTGACAATAAGACAGCTGACATATGACGCTCTTTATCTTGTGTTTCTAAAGTTATGTGTTTTTACACACCCCGGACAGCGCAGTCTCATTTTCCTGCCATGCCTCGCCTTGTCTATCAATAACCTTGCACCCCCACTTTTAACAATAACTTGGCGCCCATTCTTAGGCTACAGACATAACAAACTAATAGCATTAACGTTATTGTGTATCTTGCAGCAAGTAACGCTATTAACGTTCTAGAAAATAACATCTAAAATTTACCTCAGCTGATAGCATTAGCTTGTGCTAAACAGCTAAAGAAACGCATAGCATAATTCTTTTTTAAATACTTACATTTCCCTCTTCTGCAGTTGTGCCACAGACAGTTGGTTTTGATCCCTCTTTTAGGAAAAGTTTCATTGCCAGTCCTGCGTTGTTACTGACCCAAGTTGGAAAAGCAGTCACACACAAAGTGGTCAGCACAGACGTAGCCGACTGTAGCTGGGACGTTACCTTCAAAATGCTAGTGGGTCAGAGCTTGTGAGAAAAAAATGCCAACATCGCAAAGTTAGTCCTCGGGCCGTGGGTGGAGACACTCAGATGGGGGACGGTATCATTCTAATGAGCCCGCACTTGACGTAAGAAGGGGAGCCAAATCCTGAACGGCTTGTTGGTTCACATGTTTTCTGACCTAGGCAGCCCACAAAAAAATGACTTGTTTGTCTTATTTCACAGTTTGTGGGTAGGTAGGCACTCCAGATACCCAAATGTAAGTGCAAAAACACTGAAAAAGTGAGTTTTTCATGATATGTCCCCTTTAAACCTTTAAAATCACATTGTTGTGGTGTGGTACTTGCTCGTGAATGATAAATTAAAATTGCCATAAAACTCAATAGCAAACACCAGAATTTATATTTATAATATAAATTCTATAATTATAATAACTACATGACTGATCCCTGTTTAAAATGATGAGTCATAAATCAATTTAATTGACAGTAGCTCAACAGCGGTAAATAATGTGGCAAAGTAGAAGTAATTAAAAATAATGAAAATGGCAACTCTGTTAAGAAGAGAAACAGTCACATTTTATTTGACAATTCACAGTACTTTCATTTCAACTCATTCAACTAGTGTCAAACAAAATGTTGCTGTACATGTAGCTTGGTGGTAGTTGAATGAATTCAGTGGTAGTGGATGTAGGATTGTCTTACTTCTTTAACCTTTAATCTAATTAACCTAATTTCTATACATCTTGCAAAGCAAATATAAAAAAAAAACATGCATGAATCATAAAGGACCTTCCGTTTGAACAGACACACTTTGCTCTGCAGTTGATTGTCCTTGCATGTAAATAAAGCCAGTGTAGCCTTGGTTAAAGCTGGGGTAGGCAAAATCTGTGCAACCTAGGCAAAACCTTCCGCCTCTCTCTCTGCTGACTCGTATCACTCTGCTAAGCCCCTCCCACCAAACCCACAACTTCGACAGGCAGCAGAAGGAGTCGCTTTCCCTGCGAAACCGTATCCCTTGTAGGGCTCGCTCTCCACGGCGTGAGCCTCACCGAGACCGCGGTCCCTCCTGCCGTGACAGCCGAGGCAGCTGCAACGGCGTGCAGCAGCAGGAAGAGAGGCTAGTACACCACACACACACACACCACTGTCCCCCATCAAAAGTTATTCCCCACTGTTTGTCATCATGCCTCTTTGCCACTCGTCGTTACAAGCGCCATGGCATTGAACGTAATGAGCCTGAAGCTCCGTGTGGAGCCGGGATGTGTTGTTTTGTACTATACACTGCTGTAGGCAAAGAAGGTGTTGGAAATTTATCACAAGTTTCAGGATTTGCGGCAGGATTTTCCGCCATTCAATCAGGCTTTCACCGTCTGAAGGGACGTGCACGCACATCTGCTCTTGTAGCTTAGCCAATACAAACGCACCATCTCTCTGAAATAACCTGTGATTGGCTAAAGTCTACCGTCACGGGATAGATTTTCTGAAGCCTGAAAACAGAGGCAAGAGGGGCTGAAGTAGAGGTCTGCTCTCAGACCACTTGAATTACAATATGCTGCACGGTTAATATGGCATTTTTGCCCAGTGACTCCAAAAGAAAACTGCCTACCCAACCTTTAAATGACACTTTGATTATTTTGATTATTTTACCGTCTGTAGGTCATTATATCCTGTCCTGAACATGAAACATAATAATAATGAATCTCCTTATGTGTCGGTGACAGTTTATATCTTACCTGTCACTGTATGCAGCAGCTGTGGCAGCAGTAGGCTGGGCATATCTGTAGGCAGCGTAACCACCCTAGAAAAAAACACACACACACATACCAGAATACACAAAAGAGTAAAGACTGTGAATTCAGTGTTATTAATATTCTTCTCAAAAACTATTGCATTTAATGCCAGACACCGATACAAGACAGACATACCAACATTAAAAAATAACATTAATAAAATTTTACTAGCATTTTAATACTAGTATTACAATATTTAAACCTGCCTACATTGCTTTTTTTTATTTCTAACAGACTGTGAGAGCATGAATGTCTGTAATCAGCATAAACAGGCATATGCATTTACTGTATGTAATATGTAAGCATAACCACATCCAAAAACACACCTAAATACATACATGACTAATTTTTGTTCCTAAAAGATACGCTGCCTGATTTAGTAAAAATCTTCACTGTAGCCAGGAGTTTAGAAATCGAAGATCATGAGTCCAAGTCCCTCCAATTTTTGTTTCACTTATATTTTCATTGTAAATTGTATTTCCCAAGATAAAGGTCTAAAAGCTGTTTCAAAGCCAACTTAACACTAACAAAAATAAAATTCTGGTAGAGAAATACTAAGTTATTTATTTATTTATAAAATTATTTATTTTGTTGGCCTAAAAGTAGTCAAATACATCCTTACAAAAACAGTACATGTAAATATCACATACATTTCACTAATATATTTCATATGTGAAACATTATATTTCACATGTGAACTGTCCAAACCAACATGTTCTTGTGTGAATCATCATATTTGAAATACTGCTGTGACTTTTTTTTCATGTGTGATTAAAATGTGAGATGTGTTTCACATGATATGATAAATTCATGTGCTTTTTCTGTGAGACTAAAGATACAACACTAAGTCTAAAAATACTAGAATCAGCATATAAGTTACCCACTAAATACAAGTTTTTAAGTGTAGAATGTAACACCTCCTTCATTGTTAACGCGCTAAAATTCCCAGCTAAAATACTGAGGACATGCCCTCAGTGTTCTCAGTGGTAGATACAGCCCTGGTGAAAGCAGCCAATTAGCTCCCTGAATTCCCTAAATGAACTCATGCCTCACTGTTGGGCTCATGCCTCACTTTGGGTTGTTCAGTTGACTGACTGATCTGTGGGTTATCAGTCTGATAATAAGAAAATAAAAAAGGATGATGTCTGTGGCTGTAAAGTAAAGTTTTGGGTTTTGAGCAGGGAAGACTTAAGCTAGTAAAACAAATAATGATCCAGCAGACCAAATAAAAAGTACAAAGAAGCTGGTGAGTCTATCAGATACTGCAGATGATGCTTCAACTCTTCGACAGTGTTACTTTGTTTTTGTACTGCTGTATACTATCCTGAAGCTGGAGGTGAATACACGGCTAGAGACAAACTGTGGTTGTGGCTGGCAGTGAAATCAGCCCCTGGCAAAGCTGACATACCCACAGGCTTCCATTCCAATCCATTCCCTGTCCCCACACAAAGCATAGAAGTTTCAGACCTGGTTTACTTTTTTATTCTTCCCACACACACTTAAGCCAAGAGCCACCAGGGTTGTCCCATGATGTACAGTAAATACTTTGTGGTTCTATGTCTCTGTGGTGGTGTTTGTATGCATTTAAAGGTTTACCTAATCTGTTCATGCATCTGTGAGATTAATCAACTAATCAAAAACTGTAAAGGAGAGGGTTTTCATTGTTTTAAATAATTTTAATAGTTTTATAATTCTTTAAATTGTTTTATTATAATTGATAGGAACAGTATAATATTTAATTGGATCTTAAAATGTGATTGGCATAAGGTACTGGGGTGAGGTAAATTAGAAATGAATCAGAATATGCTGCATAGTATTAATGTCAGTTCCTACTGTATATGAAAGTGTATTTTTTAGCTATGTTGATGTGCTGTACATGGTTAGTTAAGATTAAGTCATTTTGAAAAGTGGTGCTTTAAAAAAATGTGCTCATTATTTTGATGAAACTATTATATTATGCTTTTAGCAATCAAAATTGATTTTGGTTGGAATAGTGTAATGGTTTGCATATTTTTGGTTTTGTTTTATTATTAGTGGTAGTATTTTTGTAATATTTAAATTATTGAATTAAATGTCTTAATAATGGGAAGTCAGGTACTGTAAGGTAATGTAACCAAAATCATTTGGCAAAATAAACATGTTTTTCATTTATTTCAAAGGACCTGCATTGTTGTGCTTCAACTGGTCTGCACGTGTTCTCAGATTTTAATATTCATAAAACTCAAATCATAATCAAATTGAATCTGGGTTAATGTATGAACTTTTATTCTTGGAGGGGATTAAGGCAAGGTAATCCTTTTTCACCAATTCATTTTGAGATTTTTTGTTTAAAATTCCTCATCAATCTGTGCACTCTGAGTGCACTAGTTTGTGAAAAATGTGAAAAAAGTCTCAGAGGCAAAGCGAAGAAGAATCACTACAGCAATCACTACAATTACTTCATTTTGTGACTGTTTTTTTTCTTCAATATTACAATCTGAAACAATAGCCTGGCTCCGTATTATGTGATAAAATAATGACATGCTTTCATGTTTATGACCAGAGGTGCTCTCTTAGATTGGCAGAGGATAATCTCTGAACTGTTTCAAAGTTTCTAACATTTGGAATAAAAAGTATTATTTTCCTTATAGTATGTTTAACTGTCTATGATTTCCAGAGAAAACTGAAATCTGCTTATTTCTTGCCTGTTTTATTTTTATGTGCATTTGTTTTTATGTTATTCATTTATGAAGCATCCTGTGTGAGTCTTTGGATGCCAGTGGGAAGCTAGTTGTAGTAGTGTTTGTCAGCACTATGTCACACTGTAGTGCTGACATAGTTCTGCATGACATGGCATTGTTTATTGTCAGCATCAAAACGTCATCTAATATACTCAGTGACTCCTGCACTGTCTCAAGTGTTATCTGTAATGTGAAAGGTGTAACTCTTTGTGATGAACCCACAAAGAATTAACACCATCTCTGCAATTCCCTCCATCTCTATGGAGATTTTTTGCCTCTTTTACCTAATTGCTTTGGTTTTATGGCCAACACCAAACAGCAGACAGACATAATTAGAGACTAGCTGGTGAACATAGTGGAGCATTTAGAAGCTAAGGAGCCAGATGCTTTTCTCAGGAGTTGGTGGAGACCAAAAACAGAGCTAAAAGGAGAGTGAATGTTGACTCACATTTAACAGTTAGACACAAACACGACTCCAAATTAATGCTAATATTGCTCTTTGTCTGCTGGATATTTGCTGACACATACGGCGTAACAATCATTTACACATTATCATTACATGATAATATGTAAATGTTATCATGTAATGGTTTGTTCTGCTGCCCCCACGTGGGCAAAAAAAATCTATTAATGCCATTTTAATATAAGGGATAAGAAGTTAGATAAGAAGTTATATAAGAAGTTTAATAGTGTATTGCATTTTAGCAATGCAAGGAGCCTCTTGCCGTCCCTTATGTTTAAATTCAAGAGGACACCCATTTACGTTTTAGCCATACTACTGGTATGGCTGTAGTGGCCGAGTGAGTGCAACATGCTGTAACCAGACAAAAGCAAACAAATGAATAAAACATTACAAACACATGCGCCATTTTGACAACACAAACAGTACGTGACATGCAGAAACACAGCAAATAAAGAAAACACAAGCAAGTGCAGAAATGCTGCCTGTCAGACACATCAGAGGTTAAAGACGACCATTTTAATGTTTTTTAGTATTTTTGGGACATTTTAAGACTTCATTGGAGAGTAGACAGTAGACAGGAAATGAGGAAGAGAGAGGTGGGGGAATGGCATGCAACAAAGGTCCCAACTCAAACTAGAGTCATTGCCATTACATAGTCAGAGCCTTAAACCCCTGGGTCACCATGGCACTCTATTTAGTTTTAACATACCAATTCCAAGATTCCAATACAATTGGCTAGTGTAAGCCTTTTGCTAATTACTGGCATGTTCATCAGTTTTTAGCACAAGTGTGGACTCAAGTCATAAACATGGAACTTGACAAAGTCAAAAAATGTGCAACTCAGCTTTGAATTTAACAGCATTGACTCCTGACTTTCCTGGGACTTTAGCCTCTTGATTTGCAATGACTTGATCGTCCCTAAACCCAAAGATGAAAGTGATGTGTTATAGAAACTAGCTGGAAATTTTCCTGACAACACATATAAATTGAATCAATCAACAGCATCCAATCACATTGCACAACCAGGATGGAAAGATGCAGAAGATGCAACTACAGTATGCTGTGGTCAACAAAAAATGGACAGCAGCATGCAACATGCAAGCATTTATCTCAGAAATGATAAATAATTGTAATTGTGTAATAAGATACCAAAGCACACTGGATCATTTCACTTCAAGTGTTGTAAAGTTTATTTGAAAGTTCCATCCATACATTATCTTAGCATTAGGTGGGCTGTGGACAGTCAATTACAGGGCTGACACAAAGAGACAACCATTCACGCTCACAGTCACACCTATGGGCAATTTAGAGTCACCAGTTAACCTAATCTGCATGTCTTTGGACTGTGGAAACCGACGCAGGCATGGGGACAAATTATGGGAGTTATAAATACAAATTCTAAAAAGCATTGATTACTTTTGTAAATTTACTAAACCAACTGTGGGCACATAATGACATGTTTAGGACTTGAACTTGACTTGGCACTTGTTTGTCTTGACTTGGGGCTTAATTTGCAAAATAATGACTGTCTCAAATCTTTTCAGTGTCCCCTGAAAATTTCTGTTTTGCTGTGTACGACTTGCAGCATTTCTGTACTTGCTTATATTTTCCTATGTGCAGTGTATTTCTTTTTGTATATCTTTATGTGGTATGTTGTTGTCAGATTGGTGAATGTGTGGTGAACGCTGTAGTGCACTAAACTCTCTCTGCCACCATCGGTAAGACTATTTCATCCAACACTTTTCTATTGTGTCTGAGTTTTACTCTTGTTTTACTTTTTTTTTGTTGAGATGTAAGCAGTTATATTACAGATTGGTAGTCTTTCTGTTTCCACTGAAAGCCAGCAGACTGTTGGCTTTGAATGGCACAATGACTGAGAACCCCTGCCTTAATTTATCATAAAACAAAAGCCATTTTTCTCTCTTCCAGGCTCAGTGACAACTCCAGCACTTCGCACATCATTTCACCTTCCACCCTTCCACGTTCTATGGCTGATACAGTGTGTCTGTCCTGACATGAGCAATGTATTATTATCACTATAAACTGTGGAGGCGAGTAAGAGATACTTAGTGCGTGTGATGATGGGCCGTGGCAGGAAGATGAACAGGTTGGCCTGTGTTAGTCATCAGCCACTGTGGACTGTCACTCCTGACTGAGTGACTAATGGCAACCCTACAGCTCTGTGTGCAGGCGGGTGTATATGTGTGCCGATTGTGTTTGGAAAGGAGATTAATAGTTAGTGTGTGTGTCTGCATATGGTTAAGGTTTGACCACTCCACACCCACAATCTGACACGGGGAACGTTCCAATCCATCACATTTGCTGATTCGCTGAAGGAAAGAAAGGCAGACCAGGACTCCTCTTCCTGTCTGTCCATCCATCTTCACTGTCTTTCAGTGTTTTCAGCAACGAGGCTGCAGACCCACACTCATGCTGTGGCACTGCCTTCATGAAACTAATTGCACAAAAGTAAAATTCTCAATGGCTACAGACAACATTTCCAACTTTAACATACTGTGTTCACATGTTTCTTAGAATAAAAAGCTGCTGTTCAAATGATGGCTGAGTCTTGTGACCACCATGAACAAATTAAGGCCTGTTCCTACAAAAGGCCAAGTAAAAAACATTGGGGGATTGCAGGTGACATTACCTGTCCTATAATAACTCACACTGTAAATTAATTGTGACATAGCACCGATTCCATCAGTAAGAAACCAGAGTCATGTCAAATGACTTTTCACAGGGTTGGGGATACCTGTGCTGAGCTGAGCCATGAGCAATTGTGACCGTTCAAGTCACGCTGGTTGTGTTTTCCACAGGACAACACGGTGAGCTAAAAGTAGTAGTTTACTTTGTTGGAGGTGTGTTGGTTTGCAGAAAACACAGTAAAAGCCTGTAGTCTGCAGCTCTAAACTAACAGCTCACTTCTTGTACTATTCCTCCCTGTAATGTTGACAAACTGAACTACTGGCCAACTGCACTCATTGCATCCCTATCATGTTGTGTAGAGAGATCTTTTGTAAAGTATAGCAACTAACTGTTTTTGTTAATCACTAACAAATACATTTCATTAGCTATAGCTGCTTCACAATAAAAGAGGGTTTTAATTTGGAAATGTTGGGTTTGCATCAGTAACTTAACAAAGCTCTGATGTGGCTGTGAGAGTAGAAAGAAAGAAAAAGATTTAAAAGTACAAACAGGAAGGCAGGAGTGAAACTAAACACCAAACGACCGACATTCAGGTAGAATTTGCAAAAGTACACAGAGCTGAACACAGAGAGACGTTTATTTTTTTCCAATGCCTTATACTTTGCCATTCTATGTCATATGTGCTCCGCCCTTGAGGGAGATAAACCAATAGCAAAGCCCGCCAGAGGCCCTCAGACGTACTCATACAAATGGAGTTACACCAGATAACTGCTATTTTTTTCCATCGATGTTAAGCTATCATCAACAAAACTTAACATTTCCTACAAATGTTTTACTTTAAAGGCCTACCACAAAGGTGACCCACTGGAAGACTTTTAATCTGTCACAACCGGCCGAAGTGTTGCATTTCACTGACAGAAACTTAACAGTGAGTTTTGAGTTTGCATTTGCAAGGGATCAGTAATTATAAATAATCTTGTATGTCATTTTCCACATTTTCCAATAGCGTGTGCCTCTCTGGTATGGCTGAGCTCTGTTTGTATCTTATATAATCTGCTATTTGAATAGACTGAACACACTTCTGAAGTACCGCTTTTTCAATAACACAAACACAGCGTCAGGGGCTCTTGATCCCTTTGTTAATGACGCTAATGAATATTAAATGTTCTGACTGCAGCATGGCAATCAATCCCTATGGCAGGGGCACAGGGGCTAATGGGGAGGCAAGGAGGTCGAATGTTATGGGAGCTATCTAAGCACCTCCTCCACACACACACACACACACACACACACACACACACACACAAAGTGCATCATTAGTCTGTATCATTGAAGCCTCCACCATGTGGTTCTATTGTTCACCATTGCAGTAAGCATTAGTGCTTGAAAACCTTTTTTAAAATTGTGGTTGAAGGACTAAGCCAGTGTTTTTGCATGTTTTTATAAACTAATACTGTTCAGTTTTTAAATCATGCTGTCATTTCTCATTTCTGAAGGTGTCTCTTCAACCTTCCAGGTAGCATTGGTCTGAAAATTAACATTTACAAAGTGATCCATTACAGAGAACATGAAAAAAAGCATACTTTTTTACATTATTATATTATCTGTCAAAATTATTACATCATTAGTTTTGAAAAAAATGACCCTCCTGAAAGGTATATCATTATTATTACAATCAGTCAGGACATTTTATTATATTATTGGTCAAGTTATTACATTATCGGGTTTTATGACATTTTTGATCAGGTTAAGTGCACATTTTATTATATTTTCATTATTGGGTGCTACAGAGCTCAATGTAAGCTCGCCAGAAATGTATTTTGGTCAGTTTGGCTTATTTGTGTTTTGTGACATGACACAGTCATTTAACTGGATGGACTTCAGTTAAATGACTGTGGTAACTCAGCCAGATCAGTCAGACATAGTCAGGAACAGGTTAAAGATTTTTTTGTAATCTATAATGTTGTGTTTGTTGCAACTAGAAAACCTTGAAACCTTGTCTAGAAGTCCAGTATGAGGCCAGATTCTTGAGTAATAATAAACCTAGACAAGTCTAGACAAGTCAATATTCTCTGTAAATTGTTGGTGTAAATTTTATTCTTCCTGGATTTCCAAATTATTAATGCCTGTCCAACTTGTCACAAGCAGTGTTTTTTCCCCTTTATTTATTGTTATTACTATTTTAAACTTTTCCTCTCAGCTTTGCTTGAGATATGTAAATATTCACCGACATAAAGTATCAGGGCAAAATGGAGTGAGGACAGTCATGTTTTGTAACCTAAAGCAGTTAAAGGTGGGGTCAGCGATCCTAATCCAATACACTTTTTGTCAAATCCAGTGAATATCTGTGTACACAGTCCTGGCTCTGTAAATGGGAAGCTAAACTTCTGCCGGCTACTCTCCCTCTTCCACGTCCTTGCCCACGAGGAATGGAGCTACACCATGATAGTATTGAAACGTAAATAACATCGGAGTATAAATATCAGCAATCTTACTCCAGAATCGCTAACCCCACCTTTAAGCAGTTAAGCGTACATGATTTGTGTTGAATGGACTAAAATACCAAAGCAGATGTTTGGTGTTTAAAAATGAAGATTTTGTTTGACTATAGATTTCAAAATTTGAACATTTTGCTTCTCTTTAACAATGCATCTTATTGGCTTTTTGTATTTTTTCAGTCCTCATGTCACTGGGTTAAAACGTCAGGTGTTAGTTATTTAAGCGTAGGTCATTCAGGAAGTCTCACTGAGATCAAGATCTCTTTTACAATAATGTGAAAATGAATATATTGTTGCTTGGATATAGAAAAAGCTGCTACCACTTTTTCTATTTTTGTATGAAATAATTTTATTTCGGTATGAAGAAATGTTACCAGGGATGCATTGTAGTCTAAGAGCTACATTGTTATAATTATACCTTTTTCAAATGAACATAATGCATTTACCAACACACTTTTCTTTATGTGTTTTGTCAGTTATCTTCACTGCCAGTTATATTTCATATTAAAACATGAGTGAATGGAGCCTGAAAATAGTGCCTAGTAGATAAATAGTTCTATTTATTAAATCAAGAATTGATTCTAAATAAAATCATGACACCAAGAATCGAAGTAAGTCATTTTTCCACTGTTAAAGTCTCATCAGTTGTAGTTGCAGTATGTTTTTGCACCTGTAAAACACAGTTGTATTTGCTTCTTGGTTGTGCCTTGCCACAGTGCCTGTTGATTGTAGCCTATAGTCTCTTTGCTGGGACCATAATCTGAAGTGCAGGCTGTGACATGACCAGCTATCTGCTCCCCCAGCTGAAGGTGAAGCGATGTATGAGTAGGCCTATGAAGGGTTGGGGGCTTGCATGTGCATAGCAACAGGGCAGAAACCACAGAGATGGTGGTGTAGCATGCAATGTCATACCAGTAAATAATACTTACATAAATATCTGCACCATAAAATCCATCCTGGTAAACAACACTGCAGAGGATGCAAACACAAACAAACAAACAAACACACAATAAAACAAAAACATCCATATTAGTGCATGTTGACATGCAGGCACTGGGCTAGCTACCAACAACTCCCAGTCTCCACTATCCAAAAAAATGACAGAAAAATAAAAAGACATAAGAGGGGCCGAGGCAGAGGGGGAATACAGCAGCCACCCCCCTCTGCTCTCTAATGGCTGCGTAAGGAGGCTGGGAAGGTCCAAAAACATTCTCTCACTAGGTCAAGATTAAAAATATTACAGCTACAAGTCCAATCAGCAGCATCAGATTTATACTGAGGTTTGTATCTAAAAAAGAAAAGAAAGTATTCAATGACTTTTCTAGCATGATAAGCTAATACAAGCCACTGGAGAGAAATAGAAAAAAATGTCCTTGCCATATATCTATTTATATTTTAATTTTATATTTTATATTAATAACTCAACTACAAAAACATATGTCTCTCATTTGTTTTGTTTAACATTGTATTTGATTTTGATATTTGTTCTTCAAAATGTGCAATTTTGCATATCATATGTATTTTGAGGATTATAGAGTACTAACATTTTCTTTTTTGTAATTTTTTTTGGCATTTCTGCTTAATTGGGATAGTGATAGCTGGAGAGAGACAGGAAAGGCGGGAGAGAGAGGGGACAAGCAGCAATAATTTAATTTCTCCATTCTTGTGTCCTGACCTGTCTGATGATATGAAAGCGCTGAATGACCATTAATGCTGAGATTAAAAACATCCCTCTCTGTGCAGTGTTTGCATGTTTGTGTGTGTGTGTGTGTGAATGTGTGAGAGAGAGAAAGCATTCCTCATCAATTCAATTCAATTCAATTCAGTTTTATTTATATAGCGCCATATCATAACAAAGTTATCTCAGGGCACTTTTTCGAATAGAGCAAGTCTAGACCGACTCTTTATATTTACAGAGACCCAACAGTTCCCACCATGAGCAAGCACTATGCGACAGTGGCAAGGAAAAACTCCCCTTTAACAGGTAGAAACCTTGAGCAGAACCAGGCTCAAGGTGGGCGGTCATCTGCCTCGACCGGTTGGGTTGACGGGGGAAGGGGGGAGCGGGAGAGAGAGAGCAGGAGGAAAGAGAACATACAGCAGCTCCCAATAAAACGAGCAGGACGCTGCTGTCAGCACTGCATTATGACGGAGTTCCATTTTACATGAAGAGCTCCTCAGAGGACCAAGCTTCCAATCTCACCAGCAAATAGACTGGTTTCACACTGTTCGTGCTATCTCTGATAATCAATAACTTCTTAAATGTTAAGGTGGCCCAGACAGCCGTTTCACTCATTAAAATGTATTCTGGGACTGCAGCTACATGCACATGTTGGTTTATTGATACCATAGGCTGTCATGTCAGGCCCCCATAAAGACATAAATGAACATTGTATGAACACACTTAAAGCAAACTTGGTTTCCCAGCTGTGTCACAGGATTTATTTCGAGTCAGCTTGTCGCCACTCAGTTTTAATAAAAATACATTATGGTCCACATTAATAATTCACCATCCAACTCTGGCCGGGGCAATTAAGCGGTGCAGCAGCGTTAATGAAAGTACAACCTGTAGCACATTTCTCTTTGTCAAGACCATGTCTGAGTGTTCACCCAAACAACTGTCTTCCTCAGCCTATGTGACGGCATCTCTGCTGCTAGAGATGCTCCCAGTTCCAGTGTTGTTAGTGGGTGAAGGTGCTATTCATTCCGCCAACAGAAAGCCTTTGGAAAATGGGGCTTTTTTTCAGAAGCACCCACACATCTGGTTAAACTATCTATATTGGATGGAGGGTGTTTTATATTGGGTTATTTCTATTTCACACACTAATAAATAATATTCCATATATTCCCAGATAGTGGCCTGTACCGAATAAAGAAGCAGGCCTTAATTTGAAACAGGCTTACATTAGATACTTACCTTATGCCTTAGATACTTATTTCCCCCCTGTTTTATGAGTATCTTTATATTTTAGTAAGAAGCTGCTTTTGGTTTAATTTGCTGTTGATACTGTTTGATGTTAATATAAATTCATCATATTTTCCATGTTGTCTGGATAAATTCAGTATAATGTACATTTCCACAGCACTAATTCCATCAGTACAACAACAGAGTCATGTCATACGCACCACTCTGCTGCTCTCATTTTCTCTTTTTAAAAGAAATTCTAATTTAAAAAACACAGTGGAAATGCCAGGAATGTGAAAAAAATCGAAATCTTTAGAAAAAACTAAATATGCTTGGCTGAGGTGGAAAAGTTGGTGTAACGATAAAAACAAAAGGCAACAAAGTGCAATGGAAAGAGACTTAGTGAATAAATGATGACATACATGAAGTATGTGACTTCAACGTCATTCAAGTTTCTGCTTCACCGAAAAGATGAAAAATAGCGGCAGATGAAAACGTCTGATCTGTGTAGATTGATAAAGACACTATTATTAACATTAATACATGAAACAAACAGAGATGTCATATCTCATCGTGGTTTTCCATAATTTGAGCTTTGACTGGCGCTCTTTTAATTATGTCATCTCGTTGTGTCCTTTTCTTCTGCAATGGTTTAATGGCACCCGACTAGCGCTACCTACTGTTTATCTCAATGTGTTCAACTCCTAATATTTGCATAACAGTAGTGGATGAAAACTCACATTTGATTGCATTTTCTTTTGCATTGTTTTTGGAAATTAGGTTGAAATGTGCACTACATTTGCATGGAAACCAGACTAGAGTGAGCAGAAGAAAAAAAACAACCTATCTGCTCCCATCCTTAAATAGATTTCCAACCAGCCTCCTTAGTGTCCATTTGCTTGCAGTTATAAAGAGCAAAATAAATATAAAGAACCAACTGCATAATGGCAAATCAGATCTGACTGCCCACAATACACAGCTCTGCTTGGCTTGTCTCCAGAGCATTCAGCCATGGAGGGTCAGCCAGAGCTGCTGCTGGGGCTGGGAAGATGTTTTTTTCTTTTTTTCCCTCTTTCTTCTTAATTTTTTGGCGACTGGGTAAACTCCAGTTTAAGTTTATATTGTGTGAACCTCCCATTCCACCATGTACACAGCCTCGCTCAATGACGCCACAGTACAAGGCCAAAGTGACAGTCATTTCCCATGAGTCCGTGCAAAGGCACATGTCTTGGAGCATGCCTGTTGGTTGATTCAGCATGCTGTGGAAGTGGGGGAGTGTGTTATCGCTGTTAGGCGAGGCTGGCATGCACCACTCCGCTGACTTTGAGCACAGAGATTCAAGACTTGCCATTAGATAAAGGAAAGAGAGAAGAAGAGACCAAAGAGGAAGAAAGGATGCTCACCCTCCATAAGCTGGAATGTGGGGAGGCGGAGCAGCCGCCCTGAATGTGTTGTACACGGTCCGTCCTCGACCTCGTAGGTGGGCTCCTCTGTATGCTGCTGCTGCTGCTGCACTGGCTGCTGGGTAGGGAAAACCTGGTACTGGAGACAGAGAACAGAAAATGATGCATACCTTCTCTGATGTCCGTGAAAATAACACACAATTTCCGCTTATTAAGGCAAGTTATTTAAGCAGTGTTCAGTGGATGGTGTAGCACAAAGAGCTGTACACATGTAGTTGACATTGGCATTTGAATCCTGGACAGAATGTGTAAAGTGTTCTCCCATTGTAGAAAAAAATGTGAAGAGAAAGAAAGAATAAAAAGAGAGAGTGGCAGTGGAGTGGAGTGGAGCTATCGCAGTGGTATTGTTATTAACTTATCATTAATCTTAAAGGGGGACGACTGACACAAAGCTTAATTTGAGAGCTGGGGTGAGTGAAGGTTGAGAAGGAGATCGAGGTGCCATTTCCAACCCTAATTATACGTCTTTTCAAAAAGGAGATCTAATAAAATGCTAATAGAAACAGTCAATCATTCATTGACCTGATAAAAAATGGAAGGTTTGAGCCAAAGGATAAGAGTTTCTCAAAGAGAGACAAGGAGAGGAGTGAGGCTGGTAATTGTTCCTATTCATCTTTTGTCACCTTGATTTTAGGACTGAGTGGCCTGGCAACCCTTAAAGTCACACTGATGACTCTTCCCAATACTACTCCACTCTGCTGTTGATACGGCCTAAATGAAAAGGAGTGCTTGGCATATACAGATAGAGAACTAGTTAGGACTCATTAGGACTTTGAATATATAAAGAGTCGGTCTAGACCTGCTCTATTCGAAAAAGTGCCCTGAGATAACTTTGTTATGATATGGCGCTATATAAATAAAACTGAACTGAATTGAATTGAATGCTGAGGAATACTGTGTGACCCATTGACAATGTTAGTACTAAGGATTAGCAGCAATAAACAGTCAAAATGGGGTTGTCCATATTTATTATGGAACTGCACCAATGTATTGTGTTGGAAAAAAGACAGAAATTGCATGTTTGGGTTAACGCCAGCTGGGGGGAAACTCGAAGTCATGTCTTAGGCTGCATTCAGACCAAATCAGGCCTTGCAACGATTAGCGCAGGGTTGTGCGGTGATGTGGGAGTGTCACATACTAACCAGAAATCCCAACTTGAAGAGCAGTACAAGGGCAAGCGACTGCAAGGCGATTAACGTCTCCGATTGATCAGTCTCTCGTCCATCTTCACAGTTGCTCAGTAAACAGTAGCGGAATGCTACAGTGCTACATGGTAACTAAAGTTCTTCTTTACCTGGGTGTCTGCTGGTCTGATCGCCGGTGTGATTGGGCACTGCAGCATGACGTTGGTTGCGTAAAGTTTCAGCTGCAGGGCCGCTGTGTTGTTTTTTGGCAACCCCCGCGGTCCACACCGCCGCAGCCTAAACGCACTACCCATGTTCAAATGAATGGGATGACGGGCGTTTTTGCCGCAGCACCTGATTTGGTCTGAATGCAGCCTTAAGTCTGTTTATACAAATCCTAAGTCAAGTCTCAAGTCCTTTAGGGCAAATCCAAGTCAAGTCACTGGGCTTCATAAGCAATTTGTAAATCTAAATGCAGAGCATATGAAAGGTTTTTCTTTCTAACCTGGACTGTTTTCACCACAAAAATGACAGTATTGGTCATTTGTTCAAGTGCTTAATGCTGTGGTTGTCAGATCATCTAACAGAGTCTGAAACCTCTTTTTTGACAAAACAGACACGTTGACAATCACGTCGACTTTAAGCTGCCATTGGCCAGGAATGCAGAGATGTCAAAGAAGGCAGGGTTTGAACTTCTTTTTTAAGCTCTCTTTTATCATTGTTCACACAGCTACAACTTCAAAACCATGGGCAAAACCATGTAGTAGTAGAAACATCATTTCTAGGAAACTGGGTTGAGCATTGGTAGTATTATCATTTAGCATAGCCACTGAGCACTTCTGGATTTCTAAATCTCACTATGTTTTTTTTTTAAATCTGAAAGTGCTTTGACAGTTGACAAAGAAATTTGCCGTGGTAATTTGCTGAGTCTTCAACACTGCCTTGTGAGTCTTAATTTGCTCTGCTATCAAAACATCTGAACCAATTAACCACAAGAACAGGTCCTGGCCTCTATCCTGAATGGCTGCAATCATAACCTATTAATTATATAATAGCACAAATTATTAATACAAAAGAAGCCTGAAAAGCTTATACACTCCTTGCACATGTGCACATACACGCAAAACACACACTCAAACACGCCCCAACGGCATTTTGGGTACTTGAAAGGTGAAACAAAGGTAAATCGATACAAAGCCATTTTGTAATTAAAAGAACATGGGTGTGAATTAGGCAAACGACTGGAGAAAATATTGATTTCAATTTACAAAATATATTTCATACCTTTTGATGACCTTGCAGAAATGGACAATTAGATTTCCTTCTTTCTTGTCCTTTGCTTTCCTTTACTACTCCTCTCATCTGCCACACTCTTTTATCTGTCTCTGTTCTTCTTATCACAAAATCCAGGTATTTTTCACCTTAATAGCCATGGTTAATGACAGTGTGGGGGGTTGGGCAGTGGTGAAGGGTTGGGGGAGGTGAATGCTGGGATGGTCAAGATTGAAGATGGCTTGTGGGTGGCAGTGGGGGTTGCAGAATGTGTGTTTGTTTTGCAGTAGAGATGACAGTCTGTTGTTGCGTTTGTGCAACTCAGCATAGTTCTCAGGCTATAAACAGACTTTGCCTGGTTGCATGTTGCTTGGAAGGAAAGCAGAGGAGGGAGAGGTGACAAGATTAAAATGAAGGGGGGATATGGGTGAGGAGAAGGAGAAAATGAAGATGTTGAAGAAACTGAAGAACAAAACAAATGAGGGGGAGGAAGATAACGACAAAGGAGATGGTGACAGATGGAGAAGAGCATGTCCTCCTACCTGCATAGATTTCTGGGCTGTAGACAGCGCTGACCACTGGATTTAACTTCCAGCCTGAAACAAGTCAGACAGCAAGACAAAGGAACATAAAGAGAGGAAGAGAAAGAAACAGAACAGTTTTTTATTGTGGTTAGTTTATATACCCTGCATGTTCTAACTGAACTTTCATCTACCTGGAAATGTATTCAGACATTTAGAACACATTAAGGTCACATGAACTTTTAATCAACAGACTGAACCTTTTTAGTTTTGAGTTAATACCTCCTTGACATGTCCCAAGACACAAACCTGATACAAATTACATTCATATACAACTAATTTCCAGTCGCTCATATATTTGCTTGGATTACATTTTCTAAAGACATAACAACAAAACAGTTATATGGAAAATATCTTGAAAATTTTCCCTGGCAACACAAAATGTTCATATTGAACATATCTGCAAGTCTAGGCAACACAAAGCACATGCTTAGAGGGGTACTCAAGTGATTAAGTATTACACTTCCATAAAGTTGCGAGAGACCGATTAAAAAATCGAATCAGCAGAGGGTGTAATATCCTGACTTTCAGTCCCTATTATGAGTTAAGGTCAGCCATGCTAGTGGCTATGTGTGACTGTACACAGCAGTGCTTTGAGCTAAAGGCTAATGCAAGCAAAAATGACAATGCTAACATGCATATGTTAAGTAGGTATAATGTTCAACATGTACCACCATGAACAGGTTCACTATCTTAGTTTTTTTTGTTAATTTGCTAATTAGCACTAAACACAAAGTACATCTGAGGCTGATAGGAATGTCAGTTTTGAAGGAATTAGAATTAAAATTAATAAACTAAGTATAGGACAAATTCAATTTTTGACCTGATGAGGGTGCTAGATGAAAAGTTGAAGCATCGAGAAAATGATTGCAATTCATTTTGAGGGGAACATGTATGTCTGAACCAAATTTCATGGCAATCAATCCAATAGTTGTTGAAACATTTCACCCAAAACCATAAATGTGAACCTAATGGTGGCACTAAAGGATCACCAAAGTTATTAGGATACATTGCCTGGAGACCAAAAATGTATAAATGTGTCAATCCGGCTTACAATAAATTCATTCAGCTATGTGGATACAACCCAAAAAGTAAAAACCAACTTCATCAAATGCATCAAATGCTGAACTGCTTCAGTTGTGGGTGAGGTAGAGAATGAGTTTTTTGTTTTTTTTCTGAACAGATTAGTTCTCAGTCTGCAGCAGAAAATGTGTCGGTTCTGCTGTCCTGATGTCAATGGGGAGCTTGTTCCACCATTGTGGAGCCAGGACAGCAAACAGTCATGATTTTGTTAAGCGATAGCTGGGCCACTCTCATAGTGAGGCATAGCAGAGCATAGTGGAGGGCTGGGGTGTATGGTTTGACCATGTCCTGGCCCTGAGCCACTTGCAGCATGGTAGGCAAGTAACAGTGTCTTGAATCAGATTCAGGCAGCCATTGGTAGCAAGTGCAGGGTGTGGAGGAGCGGAGTAGTGTGGGAGAACTTGGGTAGGTTGAAGACCAGATGAACTGCAGCATTTTGGATGAGCTGCAGAGGACGGATGGCGCATGCAGGCACGCCAGCCAGGAACGAGTTGCAGTAGTCTAGACGTGAGATGACAAGAGCCTGGACCAGCATCTGCGCCACCTCCTGGGTGAGTAACGGACGTATCCTCCTTATATTGTAGAGAATGAATCTGGAGGAGCGGGCTGTTGCAACGATGTTGGCAGCGAAGGACAGCTGGTCATCCAGTGTCATACCGACGTTCCTTGCAGTCTGAGGCTACATCCACATTACTACGTTTTTGTTTTAAAACAGCGTTTTAAAACAAAAACAATCTCCGTACACATGAGTGTTTTATCAGCATTTCCAAAACAATCTCTGTCCATACTACACGCCTGGAAACGCATATCACGTGACCATTCAGGTGTACTGTGCATGCACGTGCCGGTGTAAACAGGAAGCAGATTGTCTACTCTGCGGTTGGTTGCTTAGCAGAGCTGAGATTTCTGTGCTTGGACTGACAACCAGGTATGGAACTGTTACTGAAAGTAAGGGTTGTAATTCGTTATTACTACCGCTGGTAGTCAAGGCTGATGTTGTTTGTTTTTGTCTGGGAAGGGGTCACGTGATACGGGCGTGACGAATCAGGGAAGGACAGGTCGTGGCTGATTAGACCCAATCAGAAAGCAAATGTGGGTGTCTGCGTCATCGTTTTAGAACGTCTCCGTTTTTACCCGTCCTCACTAAAACGCAACCCCAGAGTTTTCAAACTAAAATGGGGTCAGCAGCATTTTCAAATGTCTCCATTTTAGGGGTTTTTCAAATGCTGGAGTAGTGTGGACGCTAGGTGTAAACGTAGCAAAAGTTACGCATTTTAAAACAAAAACTTAGTATTGTGGATGTAGCCTGAGCCAGGGACACCACAGATTTATCAATTGTAATGGAGAGAATGGCTAAAACCCCTTCACGTCCCACAATGCAACTCAATAACATCAAATTAGGCCTTCCTTACCCCGTAAATTCCCAGGCCATCAAACTCCATGTCCCCAGTTTGTTGTCCCAAACTCTGATGACATCATCAGACAAAGGCATGTAGAACTAACATCAGACAGGATGCAAACTTCTGGATCTGGTGTCAAAGCTGTATACGAATGTCACACTACTTCTTGTACTGGAATAAAACCTTCCAAGAAGTCTGGGCAGCATTAAATTTCCCCCCTTAATATATTAGATTAAATTTATTGGTGAGCAGGAGACTTCTCTGTCTGACATATAGCAGACAAATCACATGGAAAGCTAAATTTGGACCATCTTCTCTTGAAGGAATCTGGCATCCTCCCGTCTGGCCAGAGATACAGGTTTCCAAAAATTAGATGCAACAGGTTCAAGTTTTCATTCATCCCATGTGCGATAAGTGCTCTTAATTCTAATACATTATAAAGTGTCTCTTGGCTCCTTTGGCTTTTTAAATGTTTTTTATCTGCATCAGGTTTTCTGCCAGGGTTTCATTGTATTTAGCTGCATTCATTTTACCTCCTACCCTCACAAGCCTTCCAGGACCTGCTGCAGAGAAGCATCCCTACAGCATGATGCTACCACCTCCATGCTTCACGGTGGAGAGGCTATGTTTATGATGATGTGCAGTGTTTGGCTCATGCCAAAAATCTCACTGTTGTTCTCATCAGACCATCAGGTTCTTCCAGCTGACTTCAGAGTCTCCCATGTACCATCTTTAGCTGAGAGTTTTTGCTTTCTGTGGCTTTCTCTTTACCACTCTCCCATAAAGCTGCAACTTGTGAAGCACCCATTCAGCTGTATGCACAATCTCGCCAATCTGAACCTGAAGCTTTGAACTCCTTCAGAGTTGTCACAGGTCTCTTGGTGTTCTCCCTCAATAGTCTCCTTCTTGCTCGGTCAGTTGCTTGGAATGTTCCTTTGTCTTCATAGTGGAGGTTTTGCCACAATACTTTGCAAAAGTTGGACCTTCCAGATACAGCTGTATATACCACAATCAACTGAAACCCATTCAAGTAATTAAGTGACATCAAAATCCATTGGCTGCACCAGTGATGATTTCGGTGTGTCCTGTTAACGGGGGTGAATACATATGCATGCATGTATTTTGTAGTTTACATTGACTCATTGTTTGAAAACAATAAAACTACAAGGGGTGAATACTTTTTATAGGTACACGTTGACTTGGCCTTACCATTTGCATATGGGTTGACTGTCTTCTTATTTGTCATTACTCGGGCTGTTGCATTGTTGACCTACAGCAGATAAAGAGAGGTCCATGAGTTATGATACTTATATGTTGGTAGTAAGTGCTATACTTGAATAAATCCGCATGCATAGTTTCCTAATGTTGTAAAAAAGCAGAGAACACACAGAACAGAAAGCAGTACACTGTATCATGGCAAACACCCACGTCATTTGTGTGTTTTCAAAATTGCATTCAGAAACACTTAAAACACATCCAAAACAAATCAGTTTTCTTTCTCATTTGCATATTTTCTATCTCATGATGTTCTCCAGCATGCTTTCCTCAATTATAGTGACATTTCAATAACATACAGACAAAAGTAAAGAAACAACAGATGCTTTTGGCAAAATTAAGTTTTGTAAATGTATAGATGCATGCGGTGGTGAGGAGAAGGAGGAGAAAAAAAACGACAAAGAAAATGTCATTGGGGGAAGGGGAGAAGAGAATATGTTGGGAGCATTATGCAACATCAAGTCAACCTTAAAATGTGAGAAGAACTGTTGTGACGAAAGCAACACAAAGCATTCACACTCAGACAACAGCCTCTCTAAGTCCTTGCAAGAATAATTATTAAGAACAAAAAACAACCAAAGAAAACAGATGTACTCAAATAAACCAACCAAGTCAATAACCAACCAATCAGATCATTCCAAATTCAAACAGCTAACAGGGTAAATTAAAATAAGGGTGCATTGTCTTCCAAAATAAAATAAAATAAATCACTAAATGGGTTTCCAACAATCCTAGATAGATGTGCAAACAAATTCATATCTCAGTCAGTATCGCTCGCACACGCAGCTTCAGGAGAACACTTAGTGAATGGACACGCACGCCGACACGCAAGAAAATATGTATGTCAATATACAGCATCAACTCAACCACAATTCAAAAAGAAATGTCACGTGAGTTTTAGCGTTGCAAACGTTCCAAAGAGAGAGGAAGAGAGAGAGGAAATGCTGGCAGAATGGCTTGCTCGCCCACACTTACCATTCCCAAACCTTTTGGCCCCGCCCACTTGTTTGTGTACTGTTACCGTTGTAACTGTGTTGGATGGGGCCCTAAACAAGCTACCATTGGAAGGATGGTGGGGGAGGAGGGGATGAGAAAGGAATAAGCAGCATCTTACTCAGGTGGCCAAGAAAACTTTGCAATCACTCCACTGCACAAACTCTCTCTTTCAGCTCTCTCTATACAAGCAGCTAGCTGGTTTCTTAAAGCATAACTCCGACCATTTTGTCCGGACAAGCTTTGTTCATCCATCATACTGATTGATTTGGACTGAATACACTAAAGGCACCCAGAGAATGTTTTTTTTTTCAACGTATAGTTTCATTGATCTATAATGAAACACAAAAATATGTAAGTAAATGTCATCTAAAATCATATTTATCTTATAAAGTTTTGATGTTACCTGGGCAACTGCTTTAGTACTTCCTTGTCCAGTGTGGCAGTGACACTGCTACATGAATTAGTGTAAAATCCTGTAGCGGTCAGATTATGGTATCAGTTCAGCAGGAAAGTGAAACCTAGTTAAGATAAAATATAAGGATAAAAGGAGTGTAGTGCACTGCAAAGAACTGAGCAGGAGGATGGAGGCTGATAGGAGTTGACGTTGATGAGGGTTGATTTAAGTTTTCATCTTTGAGCTAGCCAAAGAAGTCAAGACTCCGAAATTCCACTGAGCCATGTTAGATTAAAAAAGATCATCAAACTTTATTGATCCAGAAGGAAATTTGTGAATGTAAGGGCACTAAGCAGAATTGAAAAACAAGGCAGAATTGAGATGGTTTTGTGGTTTTGTATCAGAGATTCCTAGTATAGTAGCTGAGGCAGGAACAACAATCCAGAAAGAAGGCTGGAAGGCTTCTTCCCATTTCACTTCCAAAGAGAGGATCTTGAAGTGGGACTTTGAAGGAATATCTTGAGCTGAAAGTTTGGCTAAGACCCCATTTCTCCCTGGTATGAACATGCGTTCTGTAAAAACGCAGGCTTGTCAGACAAAAAAGTTGAACCTGGCTCAAGTTTTGCGGGACTGTAATGCTGCATCATCCTGCAAGGCACTTCAGTGACCAATCAAATACACGCAAGTGCACATTCCTGGTAGATTACTCTGTGAAGAAAACACAATATTTGTACTGTCTACCTTGCGATTGTAGCAGTGAAAGATAATAATTGATGCCATGATAAGTTTCCAGAGCTGCAAAATCCTCTGAGTGTTATAGCCCACTGTGCAGTGTTTTTTGGGGTCTGATAAACCTCCAAACTCATGGATCTTTTACTCAAACCAGCACTCCTGTTCAATTTAATTTCATTTCTCACTGGCAGCCGAAGCAATGCGCCCCCACCAATGCAGATCCTTGCTCGCTAGCCCGCTAAGTGATGTTGCTGTAAGGGCTGTAGTTATTTTTTCTTTGCAGTGGAAGAGCTAATCTGTATTTTTTTGACTGGCAGCTTGAGATAACAGGAAAAGGCAGAGATGTACAGTTGTCTGGCCATTCCAGATGTGGTCTGTTCGATCCGATTGCATTCCATTCGCAATGTGTTCTGTGTGTCTGTACACCTTGCTATAACATGTGTTTTTCCTGATCCAGACACAGACCACATATTAAAGCCAGGTGGAAATGGGTTGTAAAGGCGCAAACAGCCTGAGATCAAAGTTCAGACTAACTTTGTAAATGGGAAATATGTGTTCCAGTTGGTTACTGTAAAGATCAGGGAGTTGGTAGATGATAATGTTGGAGAAACTGGAGTGTCAAGAAGGTGAATGGACAAATCAGAAAAGGGAACAAGGAAAAGAAACACTACTGGAACATAGATTCCCGTAATGAGTTGATGTGGGGGATTTATAATAGATGAGGAGTAAGGACCATGGTGTGTGTGGTCAATTGTACTTCTGCATTTGTTTCAGTTCCATTTTGCATAATTTGTCAAGGACAACTACTATGTAGAGAGGGAATTGCAGCTGCCTTTGTGAGAATGTAATGGAAGTAAGGGGTGGTCTGGAGGCCTTAATGTAGAGAGCTATGAATGAGTGGCAATGGAGAGGTTTTGTGCATTTGGTGGTGCCATAGGTGGGAAGGAAAGGAAAGCTTTAAATGACCAGATAAGGTACTAGACCTTAGACTAAACCTTGGAAACCAGTATGTCCCTTGATCTAGTGGAAGCTTCCTGCTGCAAAATACTGTCAGAGCAGAAGTGTCAAGCTTGATGGAGAGATAATTGTCCAGTTTAGCTTTTAGCTCTTCAATGGGTCTAGATATACTGAGTGCACAGTGTCAGATGGGGATTGTAAAAGTGAATTCTGCTGATGTGAGTTCTTTGGATTGTCGTAGTAAATTGTGGCAGAGCTGAATTGAGCTTTAGTTGGTCTGCACTTGAATGGTATATAACAAAGATGAGACAGGCTGAAGTGGCTTTGTAAGGTCTACATAATTACCTAAAAAATGTGTTGTCATAGTGCAGGCAAAAAAGGAGACATTTGGTCAGCTGCAAAAACACAGGTTGTACTGTGAGACCTGGACAGTACTGCTGTGGCTAAGGAATAAGGGCTATGAGCTGCCAGAGCTGCAAGATAAACTTAGTGGTGTTGGAAAGGATAGGAGTTGGGTTGAGGGAAGGAAAAAAGGTCCAGCATGTAGGAAATCAACAAGGAAGCTGGGACAAATCACTCTCACTGGATGGTGATGCGATCTTTGCAATGATTTGAGGGACCAGAAGAAAGAAAATGCCAAAGTGGAGGTAAAAATGGGAGCAAGTCGAATGTGTCACCATGGGGATTGTGTGTATCTTGTGAACACAAATGTTTTCATATTGTGTTCACAGGGTTATTCAGAAATAGAAAGCAAGGGGAGGGAGTAGGCACAGGGGTGAGGTAGAACAAGGTCCCTGTATGGGCCCACATGGCTGTTTGTGGCCTTAAAAATGGCTGATAATGACGCAGTGTTCTTAGAGAGTCTAGAGGTCTGAAACTGGTACTGTTGTGGGCCTGTAAAGCAGTTCGAGACATTATATGGGATCTTTGGGCTAACCTGGAAATGGCTGTGTAAAATTGTATTAATCTGTCTTAAAAGGTTCACTCAAGATGAGCTACAATTAAGTCTTTTACAGAATGTTAGACTATTTTGATTTTTCAAAGGTTGGATGGCAGGTGGATTACCTATGTCTAGGGATAACCTTCTGGAACAGACATTTCATGTACCAACAGTGTACAGAACTCCAGGCTCTAATGGTGGATATGGTGTAGGCCTGAGCAGTTGGGTGTAGGATATATCTTGCATGGAATGCTGGTTGGATTATTGGTTCTGTCTGTTTCAGATGCTTGCTTCCCAAGGATGCAGTATATGCGCCACACTATACGCTATTTGTTCGCTAGATAAATATGCCTGGAGTCATTACCTTGAGAGAAGGAATTTAAATATTTCATGCTCTTGATTCGAGTGAATCGAAGATGGAGCACAAGATCAACTGATGGATTTATGCTGCATCTGCAAATGCAGTTGGCTGTACCAGACTGTCATGGAAAAAAGCTCTCCATTTACCACTCAATCTACATTTCAAACCTCACCTATGGTCACGAGCTTTGGGTAATGATCAACCATAGATATAAAATAGTAGATGCGACATTACATCACAACTCATGGGGTCATCTTACCTGGGTATTGTTTACAATTGTCACCTATGCAGCAACTATGTTTGTCGGCTGTGCAGCACCTAATTGGTTTACTAAGAGGACCAAATAGACCAGGGAGGCTGGCATCACTCCACATGTCAGTATAGAGTAGATGAGAGATTTTACATGTGGGTCAACTAAAACTACAAAAAGTTAGTAAACTAGATAACTTTACCGTTAGCTACCAAGTAACGGATTAGCTGAGTTCTAAGTCTTTGCTGATTGCTAGCTCTCAACAGCACTGATCAGTTACCTAAACAGTTATAATGAGCAAACATTGTTTTAATATTAGTTACGCTAACTTAGAGCTCAAATATAACTTTAGTAATGTTAACGTTATAACAAAGTTGGGGTTGCACCCAAAATTAGCAGCCTTGAATCCTGCAATCAGTCATCATATATAAACATCACTTGTTGTCAGCTCACCTCATGCCTTTACCCGATTTTCCTTTCAGTAAAGCAAATAAAAAATAATCCATGTGCTGATCAGGTAAAGTAATCTAGTCGGAGAAAGGAGATTTGAGTAGTTCATTTCCAGCTTGCAATTTTGCAAAATTCCAACAATTTCTCTGCATTACCATCGTAAATATAATGTCCATAATTTTATCTTGCCATGAGAATGAAAATCAATTGCGACGACTCCATCAGGAGTTCTGATGAAGGCAATAACGTTACGGAACAAAGTAAACCCTCCCAAACAAAACTTGCTTTATCAACAAAAATTACTCATTTACAGTTAGCAAGGCTCTTCAACCTCACCTCTTATTGTCAAAACAAACCCTGTGGGTGGGTGTGTTTGTGTGCATGCATGTGTGAGAGAAAGACAAATATATCTTTACCTTATGTACAATCTATGACATTAATAAATATATTAATATATTACAGTAGGTGTGTTTTTTTGTTTCTGATTGTAATTGCCTGCCAATACAGGCCATAATACTGAATCTTTTTAGGATTTCCACATAAAAGAAATTGCTTAATGTAACAAATTAGCCATTCAGAATACCAAAGACATTTCTGACATATTAATTTCAAGCAAAATTAAAACAATAAAAACATTGTCTGCAATATAAATGCACAATTATGAAATTATCTTCATGATTGAAAGCATGATTTGTTCTCTTGGAGCTATAATAATCAAATTTCTACCAGAATCTTTGTTTTGATTTTTTTGGTTCATTCTAGACAGGCACAGTTGCTCATTACTTTGAATAAAAAACAGTATTGGTGTATTGGTAGAAAAATATAAGGATTATAAAGACAACATAAGCCTCTTTCACCATAGGTTCCAATTACAGCAAGTTTAAAACTGGACCCAGGTAAGATAGCTGCCATATGGTTCCATCCCAGAATGGTAAGTCATTATGACATGTCATCTACTGTTTTTTGATCGAACAATGAGTTTCCTTTGCAGGGTGGCTGGGCTCACCCTTAGACATAAAGTGACGAACTCAGCAGGGAGTTTGTAGTAGAATGGCTTCTCCTTTGCATCAAAAGAAGGTAGTTGAGGTGTTTGTTTGGCGTTCTGATAAGGAATGTTCATATATTCATACATATATTGTATTCATGATGTTATCTACTTCATATGTTGCTGTGAAATATTTTTCATATACATGTATATTATATATGTGCAATATTTTTATCTTATCTATTTGTTCATACTTACAACTGCACTCAGTCACTCTATTATTTATTTCTGTCTATACTGTGTATAGGACTATTTTTCTATTTATTTTTATTGTATTTCTATATATGACGCTAAAAATTCCCCCGCTGTGGGACAATAAAGGCTTATCTTATCTTATCTTATCTTATCTTATCTTATCTTATCTTATTCCTCCTGGCCTTTCTTCCTACCTGCGTAGGTATTCTGGGGAGGTCCAACTTGTAAACTGCCTATCACTCTATATTCTGGGTGTTGTGGGTCCCAGGGAAGACCCAGAATGCACTGGAGAGATTACATATCACATCTAATGTGGAAATGCCTCAGGATCCCACAGGAAGAAATGGAGGATGTGGCTAGTGAAAAGGGCATCTGGGCTACCTTTGCGTAACTTGTTCTCACCGTGACCCAGATAAGCAATTGAAAGTGGCTGGATGGATGGATCGATGGAGGAGACTTGCTGTATTATAGCCTTTGTCACAGTACAATCATAATAATTTTATATCTGTAGGTACAAGAGGTGTGGACATTGCCTGGTATAAAGGATACATGGGACCAAAACCAAAAGTTGTCCAGAAAGCACTTTTAGGTTTAATGACTCTAATGCCCCAACCTGGGATTATTGTACAGTGCCATTTCTTCACAATGATCAAAAACCCATGGGATTCCCTTACAAAGTGTAGCCCATGTAGTAAATTCCACATGGTCCACATTTCAGAATGAATCTAAAATATGGTCCACAGATGGAATGTGGATGATATGGACTCTGTTGAGTGTTGAATGGAAAAAGCACCAGTCAAAATTTAAGGTATTAACATCATTATGTTTAAACTCGGGTCAAAAATGGACAGAGTTATGCTTCAAGGTTGGTGGCGTCTAGCTGTTGTTCCTCTGAGTGGACACAAGACATTGAAATAGCACTTAGGTATTGTCATGCTATTGAATCAGGTTAGTTGTGAACCTTGCATTTCGCTCTTCAGGTGTCATCAAATTCAAAGTACTTCCTCTGTCCATGGATAAGCAAGATTTGAGGACTTTTTCTGGGGGAAAGCTCCTTTCTTCATTAAACATATATAAGAACATCTTTTTTTGTGTGTTTTTTTTTTTTTTTTTTTTTACATTTATGGCCAAACTCCAAAGCAATATTTGCACCTTTTTAAACACAAATATGTCTATCTATAATGGTGGGTAGTGTGGATTTTCACTTTTAAACCTTTGGAAGGTGGAGTCAATTTCCTTGACAGTACAAAATCAAGTACAATAGGAAAAAGGAACAAAAAAGTAAACAAACAAAAAAAATGAAACAACCAAAGTCTCTCACATACACTAATGTTGGACTAGTTATATGTCAACATTTAATTGTGTTTGGGTTAATAAAACTTCACAAGGTAAGGGAAATAATGAGGCTTGGATGATTTGACAGTTTGATGTCAAGAGAAAGATGGCAAGGTGGAATGTGGCAGTAGATGGGCAAACGCTCACACGCACAAACACACGCAAATACACAAACACACACATACACACAAAGAGGAAAAGGAGGACAGGGAGAAGGAAGAAGTTGAAAGAAATATTTGAGAACATGCACCTCTATTTTACGGCCTTCTACCACGGTGCCATGTAATTTCTCTCTGGCCCTGTCGGCGTCCACGCTATGCTCGAACGTTACGAACCCAAAACCCTGCATGCAGGACGGAAAGAGGCAAGAACAACATGCACATTATTTTTAACATATACTCGACATTACAATGAACAACGGCTTGTGTCAACAGAAGCACAGTAGATAACACAATTTTCTGCTTCTACTTCAGTATTCTATATTAACCAATATCCAATAATATTACACAGGTCTGGAAAAAAAAAAGAAGCTAATTCATTGATGAAAGGAAACTGACCCTTTGCAAAGCCCTGCCCCCTTATGTACTGTTGCTATGCCTGTCAAGCTTTCCATTCTAGCATGGCACATATTCAGTTGCAATTTAAGGGTTGTGTACACTCCAAAATGAACATCTACATTGATGCCTGCACAGTTCTGTTTCTACTACACTGGGTGCTTGCTTAGGCAGATTTCAGATTGAGGTAGGCAAAAGCAGGATTCTCATCAGTGAATGTTGATTTTGCTGCCTGAAATTTAACTTTGCGAGTTGGTTGAAATCTCTGTCTCTGGCTGACTCTTTCTGAAATGGGAACAGTGCTAATGGGTCTTATAAATGCACCTGAGGGCTACAAACATGATAGCATGCTAAAAGACTGAGGCTAAAGCTGCATATTCCAGGCAAAATATAGAGTTTGGCAGGAGTTCTACTACTACTACAGCTACTGCAGCTAGTAGAGCCCCATGTACACCGCTGCTGTTGTGATCAGAAATCCAAAGCTTGACAGGCCTGCCGTCCCTTGTTACGTTTGCTAAGCATTGATTGGACAATCACTCTTTGGGGGAAGGGTTTAGTGAACGGTCATTTGAATTAATATAGAACATCAGTTAACTAAGGTAAGTGAGTAATTTAAAAAAGAAAACAAAGTAAAGATATTTTAATGTGAACAATGAAACAATTGCAGGACTGTTTGTAAGACAACTGTTAGTTATTGGAATTGAAGATTTCCACTGTTTTCTCCCATTCATTACCTACACTGTCCTGGTAAATTCAGGCCTCGAGGGTTAATAACATGCCTCAATAATAAATGCCTGCTTTTATAGCAGGGGTTTATGACATTTGCATACAATGTAGTTAGACATAAATCATCCACTGCAATGTTCCCATATTGCAAGGTGGTACAGCAAATAGGATCCTCTGATGAAGTCATAATAGAGGAAATTAAATCTACCAAAAGATTGAAGGGAAAATGAACTTCTTTATGGCATGGCAAGCAATAGCAGCAATAGGGAAAAAAAAGACTACAGTAATAACAGGAAGCAAAGCACATCAGCCAAAACTAAAAAAAACTAAAAAATAAATAAAACGCAAATGATCTTATTCTTACAATCTCAAAGGAACTCAAGGGCTCAAAGGAACATCTTTGATAAACGATAGTCTAGCTCAGTATAAAAGAAGCAAGTTGTTCTAAGGAGGGCATTTTAATATACCACTATTGATCAGCCATGACTCTCTGCTTTGTTAATGTGGAAAGGTACTTAATTAACTTTGAACATCAATCTGCAACATTTTTATCAATATCAGAATCATATTTCCCCTCATTAATGTGGTTTATCATTGAGTATATCATTGACTGCACATATTTTGCTGCACTGTAGCTCAGCATTTTGTTTTGAAGCATATTAGGTCTTTCTCAATAAGTGTTCTTGTCCGCACTCATGTCCTCTTGGACTCGTGAAAGTCATCGTTCATGGCCCAAGTGCAGTCCCAATTAAAAATCCGCATTTAGCCATGTATGGTCCAAATGTCCTAAAGTGAAATATTAACCATTTCGTTTTCAAATGTGGTCTATTTCTCAAAATGATGCCTACAGGAACAGGAACCCTCTGCTCTTGTGAATTTGGAATCCAGAGTTGTTCAAGTTCAAACTCCCAAGAGCATGACTTCAAACTTTGCAAAAACTGTATTGAGAAAGGCCTTAATGTTTTTTTAAATTTTTTATTTATATAGCGCCAAATCATAACAGAAGTTATCTCAGAGCCCTTTTTGTGGATTCAGTGATGAATTAGGCATAATCAATCAATTATGCTGATCCAATAGTGAAAATTAAAAAACTACAATGAAAAGAGCAATTTCAATTTCATCTCTGTATTTCCAGTACACAGATAGGGCAAGGTTCCATCAAACACAGTGAAGCAGAACCAGCTGTGTTCCTTGAATCTAAACGCGTGTGCTGATTGATTCTTATGAACCTTACAAAAGCTGAAAAAATAAAATAAAATAAAAAGAATTTAGGGACACACTCACACACAAAAAACAGAAACACCATGTACCTTAGAACCGCGCTCGTTGAAGATGATTTCCACATCTAAGATTTTGCCAAATTGCTGTAAAGAAACAAACAAATTCAACAGAAAATTAAAACCCAACAATTTTTTCCTTACTTGTTTTTGTTATCCCAAATGTCCTGTAAAAAAATTGACCTGGAAAGTCTCAAATTTCAGAAAATTCATGTACATCAGGTATTGTACAGTACTTACGCCAAACATTTGCCTGAGGTCTGGGTCTCTAAACCTGAAGGGGATGTTGGAGACATGAAGTCTCTTGGGTTGGGCCTTGCTGTCTGTGCTTTCAGGTACAGTCTGTGTTGGTGGCTGACTGTCTGTCTGGGCGGCATCATCTGTCTGCTGAAAAACACAGAATAAAGGCCCCAAATGAAAGATGTACAAGATCTGTGACATTCTGTAACATAAAACAAGTTTGCTTGACAACAAAAGAAAATTTTCTGTATATCTGACATTATTTAAAATATCCTCTGGGGATATTGCCATATGTGCATACACACATATGGCAATATCCCCAGAGGATGAACCATAGTGATTTTAAATATGCAGATAAAAATGTACCTTTTTTGAGTTAGTAAATTATGTTACACAAGTCCCTGTCTATAGCATTCATTGTAACAGCAATTCTTTCCCTCTATCCAGAGAAATCATCAAGTGACTCTGTCATATAGACCCCAAATAATATGTAGAAAATCTGTGACATTGCCTTATACTCCACCCCATGAAGATCAAGGCACCATCATGTTCAGTTGGATGTGGTCAAATGTGTATGCAGACTTCTATTTCATTCTTCCTGACTGCCACAAACAGCGGAAATCCAGGTATGACATACCATCTCATCCAGAATTCACAGAACATGTACATATGTAACTCTCATTCTGAGCTGTAATTTGAAAGGAGGGGGAGATTTGAATACACACTTTGGATTTGAATGTGAAGAGGGCGTGTACAAGCAAAAATGGTCTCTTAAATTGCCCTTTAATGTCAGGTTCTCACATTAATAACTCACATTATTGTGAGAACACAATATCAGACCTCAGGCTACACATCCTTAAAGCCCATGATTTAGAAAGAAGTTATAAATGGTGCACGAGACGAAAAGGAGTTTGAACTGGAAGGAGTTAAAATGTGCAAACACACAGACATACTAGATGTTCATGCATACATATACAGAGTACCAGCAGCAGTCTGTGTTTGTCCTTTAGCTCTCAGTGTGAGTGAGATCAATGGCTGTTAAACATGAGAGGACTCCACAGTCTCCTGTTACACTGCAAGTGTGTGTGTTAGTGTGTGTGTTACAAAAACGGTTGGTGTGTCTCTTTGCAGGCTTTAGAATTTAATTTAAGTATTAACAAGTCCTCTTCCCATATTAAGTTCTTTATTTATTAAGTTCTTTATTTATTTGTCATATGCACAACAATAAAAGGGTAGCAGTCGTTGGCAATGAAATTCTTGTTCTCAGGCTCCCTCCATCAATGCTCGTACAAAATGTACAAAAGAAAATCACACAAGTAAAATGAGAAATGAGAAAAAGAGAATCGAAGACAAAGACATAAATAGTGCAAAAGGTAAAATATAGGGAAAAACATATAATACATATATAATAGAATAAATAAAATATAATATGAAATATAACACTGAGGTACACTGAGGTTGTGCCGTAATGTAGTGCTTAGTGAGAAGTGGTTATGTACAGGTAGGAAAAGAATGTACACAGGTATGCACATAAATATATATAAACTGTGATAGTTTACACACATACTATATGTGTATATACACACACAGAGTTAAACAGGTAAGGTGTAACAGTGCGGTGCAAGTCAAGCGTCATAGTGACGAGCCCGAGAGCTCAAGAGTTCAACAGTCTTACGGCCTGAGGGATGAAGCTGTTCCTATGCCTGGTAGTGCGGGACTGTCAGAACAGTTTGTGGCTGAGGTGGATGGGCTCTTTAATGATCCTGTTAATCTGTGTAGTTTTCACCAAACTCCGTAGAGCCTTATGGTTGAGGGCGGTGTAACTGCCATACCAGGTGGTGAGGCAGCCAGTCAGGATATTCTCAACGGTGCACCTATAGAAGTTGCTGAAGTATCCTGGAGTCCATCTTGAGCCTCCTCAGCCTGTAGAAGAAGAAGAGCTGCTGTCTTTGTGATGATGTCGGTGTGGTGAGTCCAGGTCAGGTCCTCGCTGATGTGAACCCTGAGGAACCTGAAGCTGCTGACTCTCTCCACCTGTAGTCCAATTGATGGTGATGGAGATGTGTCCTTCTCTCTGTTGCTTCCTGTAGTCCACAATCAGCTCCCTCGTTTTGGTTACTGAGATGGAGGCTGTTGTCCTGGCACCAAGATGTCAGGGCTCTGACCTCTCTGTAGGCCGTCTCATCGTCGTGATCAGGCCAATGACAGTCGTGTCATCAGCAAACCTGATGATGGTGTTGGGTGGAGCACAGGGAGTACATTCTCACACACGTGTTCCTCTGGTCCAGGTAGGAGAGGACAGTGTGGAGGACTAGGGTGATGGCATCGTCCATTGATCTATTTAGTTTGTATGCAAATTGTAATGGGTCCAGTGAGTCAGTTAGAGATGAGGTGATACAGATTTTGATCATGTTTCCATGGTTCTTAGGTTGAATAATAAATCTACTGAACATGGAGACTGCTGTTGTACCCACATGTAATATACTAAAATCATGATTCTACAAGAATGACAATGTTTTCCATTCCTCCCTTCTATTTCTTTTGCTCACAAACAGTCCCAGGCTCTGAGCCAGCTAAAAATAAAGCCTTTTTGTGTGTATGTGTGTGTTTGTGTGGGTGTGTGAGCTTGAAAAGAAGCAGCATAAGGCCAGCAGACTGCAAGTCTTCCACGCAATGCCTAGGTATATACCAGCACATATGGAAAGGAGTGTACACACACACAGCAGCAACTGCCATCTGTGCAGAGCTTCTCGTCGGTGGCGACATCCGCCTACACTTGCAGTGAAGAAATAAAATAAACAAACTGTGAGACAAAGCATCTCATCGCATCCCTTTTGGCATCAGAAACTGATATGTGAAACGAGGCCAAGCTGAATGTAGAGTGGTTTCAGACATATTGGCGATATCGAACAGAGATGATGGCTAACATCAGGTTCTCAGAGAAAAGACAATGAAATGTATTCTGCAGAAATAATACAGTGAAAAGGCTGGCTGTGAAAAAACACATTTTCAAAGTCATTCTTTTCTTTAGAATTTGTTGTTAAGAAACAATAGAAAAGAAAAAAAGAAAGAAAAAACATAACACTGAGTCAAATGCCTCACCAGAGCTCTTCAGACCAAAGATTCATGACAAGACGAAACGACTTTAGAACGTCACAGGAAAACTTGTGAACTCTCCTGTCTCAGCTTGACTCAAGCCGCCTGATGGCGTCGCCTGTGACTCAGCATGTCAAGTCGCCAGCGGCTGGTTTTAGAACGTAAGGCACATCACCTGTAGATCCTATAGATCTCAGTAGTAATGACTTTATGAGCTTCTTTAATGATAAAATTCTATTAGAGACAAAATTCAGCACCTCCTGCCCTCAGTTCGTACTGACTTATCTTCAAACACAGGAACCTTAGAAACAACTGTAAAACCTGATGTACATTTAGACTGCTTTTCTCCCATCAACCTTAATCAACTAACTTCAATGATTTCTTCATCTAAGCCATCAACATGTCTCTTAGACCCCGTCCCAACTAGGCTGCTTAAAGAAGTTTTACCCTTAGCACTTCTTTACTGGATATGATCAATCTGTCCTTATTAAAAGGCTATGTGCCACAGTCCTTTAAAGTAGCTGTAATTAAACCTCTTCTTAAAAAGCCCACTCTTGATCCAGGGGTTTTGTCAAATTATAGACCTATATCTAACCCTCCTTTTCTCTCTAAGATCCTTGAGAAAGCAGTTGCCAATCAGTTGTGTGACTTTCTACACAACAATAATCTATTTGAGGATTTTCAGTCAGGATTTAGAGTGCATCATAGCACAGAGACAGCACTGGTGAAAGTTACAAATGACCTTCTAATTGCATCTGACAAAGGACATGTCTCTGTACTTGTCTTATTAGATCTTAGTGCCGCATTCAATACCATTGACCATCACATTCTATTACAGAGACTAGAACATTTAATTGGTATTAAAGGCACCGCACTAAATTAAATCCTATTTATCAGATCGTTATCAGTTTGTACATGTTAACGATGAATCCTCCATGCACGCCAAAGTTAGTCACGGAGTTCCACAAGGTTCTGTGCTTGGACCAGTTCTATTCATCTTATATATGCTTCCTTTAGGTAATATTATTAGGAAGCACTCCATAAATTTTCATTGTTATGCAGATGATACCCAATTATATTTATCGATCAAACCAGATGAAACTAATCAATTAGCTAAACGTCAAGCATGCCTTAAAGACATAAAAACCTGGATGACCTGCAATTTTCTGATGTTAAACTCAGACAAAACCGAAGTTATTGTACTTGGCCCCGAACACCTTCGAAACACATTATCTAAAGATATAGTTTCTCTAGATGGCATTGCCCTGGCCTCCAGCGACGGCGTAAGGAATCTTGGAGTTATTTTTGATCAGGATATGTCCTTACAAACTTCAAGGACTGCTTTTTTTCACTGACGTAGCATTGCAAAAATCAGACACATCCTGTCTCAAAAAGATGCAGAAAAACTAATCCATGCATTAGTTACATCTAGGCTGGATTATTGCAACTCTCTATTATCAGGCTGCCCCAATAAGTTCCTTAAGACTCTCCAGCTGATTCAGAATGCTGCGGCACGTTTACTGACAAGAACCAGAAAAAGAGATCATATTTCTCCAATATTAGCTTCTCTACACTGGCTCCCTGTAAAATCCAGAATAGAATTTAAAATCCTTCTCCTCACCTTCAAAGCCCTAAATGGTCAGGCACCATCATATCTTAAAGAGCTCATAGTACCCTATTACCCCACTAGAGCACTGCGCTCCCAGAATGCAGGGTTCCTTGTGGTTTCTAGAGTCTCTAAAAGTAGAATGGGAGCCAGAGCCTTCAGCTATCAAGCTCCTCTCCTGTGGAACCAGCTCCCAGTTTGTGTAGGGAGGCAGACACCCTCCTCACATTTAAGAGTAGGCTTAAGACTTTCCTCTTTGATAGCTTATAGTAGGGCTGACTCAGGTGACCCCTGAGCCACCCCTTAGTTATGCTGCTATAGGCCTAGACTGCCGGGAGACTTCCCATGATGCACTGAGCTCCTCTCTCCTCCTCTCCCTCTCCATCTGTACGCACTCATATCCCATCAATGCTTGTTACTAACCCAACTTCTTCCCGTAGTTGTGTGCTTTCTCTCTCTCTCTCTCCTTCTGTTGCTTTCTGCAGGTGTTTCTGTCTCCGGACCTGTAGAGTCTGGATTTATGGTTGCAGCCACCTGCTGCCCCCGTGTCTCTGCTCTACATCCACTGCTGCTATTACTGTTGCTCTTATTATTAGTATTACTATTATAATATTGCCATTAGTATTATTTCTATTAATATTAACATCAATACCATTACCACTATTACTTTACATCTCTATGTGGAACTGTATTGTGCTGCTGTATGTTCTCTTTCCTCCTGCTCTCTCTCTTCCCGCTCCCCCCCTCCCCCTTCAACCCAACCGGTCATGGCAGATAACTGCCCACCCAGAGCTTGGTTCTGCTCGAGGTTTCTGCCTGTTAAAAGGGAGTTTTTCCTTGCCACTGTCGCCTAGTGCTTGCTCATGGTGGGAATTGTCGGGTCTCTGTAAATATAAAGAGTCAGTCTAGACCTGCTCTGCCCTGAGATAACTTTGTTATGATATGGCGCTATATAAATACAACTGAATTGAATTGAATTGAACCTGTTTCAACAGCCAATCAGCTCATAACAAAGTCAGCTGGTCATCCCAACCCTCTCGTTTTTTTATGTTTTCGCCGTTTCATCAATACTAGAAATGCAACTGTAGCAAGTAACTCACTATCACTATCCTCATTCATATTTTAAGATGCTACAAATTATATCCAGCTGCAAAAAAAAAGCCTGAAAACCTGGCAGATAGAACGGAAGTGCAGAGAGTTGTTGCTATGGAAATACACCGTCTTGTCTAGTCCTAAACTCGCAGGTTTCACAACGTTGCAGGTTGGAAGTAGTTGCAAATTTCAACTCGTCTCGTTGTGAATCTTTGGTTTGAACTGGCCTTTAGATGCCTCAAAGTTCTTTACATATTACATATGTATATTAACATATTGGACAGACAGCATATCATACGAAGCTCTGGAAAACCTTGAGTTAAGATTTACTTGTCAAACTTAGTGATATTTGTCACAATTCTTAGATGCCTACCAGTACATGGACTAAAAATGTAAGTGCCTTGAAAGTGGTGCTAGAGTTAAGGTTTTATCCCATTAGGAGCATAAATGTTTTCAGCAAATTTCATGGTAATCTGCCCATTAAATTATGAAATGGCTTGTATTTAACAACAAGGCTAAGAGCCTGCAACAATGCTAGCAGCTCTGTGAGGCTGTACTTAGGGGGGATGTGTCACCAGATTACGCTACAATTGGGAACGCCATCAGCGTCAGCATTTAACAATTATTTGCTCAAAGTATTTGGTCATAAGTATTGGACAAACTGAAATTTTGACCTGTTGGAGGTGCTAGTCATAAGGAGTCATAAGGATTCATGCTCGGGTGACCATGAATGATACCAAACATGGCAGTTAATCAAATATTTCAGTCTGGACCAAAGAAATGGACCGACTGACTAATGGCCAATCCCATCCCTACAGCCTCACCACTGGTGGGGTGAAAAACTGTGGGTTCTAAGGGTGTCGTCAGAGCTAAGGCAATAGAATCATTAAACTCAGTTGAGGTTCATCCGCTATGAAGCATGAATGTTTTCCACAAATTTATGGTAATCTGCCTATTGAATTATGATATATCTTGCGTGAAAAGTTGAAATTTGGGGTCCAAAATAGAAAGGGTTCATCTTTTGGGGAGCATGAAAGTGTTCAGTAAATTACTAGTTGTATCCAATGGCAATCAGTCCATTGGATTCTCTTACAAGTGGAATGATGCAGATGTATCACCAGAAAGGGCAGAAATAGAGAATTTCAGTCTCCAACAAAGATTAAAATGACTTTGCCATTACGATTTTTTCTCACACTTTCAGCACTTTGCCATATTCATAAATAATGTGGGTTCTATTGCATGTAATCCCCCCCCCCCATTCAATGCACACACTGTGGGGCTCACAGTGAGGAGAGAGGAGGCTGACGTTTCTCTATAAACACTCCGGCCAGATGAGGTCATCCTTCCTGGATTCATAAACAGCACACACACTCACACTACTGAGAGAGAGAGATAGGGCGAGTTATCGCCTCCAACCACAAAATATTATGTAAATAACCTCCCTTTACAGGTTTTTGCAATGTGGTAAAACATTTTTTTCAATTTAGACACTTGCACATGCAGCAAGCACAGTGGTGTTCTATATTTTGTCATTACTTTGAGAACAAAATGTGCTCGGTGTGCAACATTTAAAAAAACAGTTAGTACAACTCTCATTCAAACCACCACCATATCCATAAACAGAGGCGTCGCCAGAATTTTGGAGGCCCCATGAAAGAAAACCTTCTGGGCCCCTAACATAGAAATCAAAATGATTGAGATTAAAATAATGTCCTAAAAATGTGTTATTAAATGTACTATCGCATTCTGCTGCTCTATACTAAATTGTGCAGATTCTAGTTTCCACCTTCATCCTTTGCCTATATTAACAGTATTAACATTTTTGGTTCATAATGTTATCAATAGCTGCCTGTGTCATGAGATGTATGATGCTTTATTATAAATAACTACACAACTGATGTTAGTTTTAATGAAGAAATTACCAATGCTCCATGTTTCAGATTAAATAATGTATTACTGATAAACTACAGTATGTGGACTGCAGGCAGAAATGTGGTACCTAGAACAAGCATCTGTGAAAATGCAACTTCAGTATCAAGACATTATGTGGGCATTCCTGAGTAAGTTCAACAGGAGATTTAAAAAAAACGTAAAAAAAGAATACTCAGTATAAATCATATAAACAGTATTTTGCCCATCATTGCAGGTTTGGGTAGAACAGGTTAAGGCATTTATTCTTATGTTTGTTCCCTGTAAACAACAACAACTCATACTCAGATCAGCAGCAGTATTTTGTTTTTTTAATCCATGTGGAATACATCCTCATGGAATACATTTTCATCACATATTTTTTTTGTATAACATTATTTTATTATAAACAAATTATTTTCTAAACATTTAGGGGCCCCTACCAAGTTGGGGCCCCATGAATCATCCAGGTTTACCCCCCCTTAATGACACCCCAGTGTGTGTGCACGTGTGTCAGGCAGGATGATCAGAGGATCAAAGGAAGGGCCAGAACCATATGTTAATTATGTAAATGATTGGCTTTAATCAGGCTCAGCCATGTAGCAAGTTAGCAGGGAAGGAGAATGTGTAGATCCAGCACAATCCCAATTAATATTCATCTGGAACTCTCTCTCTCTCTGTGTGTGTGTGTGTGTAGTGTGGGATGAAGAGCTGGAGTGGCTCGGCTCTGCTCCCCATCAGCCTTTGAACACACACACATGCAAAGCCATAGAGAGGGCATCTGTGTCCAGTGAGAGGTGAATATTCCATATTTCAGCCAGACAAATGGGGCAAGTTGAATTTCAGCACATCTAAAGCCTCATGGGGAGCTACTGGAGGAATCACATGGAGGTTTTTGGCAACACTGTTGTCTGTCCCATCTGCTCCATACACACAGACAGACAGACAAAAACATATACAGACACACAGATAGATGAGGGATGTTATATATATTCATATACATACAGGTATAGGCAGATAGACAGAGACAAACTGAAGAAAAACTTGACAAATAAGTGGAGAAACATAACAAATGCTTCCATTCAGGTCACAAGGGCTCACAGAATAGTTTGATGAAAATGTTGAAAATAATGTTGTATTTGCAACTTCACTACAAAGATGTGGCTCAAGAATCATATGACGTGTCCCCATAAGAAAACTGATGCATTCACCTCTATGCTGATCACATCGCAAAACTTTTGACCTCTGCAAGAAAATGTTTGCATTTGTGGACTCAGTTAAGTCTCTTAGCACTCAAAGAGTGCTAGAACATTATTTTTCTGGAAATACCAAGTCTAACTGACGCACTGAGTGTTTCCATCAGGGTATTAATTCCCTTTAGCTTTGCAGCAGAGTGTAGCAGAGAAGGTGTCAACAAAGTAGTTTCAGAAGAAACTAGTTCCAACTAGAATTTGCATTTCCTAAAGAAAATGTGTGTGTGAGAGCTGGAAGCTGTTGCTCCAGCAGCAATTTTTGAAATAGTACTCCTCAGCTAGGAGTAGTAGTGCTGCACTTTGCCACTGAACACACTGATAGTCAGCCAGAGCAGGGATTCGAACTACGGATCTTGGGGTCTAAACAAACAAGATGTACGGGCATGTGCTCTAACCACTCTGCCACTGAGCAGCACAGCAGGTTTGAAATCATTGCTACTTTTGAAAAGATCTTAATAGTGACACAACAATTAATGCTGCTGTTGTAATCAATCAAACAATTAAAGTCAGCTGAGGGTTTGAAGTAGGACTGCTCCACTGAACACACTAGCAGTTATTAGCCACAGAAACCATTCAAATGTCAAAATGTTCAGCACTTTAAGGACATGTATGCTATGACTTTTGTTATTTCTACCTTTTAAACCTTTTAAAATATTAAGCTTTTTTCAAAAAAAAAAATAAAAAAAAATTACCATAGAAATGAATGGGAGCACACATGATCGCAAGGTTGGCGGTTCGAATCCCGACTCCGGCAACTAATGCAACCTTTACTTCTACTACTGCTATTACTACTACTACTACTACTACTGCTTCTACTGATACTACTACTACTACTCCTGCTGATTTGTGGTTGTCCATTCACCTACATTGGATATGGGGGTGGAGGCAGAAAACTCAGAGAAAAATAAAACCAAAACTATCTGAATAGTTCTCTTTTTCAAAACTCTTCTGACAGTCAGCAGAGCAGAAGTCAATGTGGACTAAACTGTGGATCACTTTTCATTGCTTTGACACAAAATGCATTCAGTGACCACATCAACAGTTTTCTCACTCAAACTCAACCACCACGAAAACTGGGTATTTACAGTCCATTTTGCACATGTTTACATTAAAAACCAAACATAACACAGAATTTCTGCCAATCCACAGCAGTTTCCAGAACATATTCTAATTGTATGGGATGATGATGACATCTGTTGTAGAGAGATTTGTTTGGTTGAACAACAGGGAACTGCCACGAGTACAGGTTTGGGACATTTACACGTATATGTTGAATCGTACACTTTCCTGTATACAAATGTCACATTTTTACATGTTCAATTCATGAATTGTTGTTTGTTTTTGCTGTTGGATTGACCTTATTTTTTGAGGAAGTGACCGGAAATTATACATTTCAGAAATGGAAAATTGAAAAGGAAAAGAAAAATTCTACTTTTAGTATGATGTATATTATCATAACATGAAGTCATGAAAAGTCCAATTTACCTAATCTAGTACCTGGTAACACACATACATCTGTCATCCCATGGACATGTGTAGCATGCATAGATTCTGACCCAGATGGAGCAGCAAATTTACATCAACCGCCTCATGATGTGGCAGACACACACACAGCCTGGAGCTTATGTTTGTGTGTGTGTGTTAATCCACCACACGATTAGGTAAAGGAGTACGTCAAGATTGATGTGCTTTGACAGAGTAAGAAAAATAGACAGAGAACTCTTGATCCCTCCATCGACTGAAGAGAGAGAGAGAGAGAAAGAGAAACTGTAGGACTGTAGGATTTCATTTAAATGTTTAGTCTGTTCAAATAGTCCGTACTTTACATCTTCATGTTAAGGACTATCTGGGCAAGGAAAGGAGAGGAAAGGAAACAAAACAAAGCAAAAGGAAATGAAAGCAAAGGAAAGGTAAGGTTAGGAAAGGAAAAGAACGAAATGAATGGATAGGAAAATAAAGACAATGAAAGCAAAAGAAAAGACAAGGCAGGAAAGGAAACAGAACATGAAAGAAAATAGGGAATGTTAAGATGAAAATAAACAAAGGGAAGAAAAGAAAGTGATGGGTAAAGAAAGAAATGAATTCAAATCAAAGAAAGCTGTAGGAAAGCAGTAGGGGCTGTATGGCAGCCTCACAGCCATTATTCAAAGACCATAACAACATCAAATTTGCATTTTGTCATGTCAGCAGATTTGGCAGATATTGGTAATTGCCTGCTGGTGTGTTTGTGTGTGTTTGTCTGTGTGTGTGTGTGTGTGTGTGTGTGTGTGTGTGTGTGTGAGGGAGAGAGAGAGAGAGGGAGAGGGTAAAATATATTTGGTGACCTTGGAGCCATTAGCTTCCACCTTCTTCATGCTGTATTTCAACTTAAAATTACAGCTGAAAGTACAGTTTTGAAACTGCCTGTGTGTGCATGTGTGAGAGAATATGGTCAGCCTGCTAACTGCTGATGGTTGGGTGAGTATTATATAGATTCTGTCTATGATTCTGTTATTGAATCCTGTTCTTATCAAATCTTGCTTACAGGTTCCGTTTCATTTAAGTACAAACACAAATGGTAGCTTCTAGCTTCACAGCAGTAAACTGGCGATAACTGCCAGTAAAAGGGTGTGTTGGTCCTGGTGTGGGTGTATTTTAAATATTCCACCTTCTCATCCCTGTTATCTGGAGAGACACTGGATGGGACGCACAGACGTATACACCCTATACACTGATGTGAGAAATCTATCATAAAGCTATTATTAAGTAGCTACAACCAGGGCCGGCCCTAGCCATTTTGGTGCCCTAGGCGAGATTAGGATAATAATAATAATAACGACAACATAGCAGTGTATTATCAATTACACTGACAGAACACAAATAATTGGTTTAATTTACATGCTTCAGCTTCAGATTGAGATAGGGTAGAGGGTCATCTGGACAGTTATAAAGTAGATATTAGCCTATTACAAGCAAAATATGTAAGTGCAGAGTAGGACACTTAAATCTAGATAGCCATTGTCAGTTAATTTAAGTTCGCTGGTATTGGTCAGCGAAATATCAGCACAATGAATGTCTTACGTTCTAGGAAGAAGCAGTTATTCAGATGAGTAGGCCTAGCTATTGGCTTTCCATTTAGATTTATTTACATATCCTTCAGTCTGTATCTGAGTCTAGCAGCTATCATAGCATCATTAGCATTAGCGTTATTGCTACTTAACTAGCTACTACTGTCTCCACACAAAACGGCATTTTAATGTTAAGACAAGATACCTTTATATTTGGCTTTCTTTTCCTCCTCCTCTTTCCTACGTTTTCTTACTTGAAAACCTAAAGGCTTGGACCTTTTCATTATGAGATAAATATTTTAGTTTATCTTGATTCTTTCATGAAAACACGATATGTGCCTCTTGACCCCTGCTCATTAGTCAAGGATTTTGGCTGTCCACAGAGGCGCCTGTCAGTGCGCACGTCGCACGGCAGAGAACAAGTGCAGCCAGGCCAGCCACAGGGCAGTCAGGCCGATGAAAAATTGTGAGAAACATTAAGCAGCTGCAGGGGTGCTGGGTGCAAAGTGTATCTCTTACTTTATTTGTTTATTTGTTGCCACACAAGGAAAATGAGGGCGCCCATCTACACATTTTTAATTATTTTCACTGCCGTTTTTTTTTTATTTGAGGGCGACCGGCGCCCCCCAGGAACGTGGCGCCCTAGGCGACCGCCTAGTTTGCCTATGCCAAGGGCCGGCTCTGGCTACAACCATGTTACTATGTGAATCATTTAAACTAAAATAAAGTTGGATAAAATAATGGAAATATCAACATATATCAGATAAATATTTATAAATATTGTGATCACATAAAATTACCTAAAAAGCATCTCTCTGAAGGGACTTTCACATCACTGCGCAGTAACTCGGTGCCTCCAGTCATTTCAATGAGGGGAAGGTGGCAGAGGGGAAGCGGTTTCGATCACAGTGATAGGGGTATGAAGCGGTACATTCCACTTGCACATCAAATTGTGGAACCAATGATTGAAGTCTATTTTCTTGGGGAATTATTTACAAGATGCCAAGCTAGCTTGCATAGCTACTACAATGGCAAATGCGGTTTTTGATTTGATTTACTAGCTACGCAAGCTAGTCTACGTGTTGTGGACTTTAGGTGGATTGTATCAACGCTATGACGTTCACCAAAGCACCTGCCTGTCATCGCAGCCTTGGAACATAGCGACAGCAGCCGCTTTTAAAAACGCTTTGCTTTTTGGGGGAACGCTCTAGCGGGTAAGCGGTTGTCAGGGCGGTTGCCGTGCGGCGGTGTGAAACCGCCTTGAGGCTGCACTTAGGTGCTTTGAGCTCGATGTTAATGTTAGCAACATGCTCAAAATGACATTGCTAACATGCTGATGTTTAGCAGGTATAATATTTATCATGTTCACAATCCTATTTTGCAATCTTAGCTCGATGAAAAGTCATAGGTTCACCAGAGTTATTACAATTCATAGTGAGGGTACCATGGATATCTGTACCACATTGCATGGTAATCTATTCAAATGGTGTTCAGATAATTCAGTCTGGACCAAAGTGGTGAACCAACCAACTGACCAACACTGGATCCATGCCACTAATGTTGCTAAAACGTATCTCACAAGAAGTCACAGAAATAAGGAGAGTACCTATGATCTAAGCAAAGAATTTTACTTGCTAACCTCCATCACAGTCATTCTCCTTCCATCCTTCAATGACACTGAAAGTTAGCAGAAAAAAACAGTGGAGTATCCTACAAATACATATTAAAAAGTCTGGTCTTATTCTAGATTTTTCTTTATGTCAGCAAATCCCATTAAAAGACCAAAAGCATCAATGTGTTAGTCCTTCTTTCAACTTCACTTGACTGACTTCCTTAACTTGTCTGTGGCTCTATGCTCCAAGCCCATTGGTTGCTACTGAAGATGTAAATTGTTGAAAACGGTTCACAGATTGTTTAAGCTTTAAAAAAAAGTTCAGTAATTTCCTAGGCCACTGTAGTTTTTAACAAACATTTGTTGGAGACTATTTTCAGTGGCAGATGAATCCACATTTGGTGTTCTAATAAGTATTAGGGGCAGCAGGACGGTGTGTGTGGGATGGAGTCATAATCAGAGGCATCGCCAGAATTTTGGGGCCCCATGAAAGAAAACCTACTGGGCCCCTAACATAGAAATCAAAATGTTTGAGATTAAAATAACGTCCTAAAATGTGTTATTAAATGTACTAACGCATTCTGCTGCTCTATACTAAATTGTGCAGATTCTAGTTTCCACCTTCATCCTTTGCCTATATTAACAGTATTAACATTTTTGGCTCATAATGTTATCAATAGCTGCCTGTATCATGAGATGTATGATGCTTTATTATAAATAACTACACAACTGGTGTTAGTTTTAATGAAGAAATTACCAATGCTCCATGTTTCAGATTAAATAATGTATTACTGATAAACTACAGTATGTGGACTGCAGGCAGAAATGTGGTACCTAGAACAAGCATCTGTGAAAATGCAACTTCAGTATCAAGACATTATGTGGGCATTCCTGAGTAAGTTCAACAGGAGATTTAAAAAAACGTAAAAAAAAAGAATACTCAGTATAAATCATATAAACAGTATTTTGCCTATCATTGCAGGTTTGGGTAGAACAGGTTAAGGCATTTATTCTTATGTTTGTTCCCTGTAAACAACAACAACTCAGAGATAACACTGCACCAAGAGCCCAGCGTCTAGCCTTCTTGTGAGCAAACTCGTTTATAATGTCTTTGAATGCAGTTATAATAATATCTAAATAAGAGCTAATTAGCTAGTCATAGCTGGTGGTAGCTCACCATCATGTTAATAATTGCTGCTCTGTCCGAGCCGAGTGAGTCTACGCTAAGTAGCAACCTGTAGCTAGCAAGCTTTGGCTAGGATACCGTTACTCAATTCGGCAGGGGCAGTCTGTCTACACTGACTTACCACTGGAATTCTTCTCTTTTTTTGTCTTGGAAAAAACGTGGTGACTATTTTTTTCCCCTTTATTTTGCTGTATTTCTCAGTGTTCTTTCTTTCCTTCTCTGGTAACCTGATTTCTTTCTTGAAGGCAGCATAGCTGTATGTGACTGTGAAAGCAGGCTAGTGCTACATCATGCCGGACAGCCGGAGCAGCTGTCAGACTCAGATCAGCAGCAGTATTTTGTTTTTTTAATCCTCGTGGAAAATGGACCAAACCACATGCATTATGGGGGGTTCAAACGGGATGGTTGGCTAAAGATTCCTGCTCTGATTATGTGTTTACATTGTCATCACATATTTTTTTTTTTTTTTGTATAACTTTTTATTATAAACAAATTATTTTCTAAACATTTAGGGGCCCCTACCAAGCTGGGGCCCCATGAATCATCCAGGTTTATCCCCCCCCCCCCCTTAACGACGCCCCAGGTCATAACTACAGCACACTATACACAATTCTAAATGCTTTTTATAATCTGTGACATTCATGTCTAAAACTGTCACAGTCACTGTTACGGAGTCCCAGAAGCAACAAATCAAACTAAATGTAGGCTGATTGCAATTATACTATACTGAATAAGATGAATCAGTATAATGCTATGCATAAATAATAGAATGAGATAAATAAGTAAATGCATTGTAAGTGGAAAGCTTTATATTTCTACTTTGTTAACAGAAATTTATAAAATGATAACATCATATGATCATACTATTATAATGGGACCCTACCAGCTAATTACACTAATTGTTGAAATGTTTTCCATCCATTATTACTTTCCCTTGTGTATTTTGTAGTCATGAAGTAAATTCAACCATGAAGTAAAGTAACATTACATTAGCATGTTGTTGAGTTATGGCTGAAAGATTTTTTGTAAGAGTACAATTTTCTGTCCTGTAATGTAGTGTAAGCATATAACAAATGGAAAAAACAGTCATGTCCCATGTAGATGTCAAATAAGTATGTTGTATGTTATCGGTGTCTTCTGTTATTGTTGCTTTCATGGCATTTTGGGGATGGAATTCACTGTTGGGTCAAATAGCTGAAGCATGCAGGAGTGAGAGAAACACAGAGTCCCAGACACAGAGAGACACACAGAGAGACAGAGTAGACGTGGCTGAAAAGACGAGGAAAAGAAGAGAAGAGTAAAGCAGTGAGACGGAGGTTCGATGAGGTGGGGGAAGGAGTGCAGCAGACAGACTGACTAAGGGAGAACTGATGAGACTTCCAGATGTACAGTATGCTTTCTTCTTGCTGTCTACATGCTTTCTTTCTCTCACTCTGGTAGAATAACTTGAGGGTTGCAGCAAAGACACTACATCAATTTCATCAATATTTCTTAAGTGCTAGATTAATGAAAAAGTGTACCTATAAATAAAGGTTAAATGATTTATTAATTCATTTATTTTTTACTTCATAGTGTTTCTTAACTCATAAAATGTAAAACCAGAATCATCCTTTGAATCTTCTGAGAATGTTAAGCTTGTCACAGTTTGATATAGTTTATGGTTCTATAAGTTTCATTAGTAGTAATTACCTTTTTTCTAGGGGGATGTCTCATCGGATAGATGTTATAATTACATTACTATAATCAGGCCCAGCCTGCATTTGTCAGTGGAGCTTAACCTTTGATTCAGATAAATATTTAATGTGTGAATTTAGTTTGGATGTCCAGCTGAGAAAGAAAAAGAAAACTAAGCATTTTTTGCAGTGCTGAGGGAACACATTATTACTATGCAAAATAATATCCATCTTTATGACACTTAAGGCCAATGGTGTCATAAATATTTATGAAAATGAACTGAATAATACAACAAATGACTAGCAGGAGTTTTGTCGCCTGTAAGGCTGCACTCGCATATGTGGCATTAAAAATCATATGAATTCTATTAGGACAATGACTCAAAAATGGCCCTCAGAGATCACTGGCAATTGTCTTTGGGGAGCTGGAGTGTTGGAGTGATACTCAGATAACACTCAGAATAACGCTGTAGGGTCTGTTTTCTAGTCGCACTACACAGATGAACAAATACACAAGCGAGGGGATAGTAAGGGCCTTTGAGTGGTGCTCACCATCACCTGAATCTACACTGACAGGTAGAACTGCCTTGTAACACTGGTTTCAAATGGGACATATTTCTTGATTTTGATTGATTTGTCTAACCATCGACTGTAAAAAAACATGACATAACATTAGCAACTTCTTTTGCTGACTATGAAAGGCTGAGACACATCAAGCAAACACTCCCAATATTATACTGAACAATAATGCACCAAGACACTATACTAGACATTAAAAGAAGTAAAGTTTATATAACACCTAACCTGTTTGGTATGGTTCACACAAACGATGGTTTGGTTCAGTTGGTTTGTGCTGGTGTGAAAGCTGTCAATCGAATCCTGGTGAGGACCAAACTTCCGAGACCCTCCCAAAAAAGTGGGTCTCTTTCTGATTCCAATCAGACTCTGATGCAGTTTGTTTGTGGAGTGAAAGCATATTAGGTAGGTAGAAGTATAGTAGATATGTGATTTTAGCTTGAATTCATACCATGTTGTCTTGGGTCATTATGGCCCTTAAAGGCAACAATATCAGTATGAGTAACAAAAGTATCTTTTTGTCCCTTCGTCTTGATTAACTGAACCGGACTACAGGTGTGAAAGCGACCTAAGTATCCTCTTCCTTTTGAACAAATGAGATTCAGATGAGAATCATAAAAATAGCTTGGTTCACTAAATTTTAGGGTGTATTTCCCTACGTATTTTTAAAACTTCTTTGCAGTTTGACTTGCCAGGTTAACAGTGTCATTCAGTGATGCCAAATTATTGCATCAACATGTCCAGAAAACTGTATTGCAGTTTGTTAGGAATATATTTGATGAAGCTGATGTACATGCATGATTCTTGCAATTTTTGGGTTGTATCCACATGGTTGAATGCACTTATTATAAGTCGCTGGATAAAAAAAATCAGCTAAATAAATGTAATTTAATGTAAGGATAAAATATATTCTGAAGGACCTTCAAGAAATGACTTGTATCTAATAACCAAAATATCTTCATGTAAATCCAGTTCTAGAATCCCACATCTCCAGGTAAAGATCCAGTCCTACAACCCTATTCAAGTTTCAGTCCTATAACCTTGTATCTCCAGGCCATGACCCGGTCCTGGGACACATACCTCCAGGTCATGATCTAGTTTTGTAACTCCATACATCCTTGTCATGATGACAGATGCTTCCAGATTATTCTCAAGTCCTACAGCCATTTGGCCATGAGCCGTCTTACACTGTGGTTCAGTCTTACATTCTTATGTCTTCAGGCCACAGTCTTTTACCCATGCTTGCTTGCCTTTCAAAATACACTACTATTAATATCACCATTTGTAAGAACTAAATTTCTCCAAACTTCCCAAAGGCCTGACAGGGAAAATGTGCTTATCAGACCTACAGATGAGTGAGGAGATGGATATCAGTTTCATCTCTGTGTGTCCTGTACAGAGATTCTGTAGATGTGGGAATGTTTAACCTAGCTTAGCATAAAGACTAGAAGCACGGTGAAACCCTTACAGAAACCTGTGGTAGACAATTACAAGTCCCACACTATCACTTCCACTATTGCATGATGCATAAAAAAATCACAAACCACACTTGGTGACTTTCAAGATACTTCACTTGTTTCACCTTGTATGTTGTTTTTGAAACTCATGAAGAAAATGTGTAAAAGTAGACATTGTGGCTTTAACGGTAGTTACATGGTTGGAGTTATCTTGTAACAAAGCATTCGAAACTGCATCTCTGCATCTTTAGCTACAGCAAGTTAACAATACAATACAATATCCATCCATTCTCACGGGGAGAACATGCAAACTCCATACAGAACATAGAACCCTCTTGCTGTGAGGTGACAGTGCAGTGACAGTGCTAACCACTGCAACACCATGCCGCCTGAATCAGAGATATGCTGGGAAAAATAGCAACAACAGTTAAGTCTAGTATTATGTTAAGTACATTTTTTGATCTGGCAACCTTACTATGAGGATGAGTAGTCTCTGTGTTTGTTCATCAAGAAATGGGACAAACTACCACTACTACAACCCCTCCCCTCCCTTTTCAGCCTTGTGGGTGGCTTCACAGGTTTATGGGATGACCTTTGATGGGGTGTTGCTAGAGAGCATTGGCTCCTCTAAATCTGGACTTTGATTTTGCAACCTCTGCTTTTCTGGGAGCTGCCCTTTGCTTCCTATTTCATTTAATAGATATTGTACAGGTCTATTCTCTTGTTTGATTTTGAAACTACCTGGATATGCAAAGATATGAAAAGAAATAGTACAAACTGCTCCAAAACCACAATGTCTCAATTTTATATTTCTTTGTCGCACTTATTAAATAAACATTTTACAATGTGTATAGGAGAGGATTTAATTGTTTAAAATGAGTAATAATTACGTGGTATAGCACAGAAACATTAAACTCTAAAACCCAGCGATCGCCAACTTAAACACCAGCTTCTCCCATGATGCCTTACTGTGGCTGTGCCGGTGACCGTCTGACTGCCAGAGTCTGACCCACTCTGTTCACTGTGGCTCTGTGAAGACTGGTACATGTTGAGTGGATGCTCACTGACGGAGGCCTGGACCCCGGTGTAGTCCTGTGGTGCTGCTGGGTGCTGGTGTGGATGTGGGTGGGAGTGTGGATGTGGATGGGGGTGTGAAGCTGTGAACTCAGCTGGAATGCCGTTCTGGGGAGGGGAGGCAAACTGGGCTGATGGGTAAGCCTGGGCCATGGATGGGTCCGGGGGTGCCGGTGTGTCCTGGTTACCCTGTATGGACAAAGAAATTCACTTTTTAATTTAGAAGACCATTTCAACATTCCATCATTTGAGATTTTGCTCTCTTCCTGCATTCCCTTACTTAACATCACTTTAGATTGTTTTTTATTGTTAAAACAATAAGCTACAAACAAATAATCATTCTTCCGCCAAGCAATATAGTTCTTCAGTGACATTTAGCAGAATGGTTGCCAAGCAACACAGATGCAACAACACACAGACACAGTGGAAAGCATGCTTAAAGATTGGAATGATTATTAACATTTATCTGGATAATTGTGCAATTGTTGAAGTAGTGTTCAGTTATGTAAGCACTCCTTTTGCTGGTACAGGGGTGTTTGACTCTGGACAGGTGTGTTTTAATTGAATTGTGCCAGAAGAAAGGATATTGCTCCAGCATCTTCTCTCGTTGTTGTTTGGGCGCAGTAAGATTGCAGGGATGATTCACATTTATTCCCCACCACTGACAGGATTTCTCTTGCATCTAGTGGTTGGAGTAGGCTAGATTGTCTCGGTGCTGGCTGCTTTACAAATCCGTGGCAACATGGATTCAAGGAAGCGAATGGACCACGTGGTCTGTTTTAAGGTCCCAGCTTCGTTTCTTGACTTTTCCAGCTCTTCAGTGTCTCCTTTCTTTTTTTATCTTCCTTCTCTATCCTGTCCATCTCTTTCAACCACTCATCCAACCTCCAAGTAAATCAAAAATTCACAACAAAATCTAACATTTTGAAACTATTTGTTTGCATGGCAAATTGTTTTTGCCCTGGTTGTGGCAGGGCTCTAGGCATGGTAATGTCAGTTGGTTGGCCACTTTGGGTGACACTGAAATATCACCACAATTTTCGGATGGATTATCATAAAATTTTGCACAGACATTTGAACCCTAATGACTTTAGTGATCCCCTGCCTTTTCCTCTAGCACCACTAGCTGGTTTACATTTTTCATTCAGAGTGAAATGTCTCAACAACTATTGGATGGATTGTCTTGAAATTTAGTACACACATTCAGGTTCCTCAGGATGAATAGTTATCAAATTTTCATAATTTTTTCACTACTTTGATATTAACAGTCCCCAGAGGATGGATTTTTGTTGGTTCCCTGAGAATCAGCAAAAGAAACATCCCACTGTAATAAGCAGATTGTCATGAAACTTATTGGGCACATTTATGCTGCTCGGAGGGTGAACTTTTTCCATTTTGGACGCTTCATGAGTTTTCCTTTAGCTCAACCCTCGGACAGATTTCACATTCTATGTGAATTCCCACAGCTGGCAAGACTTAAAGAACAGAAATCATCAGATTGTTTTTTCCTTGCAACCAAAACTGTTGGATTGTGCCTCACTGAAGCCTCTGTCGACTGTTAGTAGAACTTTAGTCATTTATTTAGTTTAATCCTTAATTGTTTTACTGAATCAAACTGCAACAAAAATGATGGGCAATCAAATGTTGTTTTAAGCACACTCCACTATAGATGGATACATCAACCATACTGTACATATATTTAACATAGAAAATGTTAGTTCATTGTAACTGTCAACAGTCTTTTGTATTCAATGTCCAACATTTACAGTGCAGATTTGATTAGCGTGTAGTCATAGATTATTCAATCAAAGCCCCCTACTTCTGACTATAATGACTTGAATCCACTCCATTGTATCACCACCAGCACACACATACACACAGTAGTCTATTCCATGTAGAGAAAACATAATTTGAATAGCTGTTCTGTGTAATAGGAACCATTTATCCATCTTCGAGAGAGCAAGGTTATCCACTTGATTATAGAGGGCACTCTACATCACAGAGACACCGACCGAACGACACACACACACATTAATAAACTTAAACACAGATGAACAATGTGTGTACTGTGCAAGCTACTAATGTACAATAATTGTTGAACGTGCCCAGGCCAAACTACACTTCATTTATTATAGGTTTGTATGTATGCATCTTAAAAAGCAAAAAAAAAACAACAACACATGGGTCCACACCATATGGGTCATATGGGTTGATTTAAGAAGGTAATTACAATGGTGATTTAGTTTGGAGGATTTGTTAGGATATCTTTTCTGGATACGGAAAATACTCGCTGATGCAAGGTTCAAAAACCAAAAAGGTATTGCAATCAGAATACAATCGTATAGGACAGATCACATCTAGAGGTGGCCTGGCTGACATTGTGTTCTGCTCAGTCTGGTTTAAATGACATCTGTACAGTGTGACCACATTCTTGAGAAAAACAGCAAGTTGAAAGTTCATCTAACTCCACCTCTTCTTGCTATTTCATGCTTTTCATCCAAAAGCTACAGATGAGCTCTTCCTCTGTAAAGGAAAATTATACAGAGCTCATACAGCCACATCATTTCAGGAGACTCATGAGGGACCCAAGACTAGTTAGTGAGCTTCTCCATTTGTTCTGATTACCTTTTGACAGTATAAGCAATGTTAGCCTAGTTAGCTACTAAAAGGTAGCCTATGGATGCCTTCAGCTGTCTTTGCCTGTCATGTGACCCTTGCTTTTCATGTTATAGCAGTCCTGTGTTTGTTGACAAGCCCGCCAGCTCGGGCTACCTCATTTGCATATTAACATCTGATCACAATGTGGCCAGAATCAAGAGTAAATGCCAAAGCCCAATGATCAGATGTCATTATATAGATACAAATCCCATATTAATACTAGGAAATGGAGTCCTGGAAGTGGTCTGGGTTGCAATGTTGTCTAATATCCACTAGGCGTAAATGACATCTGTACAGTTTGGCCACATTCTAAAAGAACAAAATCCATCAAACAAGCTGAAAGGTCATCTAACTGTGCCTCTTCCAATCTCACACTGACACTACCCATCAAAAAGTATGTATGTATGTATTGGAGGTGGGGCCCCGTTCATTCCTATGAAAGCTGCTCAGTGGCGCATGGAGCCAAAAAAGTTGGGTCTAAAATTATCTGGATCTTCTGCATAGCTTCTGCATCGTGCTGGCCCATAGAGCAAGCGCCCTAGCGTTTCCTTTAACTCCGCCTCCCAACCGCTCAGTCTTGAGCTCACTGAATGACAAAAATAAATTTGGATTCGGCTATGAGAGAATTTTACAATAATAATGATTAATAATAATTTAAGTGTTCGTACTGGGAAGTTGATGTACCTCAAAAAATAAATTATCTGCTTATTTACAGATGGCTCTTTCACAATGTAAGTTTATGGGAAAGAGTTTTTTTGGGCCAGTGTGAATCACATGACGGACCTGGAAGTTCTCTGGACTAAAGGAAGGAATTCAGCATACACATTGACATAGAGTAGGGGGGAAAAGCCAATATATGTCCTGTAATCCAGTAATATTTGTAGTATGAGGATGTACACCGACGTGAACAACCAATTCCAAAGATGGCGAGTTCTGACGACCAAACACAGACACAAACTATAGTCTCAGAGAGAATTATGTGTTTAAAAAATGTGGTTTCAGCTGGCTGAAGCTGTGATTCACAAGAAAATGTGGAAACACTGAAGGAAAAGAAAGTGAACGTGCCCCAAAAACATTTAGAGTTGGGTGTATAAGTATGTGTGAGTGTGTATGTGAGAGAGGTTACTCCTGTAGGAATTTATATCTCAGCCATTACAGAGACAGAGAGAGAGAGGTGCAGTCGTATGTAGGAATAGAAAGAGAGAGAAAAGAGAGGGTGAGCAAGACACAGAGAGAAAGGGATGTAGACAGTGAGTCTTGGCTAAATGCTTTGCAGTGTAATGAGAACCACATTGAGAAGGCTGAAATATGCTTTACGTGGCAGAGCACTGCACACACACACACACACACACACACACACACACACACATACACACACACACACACACACACACAGGAAACTGAAGGAATACAATTAAAATTCGGAATAAGCGCAAGAGAGAAGGAATTTCTCTCTTTCCTCCATTTACTGACTATGTATCTTACTTCTGAGAACACCATAAAATCTTGCCCTGACTTCTATAAGAGATTGTACTGTAGCCTTTTGTCCCACTTTAATTTTCTCAGTCAGCGTTCTCTGTGAAAGCCACAGCTCAGTGGAACACTTTACCAGATGACATAAATAGTCGCAGTACTATCAGTACCTTCGAAGAACAACTACAGTTTAGTAAAACTTGGGCTTTATTTCCATAGCTCTGTCCATCAGTCCCATCAGTTATGATAACATTGCATTCACCAAAGTAATTGCTGAGATCTTGGAAATCAGTAATATCACTAAAAATAGGTCCAAATGGGCAAGAAACACAAGCAGTTAGATGGTCAGACAGGTCATAAAATCAAACCAAACTGTTTATCTGACCTGAAATGTTGTTCATAATCCCTCATTTTAGGTAGTATAAAAAAGTTTAGTTCAGTTTAGATAATAATTTTACCGTTCACCCTTGTTTGCAAACCTGGGAGTTTGTTTCCAGTCTGACCATCTGATTGCTCATGTTTCTTTCCCCGTCTGACCTATTTTAAGTAATGTCACCACATTCTCAGATCTCCTCAGTAAGCTGAAAAACAAATCAATAAAGAAACATAATTCATCGTAACACCCGCAACAAACCCTTATGTGACTACCAGGACGTATCATTCCACCGCAGTTAAGCAAGGTGGTGATTTAGATTGTCTGAGGGAATTTCTTACTAAAAGGACTGTAACATTGGAAGATAGCCACTTGATTTGTCCAACTTCTGAAGCCTTGTATGGAGTCGAAGTCATGACGTCCCAACCAGGCTAGCCTTTGTTCCACTAGCTTCTGTTTCTCAATACAATCTGTCATTCAACATTTCTCTCATCTGTCTTTCTGAAAAAATAAGGCATGTTCCTGAGGTTTACTCTCCATATTCCATATATAAGAGAAATCGGCATCAACTACTGATAACAAATTCTTTGCGAGCACAGAAAAAAACTAAAAGCACAGCAGCATGGGTACTTGCTTCATCATAACTTGGTTTTGTCCATATCCATAAGACTCAACAACGCTTTCTTGTAAAGTCAATTTTTTTCAACTTTCGAGCTGTAATCTCTGCTGTCTAAAAACTTCTACAGCGTTCAGTCCTCTCTGTCCTGCTGTTATTACAGACATGTCTGAACTAACCTCAACCACTCGACTTGCTCTTCTGTCGAGCTGTGACATTTGGCCCTCAAACTAAGCTTATGGCAAATGTTGTTCATTAAAGGCCACAAAAATTTTGAATAAACAACGATATTAGATTGTTTTTCACAGAAACCTTATCAAAATATTTGGCGTGAGCCGCACCACATACTGCTGAGAAAGATTTTCTTCCAAGGCTGTATTTTTAGTTATTAGCGTAGTTACAAATGTCAATGGGATTTTGAATGAGCTTTACTTACTTCTGGAACAGAACCCGGATGTTCCAGCGCTCTGTTAAGCCCAGTTCAGACCAAAGATTCGCAACGAGACGAGTTGAAACTTGCAACTACTTGCAATGCGCTGGTCTGCAATGTTCTGAAACCTGCCAGTTTACGACTAGACGAGATGGTGTATCGTTTCCATAGCAATGACTCTCTGTACTTCAATTCTAACTGCCAGCTTTTCTCTCTTTTTTTTGCAGCTAGATATAATTTGTAGCGTTTTAAAATATGAATGAGGATAGTGATAGTGAGTTACCTGCTACAGTTGCATTTCTAGTATTGATGAAACGGCGAAAACATAAAAAACAAGAGGGTCGAGATGACCAGCTGACTTTGCTACGAGCTGATCGGCTGTTGAAACAGGTGACATGCCTTATGTTCTAAAACCAGCCACTGGCGATTTGACAAGCTGAGTCTCAGGCGGTGCCATCACCCGGCTTGAGTCAAGCTAAGACAGGCCAGTTTACATTGCTGCAACTTTTCCTGCAACGTTCTAAAACGGTTTCATCTCGTCGCAAATCTTTGGTCTGAACTGGCCTTTATCTTCCACTTAAATTTGGGGCATTTTGTCCACCATCTTTTCCCCTCATGGCCAATATGAACAGGGAGGATGAGTACAGCCATATAACTGTCTCAACATACATTTGAGTATTATAATAAAACAGACTTGAAAAAATCTGACATTTTTTAAACTAACTCACAACCCAGTATAATACACCAAATGACAACATTTATGTTTCATATTGTACATGTTCCTATACAAATAAAATAAAATGAATAGTAATATTTCTCTCTCTCCTCCTCCATCCTTCACATTGCTTTACTCTCTCTTCCTCCCACTGCTGAACAAACACAACAAACCTTTTTCAGCTGGCAGGGTTTCTTGGTTTCATTTCCAAAACAGAGCTGCAGCTCCCCCCCCTCTCTCTAATGCGTAAATTCATCAACCCTTGCTAGCTTCTCTAGATGAGAATGAAAGAATGAGGTAGAAAGAAAGAGATGCATGCACACACACCGACACCCACATAAACAGAGCACGCAGCCCTGCAAACCCACATGTACTGCATATATATATATACACACACACTCATAAGCACACACACAACCCATAAAAGGAGCATGCAGCATGCTGCCTTCTGCAGTCACAGCACAAACAGTGTGGCGCGAGAGCGAGTGTACAAGTGACAATGAGGAGAGAGACAGAAGGAGAGAGAGATAGAGAGAGAGAGATGGAGGAAAAACAGTATTCTCAGAAGTACCTGCTCTACCATCTTGCCTCAGCCTTCCTCCATGCACATCCAGCTGCGCTATAAAGTCCAGCCCGCCAGCGTCTGCCTACAGCCAGCATCAATTATGGATGGCTTTGTGTGTGCATGTGTGTGTAGTGGGGGAATGAGCAGAAGGAGGAGGAGGAGGAGGTGCCACTGTGAATGAAAGCAGCATTCCCCAAAAATGTTTTCACCACACTCTTCTCTTTCCTCTCTCACAGTCCTCCCATTCTCCTTAATTTGTACTATATTTTCCCCTGTTCCCTCATTTTTGTTCTTTTTTTCATTTGCACTATTAAATTGTATGGCCAAAAGTATACGGACACCCCTGTCCACCTGTGTACCTTTGGTCCATTTTTCCTGGTTTAGGACATTTAGTTCCAGTAATGAAGGGAATTCTTAATGCTAGAGCATATAATGATATTTTGGATGTCCAGCTTTGTGGCAACAGTTTGTCCTCGTGGACAAAGCCAGAAAGAACTGGTTTTCCCAGTTTGCTGTGGAAGAACTTGACTGGCCTGCACTGAGCCCTGACCTCCACCCCATCCAACACCTTTGGGATGAACTGGACTGTGAGCCAGGCCTTATCACCCAACATCACTACCCAGCATCAAATACAGACCTTGGGTTATGGCGAACAGCGTCTGAAACCTGTGTCCCTCCATTTTTTTAACTTTCCAAAACTGACAATCTGACATTCATGCCCACTTTACACAGTGACTGGCCAGATATGTGAAGGTGTGAGAGAAGCAGGGTTTGAACTTTTCTCCGGCTACACTGTTATCCCCATCTATACGATTCATCGCATCTCGACGCTCTCTGTGAGGGCTGTTTTTTTGACCCGCCTTCCAGTGCAACCACTTTGCAACAATTTGGCCTTTAGTGGTCAGGCGACACGTTGTATGGACTAGTTGGTTTCAAGCATAATGTGAGGACAGTATGCTTTAAGACAACAGTTGAGAAAGGGTCCCACAAAGGGTGAAATGCACCCCTACCTGTGCTGCCAAACAAACAGTGTCTCAGTGCCACGGTGCTAAATTAGGTAGAATATGCAGACATCATTGGCCCCTTTTTATGCAAATGAGCCTCATTGCAAAAAAGTCCACTACCACTAGCATTACTATTACTATCACTTTACATCTCTATGTGGAACTTGCATTGTTTGTGCTACTGTATTTCTCCTGCTCTCTCTCTCTCGACATGGATAACTGTAATCAGACAAAAAACTTAGCTGCAAAACTTTATGGGCGTGTTTGCGCTGTGATATCATTAGCGCAATATTTTTTGTGAATCGGACCATGAGACGGGGCAGATAGCAGTTGCAAGTGATGCACAATTCATGGTGCTATCAGTGGCCGCAATCTATTCTTTGTGAATTCACCAGTTAGTCTTTATTCAAGTGTGCTACAGTAACCTGGTTTTAATGATCTTGTGGCTAAATGGGAGCAAATTCCCACAGCTAGGTCCCAAAATCTTGTGGAACGTCTTACTAGAAGATTGTAGGATGTTGAAGCAGCAGGTATTATAATGCCCATGGATTTGGCATGACATGTTCAACTATTACATATGGTTGCGTCCATTATCTGTAACCACGTATCCTTAGAGGCTCGTGGGGGGCTGGAGCTGATCCCAGCTGACATTTGGCAAGAGGCAGGGTACCTGACCTTGGACAGGTCGCCAGCCAATCACAGGGCTGACACATAGAGACAGACAACCATTCACGCTCACAGTCACACCTACGGGCAATTTAAAGTCATCAATTAACCTAACCTGCATGTCTTTGGATTGTGGGAGGAAGCTGGAGTACCCAGAGAAAACCACACAGGCACCCATGCAAACTCCACACAGAAAGGCCCCATTCGAGCCCAGAACTCTCTTGCTGTTAGGCAACAGTGCCACCCTATATGCATCTAATTAAACACTAAAAGTGTATGAATACTCCAGTGGCATACTCCAGACTCCAAAAGCAGAAGGGACACAAATCTCATGCCCTTGGAACAGGCAGCCCAGGTTTATGTCCTGCTTGTAGTGGTAGTCAGAATTGACATTTGTATTATTTAACAATGCCAACAATATTTACCTAACCTAAACCTCACCTATATTGCAGTAGCTTTAGTAAGTAAACACATGGAATTTACAAGCCACAAATGTTTTTTCTTTAATTTGTCATATTATATTATTATAATGTATTAAAGCAATTGTTCTACTATACCCTATTATAATTATGTATAACAGCTGCCTAAAAATCTGTACAACACAATTTTTAAAGAAAGCAGCTGTCACGGTCTCACTCTTCTTTTCACTATGTCCATGTTTGCTTATTCAAGGTGTCAAGTGTCTGCGACACCTGGCCTCGCTCTGTTCACTGTGTTTTTACCCGACACTAGATGAGTTTTCTGCAGAAAGATCAAGGATACAATTCACATCTGACACCAGAGACCGTCTTTGAACAGAGACAGGAGTTACCATCTCCCCCCATATACAAACACCTGTTATCATGTGACCAAGGTTCACACTTAGGTCATGTGATGATGGAGATTGTGGTTTAAAGTTTAAAAATAAAGTTATGGAGTGGACCTTCAATTGAGATTATTTTGTCCCCAAATGTTACATATTTATGTTGGTAAGTTTAATATTACAAATATTGTGTCTTTCACAGTTGTAAGAAAAGGAAAGAATGAGTTATATTCACAAGACTATACCTATGATTTTTCTAATTTCCCAACACAAATAACACACAATAAATTAATTAAAAAAATACTTGTGATTTGCCAAATATTCAGATTTTGAAACATCAATTCTTGCCCAAATCAAGCAATAAAGAGAGAACCCCACTTTACCTTTCTCATCAAATAAACTAACTTGCTTCATTTTCTGTCCCTATTCATAATGATAATCCTTTTAGTGGCTGGTCCATGACCTCCACCCGTCTTATGTAATGCCAGGGTGTCTCTTCGTGAAATACTGGCTACATCTGTCTCAGCCTCTCTGTGGTTTTATGGCTTTCATAGGAACGCCTGTCAGTCAACAATGAATCACAGAACAGAGAAAGAAATGAGAGCGAGACACGCACGCACGCACACGCACACACACACACACACACACACACACACACACACACACACACACACACACACACACACACAACACAGACAGTGTATCATCTACAGATCAATAGTTTGCTAAGTGGCCATGGCCTTCTAACTGTTTGATCGCCCAGACACACACAGAGAGATGGGGAGTGTGTGAGGAAGGAGAAGCTGGATGGCTGAATGTGGAAGGGAAGAGTTCCGGCCAGATGTTTGTGTGTGTGTGTGTGTGTGTGTGTGTGTGTGTGTGTGTGTGTGTGTGTGTCTGTGTGTGTGTCCTGGTCATGTAGTTGACAGATGGTTTAGGGCAAGATGAACACACACAAACACACACACACACACACACACAAAAGACTCACACACATGCTGGCAGTCCTGCTCAGTCAGGACTCGAGGCCGGACGTCCATTCGGTTATTCATCCATTCATCCATTAAGACAGAACTTCATCTCAGTCATGAGTCAGCCAGGCTCCCACTATCAGTCATAACATGTATTTATTTGTGATTGTTACTGTGTGCTGTATTTATTATGAACTCAGTCCACACATCTGGACTCATGGTGGTAATCCTTCAGATATTTGCATTTCAAGTACCATGATATATTTTTGGTTGACATTTTTGCAGAGAGCAGGCACAACTGTGGAGTCAATCCATACATCACAGCTAGGGGTACAGTGTCTTTAGAGATGACTGTAGGAATCTGAGATAGGTGTCGTCTCCCTTTCTACAGTTACCAGAGTTGCAATAGCAATTGTAGAAAGGGAGAGGGAACTCAGACAAAACCGAAGTTATTGTACTTGGCCCCGAACACCTTCGAAACACATTATCTAAAGATATAGTTTCTCTAGATGGCATTGCCCTGGCCTCCAGCGAAACCGTAAGGAATCTTGGAGTTATCTTTGATCAGGATATGTCCTTTAACTCCCAAATAAAACAAACTTCAAGAACTGCCTTTTTTCATTTACGTAACATTGCAAAAATCAGGCACATCCTATCTCAAAAAGATGCAGAAAAACTAGTCCATGCATTTGTTACGTCTAGGCTGGACTATTGCAACTCTCTATTATCAGGCTGCCCCAATAAATCCCTTAAGACTCTCCAGCTGATTCAGAATGCTGCGGCACGTTTACTGACAAGAACCAGAAAAAGAGAACATATTTCTCCAATATTAGCTTCTCTACACTGGCTCCCTGTAAAATCCAGAATAGAATTTAAAATCCTTCTCCTCACCTTCAAAGCCCTAAATGGTCAGGCACCATCATATCTTAAAGAGCTCATAGTACCCTATTACCCCACTAGAGCACTGCGCTCCCAGAATGCAGGGTTCCTTGTGGTTCCTAGAGTCTCTAAAAGTAGAATGGGAGCCAGAGCCTTCAGCTATCAAGCTCCTCTCCTGTGGAACCAGATCCCAGTTTGTGTACGGGAGGCGGACAACCTCCTCACATTTAAGAGTAGGCTTAAGACTTTCCTCTTTGATAAAGCTTATAGTAGGGCTGACACAGGTGACCCCTGAGCCACCCCTTAGTTATGCTGCTATAGGCCAAGACTGCCGGGGGACTTCCTATGATGCACTGAGCTCCTCTCTCCTCCTCTTCCTCTCCATCTGTACGCCCTCATATCCCATCAATGCTTGTTATTAATTCAACTTCTTCCCGTAGTTGTGTGCTTTCTCTCCACTCTCTCTCTCTCTCCCCCCTTCTGTTGCTTTCTGCAGGTATTTCTGCCTCCGGAGCTGTTGGGTCTGGGTCTGTGGTTGCGGCCGCCTGCTGCCCCCGTGCTCCTGCTCTGCACCCGCTGCTGCTGTTACTGTTGTTGCTCTTGTTGTTAGTATTGCTATTATAGTGTTGCTCTTAGTGTTGTTTCTGTTGGTGTTAACATCAATGCCCCCCCCCCCCCCAACCGGTCGAGGCAGATGACCGCCCACCTAGAGCCTGGTTCTGCTCGAGGTTTCTACCTGTTAAAAGGGAGTTTTTCCTTGCCACTGTCGCATAGTGCTTGCTCATTGTGGGAACTGTTGGGTCTCTGTAAATATAAAAGAGTCGGTCTAGACTTGCTCTATTCGAAAAAGTCCCCTGAGATAACTGTTATGATATGGCGCTATATAAATAAAACTGAATTGAATTGAATTATGGAACCCCATCCCTACTTGTGGTGTGTGTGTCAGGTGGAACATGGAACAGTAGGCTTCTCCTTGATCTACTGAGGTATGGATTGCAATGTCACTTTGGATAAAAGTGTCTGCCAATGAATAAATGTAAATGTACATGTACATGTAGTAACATCTTAATAACTGATCGAAGATGCAGATTTTTAAACCCACCTCCTCCAGACGCACTTGAGCTCGCACTCTTCCCAGTTCCTCCTCTGCCTGGGCCCTCTCTGTCACACACGCTGCTTTAGCTTTACTCAGTTCCTACAACAGATGGACATTACAACATGAAGAGCACAGGTGGACTGGAGGACTGGAGACTTCAGCTGTGCTTCTCACAATGTGCTGAAGATCCAAACCAAAATGAGGAATAATAATTAATTTAACTGCAATTTCATTCTGTAGAAATGATAACTTAACTCTCCAGCACTAAGGTGTTCCCATGTTCTATATTCACCCCCAGCTCGACCTGAGAAGTGGGAAATTCCCAGCTTGGAAAGAGAAGCCAACTTGTGGATTTGAATAACTGCTTGGAAAAAATACCATTATGGAAAGTAATAACTTCCCCGGTTCAATAAATACAGCCTCCACTCAGCCTTTGGCATTGAACCCGAACTGCTTATGGTGAATCTGTGTAAAGGAGGACTAAGTTGTGACATGGTACAGGTATCCTGCCCTGGGTGCCTCTGATGCAGGCACTAAGTTACAGTGCAGTGTCTGATTTCACCCACTGATAGCAGTACAGCAACACTAGACACATTGATTGTGTTTTTATCTTTTAAACATGGGTGCTCAAAACTCTGACCTCTTCCAGTTGTATCCGCTGTGCCTCCAGTTTGAAGATGCGTTCCTGCAGAGCTCTCTCACTCTCTTCTAGATGTCGATTCACATGCTCCACCTGTACACATATTTGAACTTTTAGTGTTTTATCTTTTTCTATCTCGTCGTCTACATCTATTAGAATACTGAGTTTTAGTAAGCCGCACAGAAAGTGAAATAAACACTAATCTGGATGCCAGCACCTCTAAAACTCACTAGCTATCAAGTTACATCTTGTTTGTGTAATCTGTACAAAAACTGAAGTGTAAAAACAGCATGTTGTGGTTTTACAGGGAGTTATATGGTGGACTATTGGCTGGCCAGGTCTGGCAACCCCCAGTGACCAAAAAAACTTGGTACTACTGGAAACAAGTTGTGAATCATCTTTTTAAGGAGTACTCCAGTGATTTAGCATTGCATGTAACATTACATCCTGTAACACTATTGCACTCACGACGGACAGTTTAAAAAAGGATCAAAATCCATTCAGGTCTTTTTTATTCTATGCATTCTTCTTCGTTGTCAAAACCAGGGGCCAGATGCATAAAACTCTGTGTAGATTCATGACTAAAACTGTGTGTAAGCACAAAGTCAGAAATATGCAGAAACATTCTTTTGGTCAAATTTATAAAGCTGCCCATACGCCTGATTCTGTAAGTCTCAATCCTGGACCTGGACACACTTGCACAAGCCTCATTTCCACTCCCACAGTTAGCCATAAATTGATGTAGAAACGCCCTTAAACATCTGTTTGCCTACTCCACCACTCATTAGACCTGTCAATGAGAGGAACGGCAAAGTAGCAGTGCAACTTCACCGATCGTGTTACATCGGTGAAGTTCTTCAACAGCACCAGAGCAGCTGTCATTACTTAGCTGTGGCTATTTATAGCGGACATACCACTAATTCATCACATCACATCACATCACCATCTGATGTGGGTAAATGTAAGTCCAATATTCACTAGTCTCTCACTGTGTCTGTCTGCTGTTTGCTGCTGAGCAGGTAGTGGACAGTGGCTTTTTACAGCTTTTTCTCTGTAAACAGCTGCTGCTGCGTCTATGAGAGCAGTGAGAGTGAACCAGAACAGTAAAGTTACAGACAGGACAGATAAACAATGAGCTAAATCTCACTATAAAGCTGTGTGAAGCCACGGGGAGCTGCACATTCAGCTGATAATTCCCTGTAGGTTCATCACTATGAGCTACGCCTCTCACATTACACATTGTCATTTGATGACATTTTTATGTGTAGCCTAAATAAAAGGACTCTGGTTTATCACAACTTGGTTCTTATTTTTGTAGGTTTGCCCAACATTTCTGTCAATAGCTGAGATCTCGGAACATGACACCTTCACTAAAAAGAAACACGAGCTGTGACAATCAGAGAGGTTGGAAACAAGCCAGCAGATTATCCAGATTATCTAAACCGCTTTATTTGGAGGTCAAACTCAAATTGAGCACACCTGAAATGTTTCCAATAATCCCTGATTACACAAAAATACTCTGCACACAAGTAAGGCTTTATGGTAGGTCAAAGTTGAAGCAGGAAGTGGCTCTGTAAACTGTGATGGATAACTGCTCGTGTTGCTTGACCCATCAGAATTCTATTTAGTGATGTCATCGTGTTCCCAGATCTCAGCTATTAACTTGGTGAGTATAATATCACAGATGGGAGCTACCAAATGTAATAAACTGGAATTATCCCTGTCCTTTGATTTCTATTACCTAAGAACAGTTTAAGATGCTTCCTGAAACCCAATTTCCAAACTTGGGAAAATGTATCCTTAAAAGTAGGATACACACATGTGTACACACACACACACACACACACACACACACACACACACACACACACACACACTCTGAGAGCACCTCCTTCTGGCGGAGACTGTCCATATCCTCCAGACCTTGCTTGTACCTTCGCTTCTCTGTTTCCAGATGGTCTGTCAGAGGGTGACATAGGAAAAAATGACATTATTCTCTTTAGGTGACTGTAAGTAAAACATGTGTGTGTGTTCTGTGAGTGTGTGTTACCTTCTGCCTGTGCTAGTCGCAGCTTTAGCTCTGCTGTGCTGTTGGTCAGCTCCTGCTTCAGCTCAAAGATCTGCTGCTGCTGAGACTTACATCTGCACTCCATCTCTTCCATCTAACACACAAAAAAATCAGGCTCACAAGCTAACAGTTCTCATAACACAACTTTGGTCTGTGTGTGTGTGTGTTGCTCCGCATATACTCATAAATTCACAGACACAGACTGAACAGACATTACTCTTACTTTATTCCTGAGCTGGATGTTGGTTTCTGTCAGGTTTTGGATCTCTCTGAGGAGTTTGCCCTCTCTGAGTGCACTGTCCTACAGGATGGAGACACATGAGGTACATTCATTTGGGACAGCAATATCTCAACAAGCATAAATGCTTTTGATTTTGTCAACTTGTCATGATGTGCTATTGTTCAGCAGAATTTCATAGTTTGGGTTACTTACCCTGAGCTGATTGTAGTTGGAAACAGAAACCAGTTATTGTAGTTTTTGGAACACTGAACCTTGACTTGAGCTCCCCAGAAAGCCTCATTTGAGCTCTAAAATATCGTCATTTTTGGAGCCACTGGTGCATGTTTATTCGTACATAACACTTTCTGATAATTTGTGTCTAATAAAAACAATGCTGTCTATTCCTGCTGTGGCCATCCATGCGTGGGGGCACATGTTCAGAATTGTCATGGGATGCAACCTTGGTCTGGTCTGTTTAACACAGTACCACTGCCTGTCCACTGTGTCAGCATTTTGGTTTCTCAGCAAGAGCGAGGGTTAAAAAAAACCATTGCAAACGATGAATCATTTTTCTGTTTCTTTGTTGTCCCGGGCTAAATATACTCTGTATGAAGTGAAATGTATTGATAGTATATTTTTGCGTGTAGGCAGGCGCATTCATGTGTGCATGTGCACGTGTACAGTACCCTTCCACTCCCGACAAAATAGGGCTCCCCCGAAAGCCACGGTGTAATTCAAACACAGTGTGAAATGAAACAATAATTTGTGAAATAATTGAAGAAATTATTCAAACTCAACTTATTATTATGAAATAGTCATCATTCATATTTTCATGCCACTTTTTATTTCATGTCACTTTTCAGGACAGCGGTGTAGGCACTGCCCTCTCACCTTTCAGCCAATCACATGCTCATTGACTCTTAAACTAGAAAGCTCAACAACTGCTTTGCTACCAGAGGTGGCCAGTGAGCTGTTAACACTGGCTCTTCACTTTGTTGGTAAGTAGTAATCCAAGCTCACAAGCCGGCCTAGCTAGTTAGCCGGCTAGGTAGGTAGCATGAGCAGCCTTGTTAAGCTAAGGCTTAAAAACTAAAGAGGTTTAGTTTCCATGTCTGTTCACTGTGTTTATTTACAGCAGCGGGTAGATAGTTGATTCAAAATTACTTTGAGTTTTTGAGCTTGCTATCTTAAGAAGCAGGGGACATGTTATTGGCTGAAAGGTGAAAGGGCTGGCTGTGACAAAACCACTAAAATTGATGTGAAATAAAATGTGTCATTAGGAAAAGTGTCATTACAAAATAAAACTTGACATCAGATAATAATAAGGGTATTTCTATACTGAAATAAAGAAGATATCCAATAACACTAAATAACATTTCATTAAAATTAGTTGAGTTTTAATAATTTCTTCAAATATTTCAAAAGTTGTTGGTTCATTTATATATTTTACACAATGTATTCACCTGCATGTATTTCATAATATCTTTTTTATTTATTCAATAATAACCTTAGGGGTTCCATAATAAACATTGTTCCTCAGTTTTTATAGATTTATCAAAAGAAGTTGATATAGTTGATCATTCTTTACAAAGAGTATCCTCTGCTAGCCTGGGAAGGGAAGTATGTAACTGGTTCAGCAGCTATTTATAAAGACCTAGATCAGTGTGTGAAGGTAGGCATGGCTAAATCTGAATTCCTATTGATTACAAAGGGTGTGCAGCAGGGATCAAAAAACTCATCATTACGCAGACTGCTGTTTTATATTATATTGCTAATTCTACCCAATTAGCTACTGGGAAAATACAATTTTGTCAATCCTCAATGCACTGCAAAATACACTTATCAATGTTAAGTTAGCACTGAACAGAATTCATTCTTGAAACAGCTTTCGTCTCAGTTCTGGATTATAGTTTTGTTTATGTGTATTTTTTGTTTTTATTTATTTGTTACTTAAAAAAGCTAAAGTCAATAAAATATTAATCATAAATAACAAGGACACCTACAAAAATATCTTGCAGTCCTAGAATCTCACTAGTAACATGTTTCTAAGTACATGCTTTTACTTTTTCCAAACAAACCAGACATGTAACACATCACTTGCCACATCACATGATGTGTGCATGTATTGAAGAAACTATTAAGAAATATGCCTAATAAGTGACAGTTGGAGTTATGATGTATAGAGAACTTCCTTATAGAATCAACGGCCATTCTGAGATAACCCATCATCATTCGATCGACAAGCTTGTCTCTATTTGAGCTATGTAGGTTGAATATTTCCCATCTTCATGATCATGTGACCTTGTTTTACCCTGTAAAAAACAGCCAGCAGAAAAAGGTATTTTCCGCACTGGTCTTGATTAAATGCATTAACACATGTGAAAGCTTTCATAAGCTATCTATAGGCGGAATCACATATGAAAAATTTCGTGTACAAATCATAGTTGAGGTGAAAAGACTTGTTTTTGTCTCCTCCCATCTGTCTGTACCTCTTGCTCTTTCTTCCTATCTCTGCTCTGTCGATCCCTCTGTTCTTCTTTCTCAGCCTTCACTCGTGTCAGCAGCTCTCCCATGTTGTGGTTTTTCTGCTCAGAGAGGGCAAGGGCAGCCTCTGTCATCTGCAGTCTGCACAACATCACAACATCATGTGATCAGAGTTTCTGCATGTGCTTTTTACTATACTTTAAGAAATACTAGTGAGCAGAGCATTGGTGATTTGAAGGTGAAAAGACATATGTCGGGATAAGATTTTTAGCATGTACAGTCACATAGGCCAACCAAAATAGTACTGAATGTCAGTATACTACCACCTTAGTAGCAAGAGGGTCTTTGTCACATTTGTGAGAGGATGTCAGGTCAGGTGAGGAATAATTCTTTGCTGTCATAATCAAACTGTACCAAAATACATTTGGACCATTTTAAAAGTATTTGTCAGCAGTCCTAGTTACTCAGGTTCATTCTGAGGCAGTGCAAAGGGAGTTGTTGGTATTTTGGTGGAAATTGGGGCTTCATGGACAGACTGGTAAAGAAGGCCAGCTCTGTCCTTGGATGCCCTCTGGACCCAGTGGAGGTAGTGGGAGGCAGGAGAATGATGGCCAAGCTATCATCACTACTGGAGAACACTTCCCACCCCCTACATGTCACTCTATCAGAACTGGGCAGCTCCTTCAGCGATCGGCTGCTCCACCCGCGGTGTCTGAAGGAGAGGTACCGTAGGTCCTTCCTGCCTGCTGCTGTCAGACTCTATAATCAGTACAACTCTCGGTAATCTACACTTGACTGTCAGTGTGCAGACTATTCACTACTATACTTCATCTGCTGCTGTGCATTATCTTCATGCATATATTGTATTCATGATGTTATCTACTTCATATGTTGCTGTGAAATATTTTCATGTACATGTATATTATATATGTACAATATTTTTATCTTATCTATTTGTTCATACTTACAACTGCACTCAGTCACTCTATTATTTATTTCTGTCTATACTGTGTACAGGACTATTTTTCTATTTATTTTTATTGTATTTCTATATATGACATTTTTGCTGGCTGCTGTAACACTGAAAATTTCCCCGCTGTGGGACAATAAAGGCTTATCTTATCTTATCTTATCTTATGTACGGTCACATTACATTTCTGGTATACAAATATTTGCTCTGTCTCCCATTCACTTCTACTGAATCCCCAACGACAGACAAATTCAAGAGTGCGTCTCCTGTTACGCTGAGATCTCCAGCCAGCTCTGAAAATAGATGTCTTGGTTACATCATCAGTAAACAGTTACCATAGCTATGCTGACAACACACAACTTCTCATCTCACTGTACAGTACCTTGACAACTTGACTTCCATAAATTCACTGATCAGCTGCTATGATGACATTGATAATTGGATGGCTCGAAGAAAACAGAAATTCTGGTTGGGGGTGCCAAGGCTAAAGAGGCAGCTGGTTTGTGAATACTGTGAGTCACAGCCTTCCAGAACAAGTGACCACATTACAAATGAATTTTGGATGCTGATTTGACCTTTAATATCACATTAGTAGCATCTCTAGGGTCACCTTTTACCACCTGAGGAATATCTCTAGGATCAGGGGTTTGCTATCCCAGTATGATGCTGAAAAATGCACACCTTTGTTATTAGTTGGTAGATTTACTGCAATTCCCTCTTCATGGGACTCCCTGATAATTCAGAAGGCAGCCACTCTGGTGAGACTGCATTTTGTATGTATACACCAAAGGTATGGAACAGCTGATCTGAGACCTACATCCACACTTGGTTTATTTAAAAGCAACCTCACGACATTTTTATTCAGTTTAGCATTTTGATAAGGTAATCTAATTGTTTGTTATTGTTCTTATGTATTTCAATTTATTTTTTGTTTTCAATACTTCTGTTCTTCGGATTGGATCCACAGGTCTAGTCAAATCGAGTGTGATTGTCTCTTTTTTGTAATTTATGCACATTGGTTTGGGTACGTTTTCCACAGATCAGTTTCGGATCCAGTCTAAAACATTGGATCCATAAACATTATTATGAATAACAGCAACTAAATCTCAGTTACTAATGTTTTCTAAAGCTTTAATAGTTTTGTGTACATTAGTAATGGTTGTAAATGCAGAAGTACAGCAGACTTTACTTGCTTCTTTTGCACTGTACTGAACCTTTCCCTACCAGAAAGAGCGCATAACATTATATGGGTCAAGGTGAATAATATAAGCTTCGGGCTACAGTACCTGAGAACCTTCAGTAACTAATAATGGCTGCCCCTCAAACTGCCTGATTAAATATTTAGTATGTGATAGTGTTTCAGGAGGGCTGAGTCAGTGGAGAAGCCTTAGTATATACTGTAGTTAATACTGGAATCCTTCATGCAACCTTGTGCTTGTCTGAAAATGTATTAAAGTCGCTTATATTACACACAATACCTACACACAGGTTGTGCTGTTCTTCATATTGTTAATATGAAATAAAGGAAAATGAAATGTTTACTTGGCTGTGAGAGAGTTGACAGCTGACTTCCTCTCATTCATAGCTTCCTGGAGTTGGCCTATCTGAATGGAGGTGGACCTAATCAAAAAGAAAATAGGTAAACAGGTCATTGCCATGAGGGCATGGATACAAACTTAGATTTTTGAAGTGATTGTTAAACGTATTAACACACGCATCTCTCTGGGGTTATTTCCTTTCCAGTGCAAATACAAAGGGTTAAAGGCTGATGTGGAGGTTGGGCATCTCAGTTATAAAACTATGGTTATGGCGAATGACCGTAGACGGTTACACCTCCACTCACCTGCTGGAGCGTCCCATCTCCTCCCTCTGCCTGTCTATGGTTTCCATCAGGCTTAGGAACTGAAAGAGAGGAGGAACAACCATAGTCATCACCACAAACTTTATCCTAAATCTGTAATATTTAATAAATCATTTAAAGTGATATTCCACCCAAAATCTTGTGTGTATTAAAAAAAGGCCCCAAAAGTCTTCTGAGTATCAATCACACCACCTTCCTCCGGAGGAAGTGCCACAGCTGCAGAGCGGGTGTTAAGCGACGGGCAAAGATCTCCCTTCCATCATTATTGGAAATGTGAATCTCTGGCTAATAAGATGGACAAGCTAACAGTTGTGGTGAGGGTCAGAGGGAATATCGGGAGTGGAGTGTAATGTGTTTCACTGAGACATGGCTACATGGGGATAGAAACCAAGAGAAGAACGGTAAGAGGAAAGGAGGGGGGTTGGCCGTTCTCATTAACAACAGACTGTGCAACCCTGGCGACACTATCATTTACCTGCTAAACCAGGCCTATTCCCACCTGGACAGAAGTTCTCTGATGAGGAGGAATACAGAGGCCTGGTGGATGAATTTGTTGGGTGATGCAGACTAAACCATCTGCAGCTGAACATTAGCAAGACGAAGAAGCTGATTGTGGACTAAGTCTCCTCTGACCCCTGTATCCATCCAAGGGGAGGATGTAGAGGTGGTTTACTCCTATAAATACCTCGGAAGGCACCTGGACGAGAGGCTAGAGTGGGCTGGGAACACAGGGGCCCTCTACAGGAAGAGTCAGAGCCGGCTCTACTGCCTGCGGAGGCTCTAAAGCTTCAATGTCTGTAACAAGATACTGCAGATTTTCTACCAGTCTGTAGAGACCATTCCTTCAGTAGAAAGTAGTTTCGATGAAGATGACTGGGAGGTCTGTGAATATCTAACAAGACTAAGAGTCTGCAGCCATGCTACCTGCTCTGTGAGGCTGTACTTAGGCACAGCGGTGTTTTGAGCTAAATGCTACTCAGCATACTAACATGCATATAATGACAGTGCTAACATGCTGATGTATAGCAGGTATAATGTTTACCATGTTCACCATGGTAGTTTAGCATCTTAGCACACTGACATTATATGATCAGTCATTAAATAATTACCACACAACACAGTACAGCTGAGGCTGATGGGAATGACATTAGTTTTGCAGGTATTTGTTAGAGGAAAGGTCAGGGGATTACCAAAGTCAGTAGGATACATCGCCTGGGAACCATGAATGTCTGTACAGACTTTTGTGCCTATTCATCAAGTAGATGTTGAGAGATTTCACAGGCTAAGTGAAAACTTTGAACTGCTGGTAGCACTAGATGAAAAGTCAGGGGACCACCAAAGTCATTAGGATTTATCCTCTGGGCATCATGGATAAGCATACAAAATTGCATGGCAATCCATCTAATAGTTGTCAAGACATTTCACTAAAAGGCCAAAATGTCAACCTCATTGTGGTGTTAGAGGTAAAGTCAGGGGATTCGTCATCTGGGGACCATGTATGTTTATGTTTGTACTAAATTGTGTGCCAGTCCATCCTATAATTGTTGAAATATTTTACTAAAAAACAAAAAAGTCAACCATAAGGTGGTGCTAGAGGAAATGTCAGGGGATCATCAAAGTCAGTAAAACTCAAGGACCATGAATGTCTGAACAAAATTTCAAGGCAATCCATCTAAAAGTTGATATTTCCATCTGGACCAAAGTGGTGGACTGACCGACAGACCTAAAAACCTCTGCAACCCAACTTCTCATTGGGATAAGTGACATTTTTTCTTTCTTTTATCTTTTTTTATGAAGTCTTCAAACAGCCTCCATCTACCAGTGTTCCTGTTCTGTATCAGAATGATTTCATTCTTTCGTGTGAGGGTTACCTGCCGGCCCTTCTCCTCCTTTAGTGTATAAATCTCTTTGCTGAGGACTTGGGTCCTGCTGCGGCTCTCTCTCAGGGTGGACTGTCTGTCTGAGTTGTGCCCTGTGGTCTGCTCTTAAAGGGTTAAACAACAGGAGCAAAAGGGTAATGAGTGAAGAGAGAAAAACATGGCTCCAGAGCGGACGACGGTGCAGTATGCATGTTAACAGGTATCACTGGGTGATAATCAGTACCACACCACAGTACCATAATCAGTATCAGAACAATGTAATCTCATATCCAATAACTCCAGTTTATACATATCGTACAAGCTTGTATCCTATGAAAAGTGATGGCCTCTGCTTTCATAACATTACTGAGAATCTGTGCTTTTGATGAAATAATACAATTGCCACCACTCCTACAACATTTTGTTGTGTTTTTTGGAGTCAAGGTTAGGTTAAAACATTGGTCATACCGACTACATTATTCTGGTTTGGTATAGCTTAAGATGTTTGTCAGGGTTTCACTTACTTCTAAAAGACCCTGGCTAAATGTACACAGCTCACAATTTTTACACATTTTCAGGACTGCCTGGCAGAAGAGATATTGTATCTGAATGAGACCTTTCTGGTTAAACAAAGGATAAATACAAATTTTTAAATGTGTAATAAAAAATGTTATTTGTTCTTGTATTAACTTGCTTTTGTTTAAAAAATGAGCTGAATCTCCAGGGTTGTGTGGCACAGGCTTGAAACAATATAGTGACCTCAGTGCAGTACAAACTAAATTCCATCCAGCTCAGTAGTAGTGGGGACATCTCAGAGACAGATATCTCAAAACCTGGACAACAAAAACAAAACTATCTGAATTGGGAGATACCTAGAAGGAAGTGAGAAAATGTTTTTCTTTTTGTAATTTAGATGAGCCGACGGAGGCAGACAGGATGCAGCTGCCTGTTTGGGGGATGTAACACACAAATAATGTACAAACAACAACCTACTTTTAAAATAAATCACAAACAAGTAATAATGCAGAGTAGAAAAGACTAGGGTTAATTTGTACAGACACACATGCTAAACCATGTACTGACACACACACACACACACCTTACCAAGTGCTTTGAGAGTATCACTAGGTATGTTGTTCCCTGCCATCTCCAGCTGCACTATGCTCTTGTTCTTCTGCAGAGCCTCTAGCAGAGACCTGCCACCCAGCAGACCAATGTTGTTCCACCTCAGATCTGTGAACACAGTCAGTGAGAAAGGCTTGAGTGGACCAACAGTCGGTCAGGCAATATACACCAGAATACAGCAAGAATCTGTTCTTTACCACTCAAAGTTGTGGGTTAGATTAATCATTCTGTCATCATCAATTTGTCAACCTCAAAAGCAGACATTTTTTTCTAGATCAGTACAGACTCTAGGCATGCTTTCTCTGTAAGTATATTAATTATGTAATATCTTACCAAATGTAAGCTTAATTGGTTGATTTTTCTATTAAATCTTGCTGGACCTCAACTACAAGCAACTGCATTATATTATCTGATTGATTTCATATAGAAACAAAGTACATTTGTGATTATGCTTGATACAATCATATGTATTTCAAAGCTATGTAGACCACTAATACAGGGCAGGAGGTTAATTCATGATAAATAATCACAATTTAAATTGCAATCATAGTTACTCAATTTCATCAAATTGTTCAGTCCTAATAACAAGCACAGCCAACTGGAATTTTTCACAGTAAAATATGTGTGATCTCCCAGTACAGACCACTGTCCAAGCACTGACACCTCAATCGAAGAAATGTTCTGATAAAAAAAAAAGTCACTTAATGTTCAACAGATTCACCTAGCACTTCCACCGTGTTGTTGCATTTGAGTGCCAGGGCGAGCTGGGATGCTCCGTGGTGGTTGATCTGATTGTTGCGCAGGTCCAGATGTGTCAGCATGCTGTTGGAGGCCAAACCCTCACAAAAGAGTGAGAAGGCTTCGTCCCACACCCCCAAAGCGTTCCACTCCAACACCAGCCTGCACACAGTATTTAAAAGTTTTAAGGATCATGTATTAATGGGGACACTGTTCTCTGTTGCCGCAGTGGGGATTTATTTTTGCATCAAAAATCATGTTTATGTCCTGATCGAAAATCCATTCTTGGAAGATAAATAAGTGAGTTATTAGGATACTGCAATAAAATGTAGTAAAAGCACACGGCCAACCGCTGACAGATGCCTTTTGCACTTTTGTAACGGGTAACTCCACCTAAATTGCCTACGTTAAGATCATGTCTGAAAATGTGATTGGCTGAAGTAGATTCACTGCAAATAATAATAATAATAATAATAATTCAGCCATCTTGCTGTGAGAAACCTATAAATCTGCAAATAAATGTCGCAATTGCATAAACACCAGGAGATGTGTGAATGCAAAGACATATTAGTAAATCAATTATTTTATACCAAATATATGTTTATGATTTGAATTGTAACATACAAAACACATCATATGATTTGATCAGGAAAGTTCTTACTTGACCTTGGAAATCATCTTAAGTCAAGGCCCCCTTATTAGCTTTTTCCTAAGCTTTCAACCACATCTCAGGGTCTTCATCAGTGAATGGAGTTTGCTCAGTCGTCATGGAGAGCTTCCCTACTTAGGTCATGTTATGACAACTGAGCAAACTCCATCCGCTGATGAAGACCCTGACATGTAGATGAAAGAACTGAAAACAGCTAGTGAGTGGATCTTGAATTAAGATTATTTAGTCCAAATTCACATTATTTGTTTGATATTTTATGAAACAAAAATGACATCACACACTGAAATGACCCCATACAGCAGCCTCCAGCTGACATAACAACCAGATTTTTACACTTAAAAATACATGTCTGCTGTTGCAGTGAAAATATTCTCCCATGAAGAGCATCATTCTCACCTACGCAGATACTTGTTACGTGCCAACAGCTTTCCCAATACCTCAGCCACTGTCGATCTCAGGTTATTCCCCTGTGAACAATGTTTTGCATCAACCAACTATCGATACACACCTAATGAAATAAAATCCATTAGTGTCTAAGAGTGTGGACAGTCTGATTTGGCAGGCGTTACCTTCAGATCCAGGACTCTTACAGTTGTGTTGGCAAACAGTCCAGTCAGAAGTAATTTGGCACCTGAGAGTCACACACAAGCATGAAAGCAGACACTGTTATAAATGATGTTATGCTTACTGTCAACAAATCCCATGTGCCAGAAAACAGATCCCAACAAATGGACTATTTCCTCCTGTTTGAGTAACGTTTGTTAAAAACTACAGTGGCCAGCTGTTTTACTGTCAGCAAATTACTGAGCCTTTTTACGTTTTTAATAGATTTACGTCTTCAGTAGTAACCAATGGGCTTGGGGCTGAGAGCCACAGACAGGGTAGGGAAGTTAGTAAGTACTGATAAAAGCACTAAATAATAATAATGAATAATGCCAGCTTTACCCTTTAAAAGTCAGACTAATTAAACTGCATTAGATGAGTTTGCAGCAGCTACTTCAGGCAGGTTTCCGTGAAGGGTCACAAGCAGTATTAACAACCACACTGCAATGACTTCGCTTGCCAGAAATCAGTTTTTTTTGTTGTTATTTTTTTACAGCCCAGTAAATGTGCAAACTACTGCACCAGTCATGGTTATCCCTACGGGAAATCAAAAGCTGTATCAAGCAAATATAGCATTTATATGTTTGTAATTGACACCTGCTCTTACACTGAGCAACTTACAATATAACACACCAGGCTACATATAGGCTGTTTGTTGATCTTAGGACTTACACACCTTCCTCGCTGAGCATGCAGTCACTGAGCAAGATCTCTGTAAAGACGGTATCTTTTTGGAAGGCCCTGGCCAGCACAGCACAGGTATCTGCAGACAGGCTCTGTCCACTCAGGTCCAGTCTGGAGCCCTGAGCAGCCCTGCTCTCCTGGAGCTGAGCCACAACACTCTCCAGAGGCTCCACACCTTCCTCTTTACACAGACACAGGTACGTCTGCCTGAAATCCTCCATTCTGGGTCACTAGTCTCTCCTTTTCATCTGAGATGTACAACGCTGTCTTCACGTATTCCTTCTTTCCTCTGTGACTTGTCCTGCTGACTGGGACCAGGGATGAAATGATTAGATGATTAATCAATCGACAAAAAAATTATCAGAAACTATTTTGATAACTGGTTAATCCTCCAAGTCATTTTTTAAGCATAAAGGCCAAATATTCCCTAGTACTAGCTTTTACATTATGATGATGACATCATAGATGAATCAAGAAATTAATCAACAGATTATTTGATAAAGATAAAATCATTGTTAGTTGAAGCCCTGTTACTAACACAGTGTTTAGTAAAATCATGGGTCTTGCAGAACTGAAAATTAACTTTGCAGGATGCTACCATTCTAATGATTCTGTCTGTCATGCTTCCAAACTCTCTCTGCTAGACTAGTGTTTAATCATGTAAAGAGATCCACTAGAAGCCCATTATTACCATCAGTAAGAAAGTGGAAGTGGATGCAGGAGGACTACAGTCAAACAGCAGTAATCGGCCGCCTTTGTGAGGCCGAACTGCATGAATTTCTGCATGTGTGTGGCAGCTGCTGTCCAACCCACGACATCTCTGTTCTAACCTAAAACATACTATGGCTACAAGTTCAAAATATCTAGTGAATTAGAAAAAAACTAAACTAGCTGCTGCAAGTAACAACTAGAACTGACCTTGCAAGTACCGGTACTCCACTATGTCAAACGCTATAACTGTAGCAGTTTAGAATGCATTAAGATTTCGACAAAAACACATAAGCCGTAACATAAAGAGGAAAATCTAACCAACACCACTAGAATCACCTCTTCAATTCGGCAACATCCAACTTAAGGAGCACAACATACTAATAATAAATTTAAACTTAAAGAAGTGATTTTCCAGTTATTTGAACGCTAGCTAGTTGGCGCGGAAGCAAGCAGTGTGATACAAAAACATCAAATTCAATTAAATAAATGCTGAAGAATATGGCTTCTATTATTAAGAAAGAGCATTGAGTTTAATTTTTTTAAGATATGTAGCTTGGTGAAAAGCACGCTAAAGTTTTATTGCCAAATTTTGAACGACAGTGTCGCGTAACGTTATTGTTACAGTATCTCCACGTGAGTCAAAGCCTCGTGCAGGGCTATCAAATGGTTGACCGACGTGCAAATTAAGGAAGTCTTTGAGGACGTTTTCCTGAAAATAATAATGGTATCTTCAGATAAAATAACACAGACCTTCCTGGTAGTTGTTGTTGTTGTTGTCGACAGCACAGCTGACCGGCAAAGGAAGCCAACCGACAAAGTAACTAGGAAGTGTATTTCGGCGCAAAGCATCATGGTCAGTGTAGTTTCGAAAACGTAAGCATTTTTCAGCCATATACCCTCGTCCTAGGTGAGGATAACTAACAGCTAACTGAAGCTGCACTTAATCAACCTTAGTCAAAAAGCCTAAGGTGGCATTATGTTTTTTAATGTCATGCTATATAACGTTGTGTTATTTTGGTTTGGAGCCAAAATAACAAATAAGAATGAACGTATTGATCCAGCAGATGGCGGAATACAACAACGCCTCGCTTAGTTGCAGCCGGTAACTAAACAGTAGAGGAAGAATAATATTGGCCGAAGAAGAATAAAACAACAAGCATGGCAGGAAACATAAGTGGCACTGTGGCTCCGATAACTAGTTCTCTGTCTAAACTACAGTCTTTAAATGGATTGTTTGCAATATATAAAAAACAAGGGCCGACATCTGCAGACGTGTTAAATACACTCAAAGAAGCTTTACTCAAGGGTAATCCGACAGGGGCCGGAGTCAGGAAATATGTCTGTTGTCATTTGTTGAATCTGACAGTTAAATGTTTTTGTGTCACTATCTTTCAGAAGCTGGAGTACAAAACCCCAACCCGCGAAAGAGGAAGAAGCAGAGCCTAAAGATGGGTCATGGAGGGACGCTGGACAGCGCTGCCAGTGGGGTGCTAGGTAAGCTGCAGCGGTTTGGTCCATTTACATCCAGGTGCAGTTCCACGTGCGACTGTTGTCATTTCTTCCTTGGCTGGTTTGTAGTGGAGCAGATATTGAAGGAAAGCTCCACCCAAACACTTAAACTTAAAAATAGCGACAGGTGATGTACCTTGTGACATTTCTCCTAGGGCATAGGTTTGGTTTAAAGTTGGTGGGGACGTAAGGGTGGAGTTGACTATGCCATTAAGGAGGCAAGCATGTAGGTCTAGTCTGTCTTAAAACATCCCACCGTTGTTCGTTTGAATCATTCCTCTTGTCCATAATTAAAAGCAGTTCTAATGTAAGAGCTCACCATTCAGCCAAAGCTAAAATCCTGCGGGTATCTTCCAAAGTTACAGTCTTTTCAGTACACAATTCACACTTTTTTGTTACTACACCTTCACCACAGCTCAGCAAGGAAACACAAAGAGCAAATTTGGTACTAAAAAGACTGACTTTGGAAGGTAACCATTTGATTTGACTAACTCAGACTGCTGAAGCCTCATATTCACTTTAGTTGAACTTATGAATTCATTTTCACACAGAACGAGGACTGTGGATTTTGTCCTCCATCACTTACATTGAAATCGCTTTTGGAAGGGATCTCTGTGCAGCCAGTATGGACAGGAGGAATAATTATAATGACCAATAACTCTTTTAACATTGTTTAACAGTGTTTAGTAAAATCATGGGTCTTGCAGAACTGAAAATTAACTTTGCAGGATGCTACCATTCTAATGATTCTGTCTGTCATGCTTCCAAACTCTCTCTGCTAGACTAGTGTTTAATCATGTAAAGAGATCCACTAGAAGCCCATTATTACCATCAGTAAGAAAGTGGAAGTGGATGCAGGAGGACTACAGTCAAACAGCAGTAATCGGCCGCCTTTGTGAGGCCGAACTGCATGAATTTCTGCATGTGTGTGGCAGCTGCTGTCCAACCCACGACATCTCTGTTCTAACCTAAAACATACTATGGCTACAAGTTCAAAATATCTAGTGAATTAGAAAAAAACTAAACTAGCTGCTGCAAGTAACAACTAGAACTGACCTTGCAAGTACCGGTACTCCACTATGTCAAACGCTATAACTGTAGCAGTTTAGAATGCATTAAGATTTCGACAAAAACACATAAGTTGAACATAAAGAGGAAAATCTAACCAACACCACTAGAATCACCTCTTCAATTCGGCAACATCCAACTTAAGGAGCACAACATATTAATAATAAATTTAAACTTAAAGAAGGAATGATTATTAATTATAATAACCAATAACTCTTTTAACATACAGATGGGCATGTGAGTATTGTCTTTCAAGATATACTTGAAAAAATGTGAACCTCTCCTTTAAAAACAAAGGATTTATTGCAGGGCCGTAGTCCAAATTCCCCCAAGTGCAAACACACACACCCTTAAGAAACATTTGACTAGACACCAAACTCTGCAAAAAAAAATATTTACATTATGTTTACTTGATTGGCTGTTGAGCTATATTTTCTTGTCTGATTTCTTTATTCTATTCTATATTTTCTGTCTATTTTGTCTCCCTACATGAATGTAAATGCCGTTTAAAAGAATACTTCACAATGCCAGGAATATAACTTATATTCCTATTAATCTATATATTTAAATACATTAAACTTAATTGTTCTGCCTATAAACAGTCACACTTAAAAATATTGACTCTAAAGAATATCAGAATCATCCCCAAATTCCCAGAAACGAGACAGAGGACATGACCTCAGTGTCCTTAGTAGTAGCTGCACTCCTGTTTTTTTTTAAACAATATACGTATGTACAAAATATAGAAACAAACAGCTTTTGCTTTTTACTAACTTCAAAATAACTTAAATCAACTTCCTCAAACTAAACTGATAAATCAGACATGATCATCATTGGTCCCAAATCCCTCACCAAGACCACTCACAACTTCTGCCTCCCCATCGATAACTTCACTCTGTTTCCCTCCCCACACATTTTAGTGTGTTGCTTTCTATGACCATTTTAACTTGTGTAAAGTGTCTTTGAGCACCCTGAAAAGTGCTCTATAAATAAATTGTATTATTATTATTAAAGACATACAGTAGAAAGCACTATATCGGAAGGCTAAAATTCCTGAATTTGAATCCCATTACCCTCTGACAGCACAGATAAGATTGTAATAAAACAGAACAAACATTCCCAGGGGCTACTAGTGGGACGGCTGTAAAATGAGCAAAGTCATCAGTATATGTTGTCTGGTCTCGTTGGGTGTAATGAATGTTGCCACCTCTTGGGTATGCCAGCAGGACATTGGACTCTAACACTGCCTCTGTTTCTTTCAGTTGTTGGGGTTGGAAATGGAACAAAGATGCTCAGTACAATGTTGGCTGGTTCTAAGGTGAGTTATGGAAACAAACACTTATTCACAATAAAGCTGTTAAGAGCTCAATTAACACAACTGTGAAATAGTTCTGCTTAAAAAGAACAGGTTTCCATTATGACAAGCCTGTTAATTATAAAACCGCACAAAACAAAAGGACTTGACAATTTGTGGATTAGTTATGAACACAACACACAACAATGTGTTATTACTGTCCAGGCGGCTGTATCACTGTAGGACCTGTTGAGTAGCTACAACAGAATGTATGTTACTATATGATATGATAAAATCAAACTAAAGTTGGATAAAGTCAGGAAGTACAATACTGAGTGAAATATCATAAATTAATAATTTAGGAATATTTAAAAATGTTACATTATAATGCTGTATAAAGCTCAGATAAACCCAGTGTACACTACCTGCTCAGCACCAGCAGGTAACCCTAACCCTAAAGAGCTAGATATTAATGTTGAGAACCCTGGACTCCCACAGTTCTGAATGGTTGACTAGAAGGTTATTGTTTGTTCTGGGAGTCTCAACGCTGGCTCAATTAGTATCTTATTGTTAATGTTTGAGGACAGTCAGTGCATACTTTGACCAAATGAAACACTTGCTCCCGTTATAGTGTAATATTTGGTGTTTAGAATGAGCAGCATGAATATTTGTAGATTTCAGCAGGGCACAAAATTAGCACCTGCCACCTGCCAAATTCTGGTAAAATATGCAAGTGGCTGGTAGATTTGCTTCACTCTCAATGGTAATCTATTCAGTGGCTGGTAAAATGTGAACATTCACAAGCCATTTGGCTGGCGGAAAAAAAATTAGTTAATTATTAGTTAAAGTTAATTTTGCACCATACATATAAGTGGTCATTAATACACAGAGACAATAAAGGGATGTTTGTTTTTCAGAAATATGTTGCTGTGGGGGAACTTGGGAAAGCAACAGATACGCTTGATGCCTCTGGCAGTGTGATTCTGGAGAAAGACTTTGGTAAATTTTGAAGCACAAATTTTATCATTTCATTTGAACAGTTAATCTGATTCAGCAGTCTAATGGAAGTGTGCATGCCTCTCTATTTTATGTGATTTTTGCCCACAGAACACATAACCAGGTTGGACATTGAGGACAAGCTGAAAGCTTTCACTGGTGACATCATGCAAGTTCCTCCACTGTGAGTAAAGGCTCAGATCTCAATAACAGTTATGTATGTGAAAGTGAACTGTTCAGGGGTTTAACTTGCAGATCATTTCTAAGTTAGCCCATCTGGTCAAAATCTCCATTCATACACGCACAATACAAACCTAATTGGCAGAAAGCAATGCAATTTACTGTGCAAGTTCATGCTCCTCAGAGGATGAAGCCATTATGGACCCTCCATGAGTTTTTCTCTTGCACCATCCTCAGGACAAATTGTCAGCTTACTGTACATAGAAAGTTGGAAGAAGCATTTGGAATCTGGTGATTCCATAACCTGGGCCCGTATTTTTCAGATGGTTAAAAATGACAGATAAAAGTAAAAATCCTTCACTTATACTTGGATTTGGAACCAAGATGGACAGAGATGGATGTTAAAGGCCTTTTCACATGGAGTGCGTCACCAAGAAACTGGACAAAAATGTGAATATTTGTCCTGGCGAAATTGATCAATCAATCATCAAAAGCATTTACATTTACCACGACTAAAAGTCAGGACAGTTTCCCCCGTTATGTCAAAGTTTGTCGCAGAGAAGACCATATGTCAGTGAGTCAGTTTAGATAAGTCTGTATTGAAGAAGAGCCCTTCTGATCAGCAATGCCCATTGTGGCAGCGTGTCAGTGGAGAGAGGAGACCTGTGACAACCAACAATAATCATGTAAATAGTTACACTACTTGCCGTCACCAGCTATTTTTTTGGCTGGTGCAGCACCTGTTCACCTTCGTGGACTGCAATCTGGGTCTGATATCTGTGTGCAGGTTTTTTGGGCTTTATCAGATTTTATGGGCTGCTGCAGGACTTAAAGAAAGGTGATCTGCCATTGTTGTTTCCGTGTCATGTAGCACTTACCATTTGTGATTGACTGGCTGAACTGATCTTTAGACCTGTAACAATTAGTCAATCAATCGATTAGTTGATCGACAGAAAATTAAGCGGCAATCATTTTGATAATCTAATAATTTTCAAGCATTTTTTAAAGCAAAAATGGCAAAACATTTACTGATTCCAGCTTCTCAAATGTGAACTTGCTTGTTTTCTGTCTTCTATGACAGTAAACTAGATATCTTTGAGTTCTGGACTGTTGGTCCGTTGATCTTATCACAGGCAAATTCAGGAGAAAACTGACCTGGTAGCAAATACAATGAATGCTGCATTTCAGCAGAGCCTTACATTGTTCAACCTTGTATGTGTATTGTTTCGTTCAGTGACAAATGAATCGCCCTAAAATGAATGTTTATGTAAAAGCATTAATTGTTGTTAATTTTATGTGTTGATGCTGAAGATATTCAAGATTTCACACAAATAAAGTGTACTCTGAAGTCTAAACTGTAAAGGTCTTTGCAGAGTGATTAGGGTTAGAGAAACCTAATAGTAATAAGGATTTTTAACTCCCTCTAGTCTCTAAGAATAGATACATTATGTATGTTGCTGTTTTTCTATGATGGTGCAGTGAACCTTGCAGCCTCTAGAGGTCGCTAGCAGGGCTTTCCACTTGTGTTGTGCATGTGTCCCTTGCCCTGTGAAGAAGCGCTCCTGCCAGTGATCGAGGCATTTTATCCAGGCACACAGCCTTGTTGCAACATTTCACAGTGAGGAAGAAGAGGAACGCTTCTGCATTACATTGTTTCTCTGTGATATGGAACAGTAGGATGGATGTAATTGATATCAACAGTTCTTAGTGCAGCTTATCTTTTCCAGTGAAAAAGACAGGCATCTTCAGTATGGTGTGATTCATTGATTTTTTTTGTCATTTCAGCTACTCGGCACTGAAAAGAGACGGCCAGCGTATGTCTGTCCTGCTGAAGAAAGGTCACAAAGTGGAGGCCAAACCAGCCAGACCAGTCACTGTGTACAACCTGACCCTGCAAGAGTTCAAGCCTCCTCTCTTCACTCTGGGTTAGCACACGCTACATAATGCTCTATGTAAATCTGACTGTCTGGTATTTAAAATTGCCTTTTGGATGTCATTTCCTGCTGTTTCCATTATGTTTTTATGTTAAATTACACATGCGAACAAACAGTTTTATTTCTGTAACAGATATTGAGTGTGGTGGTGGATTTTATGTCAGAAGCTTGGTGGATGACCTGGGAAAAGGTGAGATTAATTCATTCTATTTCACAATTTCTTCATGAGTATGTTTATGGAAAAGTCAATAAACTAAACCATGAGAGTAACGTGTGCCTGTGTGCTGCAGCTCTGTCTACATGTGCTCATGTGAAGGAACTGATCCGGACCAAGCAGGGTCAGTTCACCCTGGAGGAGCATGCCTTACATGAGGAGCAGTGGACACTGGAGCATGTCCTGCTCTCTCTGCAGCCCTGCTCAGAGTCAGAGCACGGTATGGACTGTACACACCCAGCAGAAGCTGACACCTTAGGAACACGCTCTGAGCAGGACCCAAAGGGACAGTGAAGAGCTGGGATGGCTCGTTATGAGTCACCTCTTGGATATTTTGTGTTGTTGAGCAGATGAAGTGTGACAAATTGAGACAAATGTCACAACCACTTGTTTTGGGACTCAGTGGACCAGTGTAATTACACTGGACTCCTGATTTGTAGTCCATGTTCTAGGGGTTTCTGTCTTGTCTCTGACTGCCTCATCTGCCAATTCATTTTTAGTTGCATTTGTAAATAATTCTGTATTTGGAAGTGACAGCCCCACTCTACCCTCCACCCCAGCCTCTTGTCTTCACCGGTTCATATCCCTCCTGGTATTGTAGAGCCAGGAGATAAAAACGTTATAAAGTATACATCTGTCTTATCACAATTTCAAAAATCATTTCCGCTATATGAAAATGAGAAATGATATACTGTGTTAGGGAAGACTGCTCAACAATGCACACCGCAATTTTCAATTTTTGAGTCTGTCTTGAACAGACATACAGTGTATATTAAACATAAAACTGAGAAAGACATATCACACTGCAGAAAAGATTTAAAATATTAGTTTATTTTTGTATAATTTCTTTATTAAAATAGTTTCTGTTTGTGGGGAATCTTTAAGATCAGCAGAAACATTAACTTGATTTATATTGTGATTTAATAGTATAGCAAAATCGACTGATGTAAAAAGGAGTATTGTGATAACATTTTGCCAGCTGTTTGGTCTTGATGTGGACATTATCTTCATTTAGGTGGTCTTGTATCAAACACTAGCAGTTGCACCTTCAGTAGCCATGCTAGAAAACACATTTGCAGACCAGGTAAAATATATTGTATTAGTCAATTTACCTGGAGGTTTCTGTGTGCAATTGCCAGGCTGGGTGCTCTAAATGGAGCTCTTACAAAGACATTTGACAAGTGAATAAAGGCAATTTCTGTTCTTTGAGTACACAGTGTTGAGTTTTTTTTAAAGATTGGAGTACTCCACATCTGAGAGTGTTGTTGCATCAGCAGTGCTGTATACTGCATGTCTAATTTAGATTGTTCTACACTTGCAGATTAAAGAAATATTCAAGGGAAACAAAAAAATTTCTTTATTAAATACTTAGATTTCTAACATCATTCAGAGTGGCTGCTGGTCATGATGGAGCTATTTCTTTACTAGACCTCACAGTTGTCTTTTCCTGCCCATTACTGTGCTGGCTGAGGGAGAGGCAGAAACATAATGCATAAAAAGGTGTGATAGCAGCCTGGTGAAGGTATCTCTGGCATGCTGGCAAAGAGTTTTTCTAAATGTAGAAGTCTTGTTTCATATTTCTTTTACTGTCATTGTTTCTTCTCCTTTAAGCAAGCAGTGTGAAATGACAAAACTAACTGCACTGCCTTATATCTGTAATCAAGGACAGGAGAGTATTAGTGCATACTCTGAACAGACTAATATTGCATCTACCAGATGGAGTGGCATAATTAGGCTGTACCATGATGCAGTACTGCTATAGTCCATACTGCAGGTGATAATGGTGCCACAGCATGGAAGAGACAGAGAGTAGCTGACTGATAAAACATGAATGGAAGACCGTTCCCTCCTGGTTAGGAATGATTACAAAATCCAAATTAATTGATAAATTATTTCATAATTTTGATTTGATTAAAATCATACTTCTGACTTAGTATCTGAAAATAGTATTTTTGTATCTCATAATTATGACCTAGTAAGTCAAAGTTTCAGCTTATTTTCTTACAGGTTTTAACTTTCTATCTGAATAGTATGACTGAACTGTCTCATATGTTAGAGTTACTAGCCTAATTATATGTAATGCTTTGTCAAAAGTGAGAGATAGTCATTTTTCAAAATTAGACGTAAATCAAAGTTATGGGTTAAGTCAAATTAACTTGCCTTGTTATCTCATCTCAACATAGTAGCCTATATCATCATTTTGACATAAAGGCGCTGCACAATTACTCATTGTAATTACGCCTGTGGTTGGGTGTAAGTTCGGAGCTGTGTCAGTGATATCACCAAACTATGAAGGAACGATGACGGTGTAAATTACAAAAGCTAAATGCGGAATGAGGAAGCTGCTGTCAATCAAGCACAGTACTTACATGCCCACACAGTAGAGGTCTAATCGCGCACACGCACATCTTTCTTGTCCAGGTGCCAAGTCCAAAAATTGTGCACCGATGTCTGCTTCCCAAAAACTTCCCAAACTGTAAACTGCTTCCCTTTGAAAATGTTGGCCCTCCCTAATCATGAACTAATGGAGTTTTAAAAAAAGAAAAAGCAACAGAAGGAGCACATGAAGCAGCTGGATAATCTCAGTACCATATTTTATTACTTTGTCCCATATTACGATCACCAAAACATTAATATTGTGTACACGTAGCGGTTCAGTGCTTTCATGAGTATGAATATATATGGAAAATGTTTAGTCGTAAGCAGGAGACACTGAAAAGCTTTGAGTCTTTGGAAATGTTAATGGTAACATACATGGCGCCTCTGCTGAGAAGTTATCAATCGTTTTTGGACAGGAGTCTGACGCCGCGGGAAGCTGGCCGGATCAATGAGCTACAATGATTGTCTCAGTCCAAATATTAGCCGATTGGTGATTTCTTTCATGTCTTCAAGGCTGCTCATATCCCTGTTTGCTCTCTGAGTCCACTTTATCTAAATTACAGCCGTTAGAAAGTTGGCAGTTAGCGGCGTGCTCTTTAAAGACGCATCAGAAAATCGAAGCATTGGATTCTATTAGTGCGCACATTTATCAGTAAGAAGCAATAGGCCTCCTCCTAACACTGAAGCGCGACTTGTGACCGTATCATTAATGAAGTCACCAGGTAAAAATAAATCTAGATGACCATAAAACGTACAGCTGGAGCCTTTAGAGTCAGAGAGCAGCTTTTCTGTCCGTGGTGTAACTCTGGAACAGAGGACTTATCGGTTATTGTTCAACACTTTGCGGAAACCCGTGTGAGGGACTAAACATGCACTTAGAGAGTCATTAAAGCGATTTGCATGTATAGTCATTATCATAAGTATATCACCTCAACAGCACTGATAGGTGGATTTCACAGGAAAACTCCAAACATTCAAATTATGAGTTAATCACTCGCCATTCAATTGCACCGTTAGGGATGTAGATTGCAGTTAATTTGTAATACATTGCTGAAGATAACACTCAAAGCTGTTTGATTAGTCAAAGACCCATTTAACGCATGTTTGGACTGTGCCTAAAACCTGGGCCAACACTGAGGTCATGTCATCTAGATTTTTTTCTGAGAAAACTACCTGCTGGATTATTTTAGCTGATTCCAGTATTTTTGATTACAACAGAAAATAAAGACATGATTCAGTATTTCCCCACCAGAACTGTATCCCTGTGTGAAGAAAGCTTTGGAACACCATTTAAAAATGTAGTCCATTCATTCAGATTAGGGTGATGAAAGATAGGAAATAGTCTCACGATAACTGATAAAAAGGCATAGAAGGAGAAGAACTGTTGGTCAGGAATAAGAACTAGTGGTAACGTGAACACTGATCATAATGACATCCAAATATGAAACATCCATTCATATTTTATATTTATTTAGTTTTAAGCAACATGACAATAAAGAGCCACTTCATAGAAATAGACAAATGTATAACATGTCAAATATGGCATGTGTGTATTTAATGTCAGTGAAGAAGTTGTTGCCCCAAAACTCAACAGCAGTGTAATAATACTTGTCAAGAGGAATGAATGAGTATTGCCTTCATTGTGCCTGTGTGGGTGTGTCAGCATAACTGAGCAGACCTACCGGCACAGACTCAGGGGCCTCTGAGCAAGAGCTTCCGCATGAAGTGACTGTTAAAAGCATTTTTGATTAAAACGTCAGATAGCTCAGTCAACAGATGTCCTGATCATGTTTTGTTTTTATTCTGATCCTTTAATATTGAGTATCTGCTGATGCAGAAATGGATCAGTTTCTACCTGTTAAAAGGGAGTTTTTCCTTGCCACTGTCGCATAGTGCTTGCTCATGGTGGGAACTGTTGGGTCTCTGTAAACATAAAGAGTCGGTCTAGACCTGCTCTATTCGAAAAAGTGCCCTGAGATAACTTTGTTATGATATGGCACTATATAAATAAAACTGAATTGAATTGAATTGAATCTTTCTCTACTTGTGCTCATTTTTTACCAATACACCTGCACAGTGCATGCGTTCTACATTATACAATTAGTAAGGCACTGTCAATATGCTTAATAGCAGAATATCTCTGCTTTAAGAAAACAAAACCTGCATCAGTTTTTCTCTTTTTTATAATATTTATGCTGTAGCACAATATATTAAATATTATTTGAGAGTATAGGTGAATGGGTGTGTTTAGAAGCACTTTCTTACGACCTTCTTAGGAGTTGTTAGTTCTTAAACGTTTATGTATTGTTGTCTTGTGATTCTGTGCCACTGTAATGTCTTGTTTTTGACTCTGGATTGCTGAAACTCATGTCTGCATAATAAATTTACCCTTGGGTACTAATAAAGAAACCTTGACCATGACCTTTAGTGTTTTATCTGTGAAGAGTGTCAGTGGATCTGCTGTGGTAGAAAGCTTTAGAGAGAATCTCTTCATCTCCAGCTTCAACAAAATTGTTTCAACCAACAACTGAATGTAAGAATTAAAATACCAGGGAGAAAGATGCACACATTAATGCATCAATAATAATAATCCAATAATATATAACAGTGGAAGTAACCATTATGCTTAAGTATACATCTTGCTGATAATACTTATGTACTTTTCCTTAATTTTAAATGCAGGAATTGTACTTGAAATGGAGTATGTGTATATTCCAGTATTGCATTTACTGAAGTAAAGGATCTGAATACTTCTTCCACCACTGCTTATTACATATATACTATATCACAGTATTCTAAATGTAGGCAGGAAAACACGTAGAATCACAATCTTTCACTTGCATGACACGCCTTGTTGGCAAAAGGCTCACAACATATGAAGACTAATTTACATCAAATGTAGCCATTATTGGTATAGCCAACTATTTGGTTACAGATCCACTTTAAATCAGTCAAAAGCAATGAAACCAAACCTTACAGGAGACACTTTACAAGGACGTTCTCATTTCACTTTCATCTTTTCTTCATCTCTTTATTTTTACATTTCTCAGTGAGGAGATAGAATCTCATATTTTTCATTGATTAATTACTTTTTCTTCAAAAATTTTTTATTGCCGATCCCTGGCAACTTCACTCAACAGTTTGATATTTGGACGTTTGTTTTTCAGTGAATATAACTGCTTTCCAAAATGTACGCTTAGCTGCAAACTGTTTCTGCCTGCAACGCTATGAGATGGTCTCCTAGTATTCTGTCTTTTTTGAAGGTGGCCTTTAAAAACACAAGTCTACTATCAGTGTCATCGCTGCACCATTGTATTACTGAAAACATAGATTTCGGTTTAGTTACAAGATGATTGGCTGTAGTGATCTGATTCTCCTGAAATACAATTATCTCTTCTCTCCTGTCATCTGATCACTGTGTGCCTCGATTGGAGCTGCGAGTAAGCCAATCAGAAACGGCTGCTGGCCACCTGCAGGAAGTTGGCCGTCCACTTATCTCCTCCCTCCTCCGCCTGCAGCCAGATAACAGCCCCAACAGTTAGATCAAGTACCAGCTAATCCACCACCGCAACCATATGGACACCAAAACAGTCTAACGGTCTTCTCCACAGCCCTGAAATACTCTCTTTGGTGTGTTTCGGAAGTCAGTGGACTCAAGTTTGTGCAGAAAGTTCCAGTAGATATTTGGTAGTAGGCCTATGTAAAGAAATTCTTCTGACATACTGTCGATAAAGAGGAAGGCTGTAGGGAGAGAAAGGAGGGACGCAGCCTTCCGTTAACTCAGTTCCAGCGCGCAGTGGCGGCAAAGGGCACCATGAGCGTCCCGCTTTACGCACCGACTCCCATCCAGCCGACTCACCCGACGCCCTTCTACATCGAGGACATTCTGGGGAGGACTGCCACCTCCACCTCCTCTACCTCTTCTTCTTCCTCCTCCTCCTCCTTCTCCGCTCCGGTCATCCCCACACCGACTCTCCCGTCGCCCAACTCTTCCTTTACAAGTCTCATCTCGCCGTACCGGACGCCGATTTATGAACCCACACCGATCCACCCGGCACTGTCTCACCACGCCGCTGCGGCGTTGACGGCGACTTACGCCTCCGCCGGGACTTTCGCCGGCTCCATCTACCCCTTCCACCACCAGCACCACCGCTCCATGGGGGAGTACGCACAGGCGCTGCTGAGGCACGACCCTCTCGGTGAGTTGGGCTAATGTGCGTAAAAGTCTTGGATACGTTTAGTTTAATGATATTTTGGGCATACACATTCTTTCTTCTTTATAGTGAATGTAATTTACAGAATTACAGGACAACATACAATCATGGTTTCATGTTTCCTTATGTGGAAAAGCTCTATACGGTTGGCCTTATGACACCGTTAATCTCTTTAGTGCTTCTGGAATCAGGATACATGAAAAACCTTTTCACTTTTCATAAGTCCATATTTTGCATGTTACCTTATTGTACATCAAATGATTTTCTGCTTTCTTCTGTGAGAAATTCAGTGCATTTCGTTCATTTCAGCGCAAAAGAAATCAAACTTGCTTGGATGATGTGGCAATAGGAACACTTTTTACCCTTGAAAACTTTTCTGTCTTCACAAACTTCGTTTCAGTGCCAACGAAACCATTTTTGCATAAATATATCACGCTTGGTCATGCATGCATATCGAACTCAAGACAGTCTACAGTTACATGTAGCCTATATAAACACATTGCAGGGTAAATGACAGAGTCTTTGGACGTGTTCCTTTCTTAAGTCTTCGGCTCTCTCAGGCCCAAAAGACGTTTCTGCATGATGCCTGACCACGCACATATGAGTCACGTTGTTATTGTGACAGACATATTTGGGGCCACAATAGCAGCAGGCTTATCCATTCAGTCTGCTGCTGCTGGTGGTGATAGGGGTGGTGAGGGTGTGTGTGTGTGTGTGGCATGGCAACCTTGACTCTTTTTCCTGACTCCCATTGTTCTAAAACATCAGAGGAGCAAGTCAGCCGGTGACTAAAACATAGCTGTTTAGCTGTTTAGGTACTGCGTGTTAATTGGTTCTCATTATGTTTCAGAGGTTAGAATTTGATTCTGTTTAGACTGCGGTTGGGTTAGAGGCTGTGAGTGATGGTTCTCTTAAGTATAGTGTGACAAGCGGGCCGTCTGACTTTGTGTTGGGCTCAACAAGCCGGGCCTTTTTCCGTTCATAGCGGAAGCCGTGAGCCTGTTGATAGGAGTAAATCTGGTTTCAGAAGCTGTTAAATGTTTTCCTGGCTCACCCCGGCCAGCCGCTTCCTCGGGAGCTCGCTGCACGCTGCTGATTATTTTATCGACATCCTCAATACAGACATATTCAGGAAACACTCGGCCTCTGATAGCCCGAGATCCGTTTTTCACATATTGTTGCACTTCCTCTGGCTGGCCAGCGAGGATGTGGCTGACTTTCTTTATGGTTGGCGGCGAGAAGAAAATAAAGCAAACAGGGCAGCGCGTCAAGCCTAATGGGATCTTACCAGAAAGTGTCGTTTAGGAGAGTTGAAAGTAGGCTACAATAAAAAAAAAAAGAAGGGTTCACGTGATGTATAGGCCTCGTGTTCAATAAAAACAAACATGTAGTAACCAACAAAGAAAAGCTGAAAAAAAGCGCAAATTAAAAATACTTTCATAAAAGAATCATTTCAGTTTTACCCTACAAAATAATCATTTGCAAATATCCCACTCCTCAGTTTATTATGTGATGTGATCCAGTCTTCTTGATATGGTTAATCAGATTAAAAATATGGTCAAATAATACAAAGCCCCTCTGCCATTTTAAGTAGCCTATAAGTACAATATGTGTGCATTTATTTGTGCTTGTATTTAGGCTATTTATTCATTCACATTTTCTCATTCTTTTTTACTCTATTAAAGCATGTACACAATAAAAACGAAACAAAATGAAATAAAAAATAAAATAAAACGGCTTCTACAGCAGTATGAAGGGCTCTGCTGTGGCTGAAGAACAGCTTTGTACAGTTTAGGATCATTCGTTTATTCGTTTTCGTTCAAACAGTAGCCTAAATAGGATTCCACTCAAAAGCACTTGAACAAGGTTTCATCTTATTAATTCAGGTTAGCCAGTTGTTAAACTAAGCTTTATAAAGCTTTCCTTTCGTGATATTTTTCTTTAGAGAATATATATCTCATGGGACTGGATTGGCTAACTTCCTTTGGAAAAGAGCAGCAATAAGAAGGTCTTTGCCAGCAGTTTCGACCACAGCAGATTTACGTTGTCAGTGAGAGCAGAGGACATGAGCGTCTGTTGGTGGATGACATCGCCTCTAATCACACCACAAAGCAGGAAGCACATGAAGCGGATATTTGGCCATAGTTTTCACTCTGTCACGACCTTCCTTAAAAGACAACGTGCAGCAGGCCGCTGTGGCGGCTATTGTTTGGTCCAGGCATGCAGGTCATTAACCGGAGAGGAAAGACAAAACCAGCCCTGATTAGACTGCTGTGTCACTTCTCTCAAATAAATCTGTTCAGTAGTCACTTGAAACAACATGTAGAGCAATACTGCATCATGTTTAGTAGAGTATTGCAGCGTTGTGCAATTAATTTACTTTTTCCTAATTCATTTGAACTCTTTCAGTTGGTAACAGTTATACTGGACAGTGTATACTAAGTGATCACATTAACTTAATATCACATAATAATAATAATAATAATAATAATAATAATAATAATAATACTTCACAGCTGCTTATGAAGTGAAATCCCATATATAGGCTAAATAGTAGCTATTATTTGAAAGATAGATGATGTGTGTGGGCTTTAGATAATAGCCATGTTTTTAAATGTTGTGGAGGGGATTGTGTGGGTGAATGAGGCTTTTGTTCCCCCTGTATTTTGTGTTCCACTTTATTACTGTTAAGCCTTATCTTTTTTAACGTTTAATTTTTATGTCAGTCGTTATAAACACGTGCATGTGCCATTCTGTGGGAATGGTATGAAAATAAAATCATACTACTTGTACTTGGTGCAGTCACCAATGAGAAATGCCAGCAATATCCTCATGAGACTTTGAACGAGTTGTCGGCCCTGTTTGTTCCTTCTCGCCAGGGAAACCTCTGCTGTGGACTCCCTTCATCCAGCGGCCCTTACACAAAAGAAAGGGCGGTCAGGTCCGGTTCTCTAATGACCAGACAATCGAGCTGGAGAAGAAGTTTGAGACGCAGAAATACCTCTCACCTCCGGAGAGGAAACGACTGGCCAAGATGCTGCAACTCAGTGAGAGACAGGTGAGTCCACTTTGACTTGCAGCACGGTTCACACCAACAACACTCAGTGGGGGTGTTTTCCTGTTACAAATTCAGTCTTTCAGAGATAGGCCTGGGCGCTGCTATACCACTGTTCATCCATCAAGTGAGACAGTGTGGATTGTCTACATCCCATGTTCACTTGAATTCTCCCATTAAGTGCATTGGTCTACTGCCTGTCTCCGGCGCGCGAGGGCAGAGGAGATGGTGCTCCATTCTCCAGCTGGATTTAACTCTCTGGATTAAAGCACATATGTTTATTGTGTAAGCCCCGTGGAGCATGCGCATCTACTTTGAACTGCTTGTATTTTGCGCAGTTATAATATTTTTTTTTTTTAAATTAAAAACTTTGTTCTGTATTCCCTGGTGTTATCTCTTCAGCTATAGTGTTTCATTGAAATAGGGAGCCCAAATAAAAGTCACAGAAGGACCGTCATTCTTTTACTTTGTCTTTCAGGTTAAAACCTGGTTCCAAAATCGACGAGCGAAGTGGCGAAGATTAAAACAGGTGAGATGTGTTGACTAATGTCACTAATTAGTAGTTCCTTTTATTCCTTACACTGTGTGTATGTTGTATTAATTGTTGTACAATTGTTGTTATGTAATGATGTTTTCATGTTATGTGATGTTTTTATTGTATTTGGTGAGACCAAATGTGATTTTCCGGTCTGGGCTGGACAATAAAGTTCTCTTCTATTCTATTATTGAATTATTATTAACCATCAATTTAAAGGGCAGCTTTTATTTATGAAACTATCTGATTCCGTCTTCACCAGGAGAATCCTCAGGGAGGTAAGAGGGAGGTGGAAGATGACAGTTCCGCCGGGAGGAGTCATAAAGGAGACGAGATGACCGAGGCCTCCGGGATCCAGAGCACGGAGCACAGACAGACAGTCCTGGGCTCCGGGCTGGACCAGGCGGACTGCTGCATGCGCTCCGTGTCCCCGCAGCAGCACCACACAGAGCTGGACTCTGACGTGTCAGATGACACAGACCAGGAGCTGGACATAGAGGAAGACGCCGAGTTCACACTGAACCCCTAGTCTGAACCACAGGTTCCACACTGATACTGGATCCACTCGGACATGCTGGATGATGAAAACCACTGGACACTTCACAGCCTGTCAATTCACCTTCACTGGGGTCGTTTTAGCCTGAACGACGGACAGGGTGACAGACTAATTCCTGATGTAATATTTAGGTAAAAAATCTCAAAATACAGCCTTTCACCATCTTCTAGTGCCTTCCACAGGATTGTCATGTTCTCTATTTGACACGTTTCTTTTTGTATATAATGCATACCCTCTGCTCTATGTGTATTGATTGTTACTGTGTTATGTTGATCACTGTACATGAACAGTAGCCCATAGATTCGTTTCTCCTGTACTGTATGTCGTGTTGGATGGTAAACACTCTTAAGTTTATGGACCGCAGTGGCCTTAAAATGTGATTTCATTCCATTAAATAATCAATGTAGCGCTAATGATGTTTTTGTTGGGTGATATCTAATAAACTATTTTTGTGGTAAGAATAAATGTGTCACTTTCGGATCTCAGCTGGAATTTGATTTATTATTTTGTATTTCTTAAAATTGCACAGGAAAAAAGGAAATCAATAAATGACGTGATGTTTTGAATTATAGACTATAACTCGGCAATGAATTAAGAGTGAAAACAAATCAACCCAAAATATATATAGTAACTGAAAATAACAACAAGACATTGGGCTTTAGCACTAGTACAAATATTAGCCTAATCATAGTCCGAGTCGGAAATAATTTGACACATATAATAATGAAGTTAGTATCCTTAAATAAAAGTATTAAACGGTTCTCGCATTTAAATAACAAAATAATAGAATTTACAAGAAAAACAAAAGCTTTGTAATGACAAATCGTAAAAGAGGGATTTATACAAACACTGAGTTAAAGCAGGCTGCTTTTGTAATAACTACTCATAATATGAATAATCTTAAAATATTCAAACCCAATTAAGAAACCATATGGCCAGATATAACACAGTGGAAATATGATTTGACCTTTTTAAATAATATCTGATAAAAAGAATTTTAACAGTTTCTGTTCAAGCACTTGTAGATGCATTCATATGTTGTAGTTCAAGTATGAAAAATATGGTACATTTGAAGGATAAACATGTTCTTGAATATCCTGGCGTGTGCCTTCACCTCAGTTAAAGGTTTAGAGGAGCTGCTCAATATAACTGGCCTTAGCAAATGAGTGGCGCAGAAAGTAACATAAAAATAGGATATTTCTTCACTTTAAATAGTCCAAAACCAACTAAAAAATAGGCTCTGTGGAAAAAAGGGACACAGCGTCCAGTAGTGAGAGTGAAGCTGCATGTTATCTGTTCATCCACAGGCACATTTATGCAGAATATACATTGGTTTGTCATGCTGCCTGCAGAATTACATGAGATTCAAATGTGTTTTTTGTTTTTTTGTTTTTTTTTGTAATTTGAAGTAATTGGATCCTTTACTTAGATAAATGTACAGCATTATAATCAAACATGAACAACAATGATTCCTTAAAAGTAAAATCCGCATTTTAAATTTTACTTTTTTACTTACATTTATAAAGGATTAATATCATGGACACATTCATGTGTAATCAGAATTTTAATGTATAGCTGGTCAAATCGTAGCTAATTTGAACTACTTAATATATCACTATGTATGCATCAAAGTGTATAAGTAGTTCACAAGGTTTGGATGACAACTAAAAAGTAATCAGTACCACTGATATGGAACTTGCTTGCATTAGATAATCCACAACAGTGGACATTATGTCTATTTTCATTTATTTCAAGGTGGCCTCTTCACATGGATTAGTAACTTATCCCTGCCATAACGGTCTGTGTGTCTTTGAAGAAGATTAATTTCAATATGACTACATTTTCACTGACAGATGACAAAATATATGCTAAAGAACGATTTTAAAAGAAACCCTTATAATTTGTTGAATTGATTGGTTTAATATTTTGGTTTAGTGGACAACCCCCCCACTCCTGCTAATTTCATTGCCACTACCCACCTCACCTCACAGATAACAGGAACCACTCAGTGTGCTCTTTATTGAAGATGCTGAACCCCAGAGTTAAAGTGACCTTTAGGACAAGACTAGTTGAGGTAATTGTGAACATAATAAGTAAACCAACATAACGCTTGTTGTTGTTTGGAGGACAGATGCTGGACACATCAAGGTCAAATTCAAAGATTCAAACCCAATCATTGTTCTTCATTCTGCTGTTTCACTGCCTCCCAATTTCCTGAGGAATCAAAGGCAGCCACAGATTAGCAAACAGTTTAGTCCATGTCAATGGTTGTCCCATCACCACTTTCAACTTCAAATATCTTATCATTGAGCTCTCTTGCAAACACTGTGAGTGGGAGTTTTTCAGTAAGTAGATTAGGTTAATAATTGAGGGAACCCTCAGAACAGGAGGGACAGCAGAAAGATAGCAGGGGACTGATTGATAGTGATACAATATGTTCACAGTACTTTTTAATATTACAGTTGTTGAGACTGACAGTTCAACTGAGTATAATATGGGGCTGATTTGGAAATATCAAACATGGCCATTTTTGGGCCATGTGAGATATTTGTAAGGATTAAAGTTCTTTGCTCTCATAACTTTGTTTGAGTTACATTACTGAGGTTCAATGACCTCACACATACAAGACTATTCCAAAACCAACAGTATGCACATTGATCTCAGCCTCTGTATTGTGTAATGGTTCACAAATTGTGCAGGGTAAAGTCAACATTTGGAGGGATAGCACACACAGTTGGTGGGTGAAATGTTCAGCAGATAGCTGGTTGATTCCAAAGTGCCCGTCTGATCTGGTCAATTCACACACACACACACACACACACCACCACCACCACCACTGAACTCACATTCTGCAACATGGCTGCTTTGATTGATGCAGTCTTTTCAAGAATAAATACAAGACTTGTTGCTGAAAACATTTTTGTGCCCCCTGACGATAAAAATAATCATTTGTTTTCTTTTTTTATAGTCGACATGTTGATGTTGATGTGCTTTCATCAAATACTGTAGTATTCTAAAACTATAGGTCATTTTAGGCAATAAATGTGATCAATATGTTATGCACAAATTCAGAGCATGTCTTTTTTTTTTTTTTTTTTTTTTTACTTATGCCTAAGACTATGACAAATACTGTGGAATGTTTGAAGGGCCACCAGGATGTGGTGAAACAGAATAAACAGCCGTGTACCAGTACTTCTGTTCATTTGGAGCACAATATCCTTGCTGTCAGGTAACCCTGTCTCCTAGAAATGACAATTATATTCTACATATTGGTAACAAAGTTTCTCTGAAAACAAATATGTTTGCAAATGTACCTGACTTGAAGCACAAGACAGGACATGTCTACTTTTTACCAAATAATGATTCCATAACTTAGCCAAAGTGTTTTAGGACACAGGACAGCAAACTCAGTGTCATTGTCCTCCTTTTTGTAACACTTCCTGATCTGGAAAATAATGTTGCCAAACATAATCAATTATGTATCCTGGAAAATGACAAAACCATTTAGTAGTGTGTCAGTGTCATTTATTTATTTATTTATTTAGTGATTTTTATGTTTCCAGATCTTTTCAAAGATTACATGCCCCTCTGTGAACTGAGAACATTCTCTAACCTCTGAGGATCATAAAACCCTTTCAGAAGCCAGTGGATGTTGTCAAAATGCCTTGTCATCAAGTTATAGCTTGATGAGTCCTTTGCTGTATTAGAAAGGTTCATTTTTTAAAGCATGAGTCTGTTGTTATTCTATATTTTTCTTATTGTCCATAAACCCCATATAGAGACCCAAACCAACAACACGTTAGCGCGTCTCTCAATACTGTCTGACTTCTTGTCTGTGGCTCTCAGCTCCAGGCCCATTGGTTCCTACTGAAGACGTAAATCTTTAAAACACCTCACAAATATGTAGTTTTAAGGGTCAGTAATTTATTAAAACAGCTGCCCATTGTAGTTTTTATCAAACGTTACTCAAACAGGAAAAAATAGTGCATTTGTTGGGGACTATTTTCAGTGGCGGATGAATCCAAAGTTGGTGCTCTAGTGAGTATTTGGGGTAGCAGGACGGTGTATGTAGGATTTTGTCAAAATAAACTCCAGTGTGTGTGTTCATGGTGATAAAGGAACAACAGTGTGGCTCACTTAATAGTTATTAGACAACAGTGGATCTCTATGGTACAGAGGAATATGAAAATAAAAGCCACCTTTTCATCGCTGTATGTGTGTGTGTGTGTGTGTGCGTGCATGCTCTTGTGGTATTGGTGGACACAAGTTAATGTGTGGTTATATTTGAACGACTGAGGAATGTGTTGACTGTTGACCTTGGCCAAATGGAAGCCATTATCTCCCCCCACTGAGGCCTCCCTCCTCCGCTGAGTTGATAAATTAATGAGAGAAAACACTGCTTACATCGATACTAGTGTCGCCAGCAACCACAGAGACAGAGAGGGAGAGAGACAGGGGGAGGAGGGGGAGAGGGAGAGGAGGAAACAGATAGACAGAAATATCAGAATGGCAAATATTCTTATTAAAGCACAGGTGAGGAGAAATTAATAAACAGCAGCTATTTATTATTGATTCCAGCATTACATTTCTAGACCTGTATTCATTTAGAAGTAAGATCCATCACACTACCAAGGAAGTGACCACTGTTGCTATTGGGTGAAGGAACCACTGAGCAACTGTACAAATACTTATACCAGATAATATCAGAGAGTGAGAATCCCTGCAAGGGCAATGTATGCAGCCACTCACCACGCGGGTCAACAGAAACACAGAATAAATAGGAAATGAAAACAAGAAACACACAAAAGTCTTTCAATTAAAAAAAACTACAAAGAATAACTGAAGCCAGTGAAAAAGGGTGCAGTCCTGAAACAGTTCACAACAATGGGAAAAGTCTCTCTGGGTATATTTTCTGAAGTGACTGCAGAAGGGTGCAACCTCTGCAGGTTTCAAATGATATCTTGCATTGAGTGTGAGCCCAAGTCACATGACTCGAGTCATGAATTGAATGGCTTCAGACACAATTTAAATTGACCTACTACTGGTTTTTGACTTTAACACCAACCCTGGTCTAAACCATAAACAAAGTCTAACAGTTGACCTTGTGGGCACCAGCACCATAATGTGACTGTGTGAACAGATTTTTTCCCCCATAAACATAATGAATGTAAGTGCACACACATACACACACACACACACACACACACACACACAGGACCCAACACTGTAGCTAACAGAATTATTATTGCATCCTGGGACCATTTAGTCATGTCTACAGCTCTCAGTGCAGAGGAACTAGGAGTTAAATTGGCTGTGTACTGATTTGTGTTGAAAGAGAACAAACACTGGCTCATGTGCTCTACTGGGTGGCACACAGGACCAAACTGCTTTCTGAAGACTTGTAATGATGACAAATGTATGTGTCTGGGTGAACCACGAGGGAAAGAGCTGCACACCACATCTTCATTTGCCATTAACCTGCCATTAGGACAGTGTGCTACTTGTACCCAGGTATCGTTTGTGATGAGGTGTTTCATTATGGTTCACATTTTGTATATTTGTACACTTATTTTTCATTCATTTGTTTGTTGATTTAACAGGGATGTAATGTAATGTTATGTTATGTGGCCCCCATACATGACTATGTATGCATTGGCATATACTATAGGTGTGAGAGACAGTGTGTGTGTGTGTGTGTGCGTATGTGTGTGTGTGTGTGTGTGTGTGTGTGTGTGTGTGTGAGAGAGAGAGAGAAAGAGTGTGTGTGTGTGTGTGTGTGTGTGAGAGAGAGAGAGAGAGAGAGAGTGTAATACTACATGTATGTGACCAGTGTATTCATTCAAAACTCATTCAATGTTCACTTGTTTGTTGTTGATTAAAGCCACTGGTTCACTTGTGTACTGAAGTGAGGTGTTCCATAGCTGCAAGCCTTTGACTGAAAAAATTGTTCTGCACCTGAACTCCGCACTTACCTCCTCTGGTCATGGCTCCTTTGCTATTATATGTAGACCTTGTAGATGATATATATATAGTGTCTGATACATAGTAACTATTATTTCTATCAATAATAATAATACTACTACTAATAATAATATAATGCAGAATCTTTCATACATAAATGCAGCTCAAAGTGCTTTACAAATTAAAAAAGAAAAGAACAGATCATTTACACAACAGTTAAGATATTAAAATACATATATAAAGTAAAATAAAAATAGAATAATAATAAAATAGAATAAAAGATTAAATCAAATTAAAGTACAAATACCAGCAGCAGCAGCAATTATTATTACTGCCATCATAACCCTTTTCATCATCTTACAGTAATATCTGTAATTCTCTAAGATTGACCAGTAGTGTATATAAAAAGAAATGGCAGTAGTACTATGTTACCTCACATCCCTGTATTATTACACACCTGTATGTAATACTCCTATAAACATGTTCAATGTACAGTTTATTCTATTCTAATCTATGCAACTCAATCTAGCAGCTTGCTGTACACAATATTACCTTCTTGCACTAATGTATGACTGCGGTACCATTATTGTACAGTATACATTCAGTACACATTAAAGTCAGAATATATAGAATATTCTCAGACTCAACATTTATTCTATTTGATTGTGTATTATGTATTGCTTTAACTGTATTTGGCTTGCTGCTACCTAAAGATCACAACTTCATTATCTAATTATCTCAACATCATCACTTTTAGTTATCTCATTATCTCAAAAGAACAAATGATGCTCATATTGACTCTTTTAAAGCCAGTTATCCTGAGCTGATTATTTAATTTAAACATTATCTCAAGAAAACATTAATGGTTTCCATAACATAAATGTCTCATTATGTTTATTTATCTCTGGTCTATCCAAGCTAGTTTCATCATGGAGTCATTCCACTCAGCTTTGGTTGAAAGGGGCTTTCTGGAAGAGAACACAGGAAAGTTCAAATGACTACTGTATGTTACTGTTAGCACCATCTCATTAGCTCCAGATAAGAAAATAAATGAGAGAACAGAAAATGACATATATAACCATGGTTCTTTGAGTGAAGAGATTATCGCTACACCCAATTACATATACATTACATACATAGGAGCCCTTTAAAGGGCACTCCAGGGATTTAAAATTGCACTTCTATAAAGTTGGGGATCTTATAAGAGACAGGTTAAAACAGAATGGTCAGAATCAAAGTAGCAGAGGTGGTGTTATCCTGAATTTTAGTCTCTAGTATGGGTCAAGTTCCACACATGCTGGAGCCTACATTTCCCACAATGCAACTCAATAGCATATTTTTGTTAGATGCTCCCTATGTGGTAAATGCTAATGTCTTTCAAACTCCATGCCTCTAGCTTGTACCACGCTTTCTGATATAAATCTTTAGTCTCCAAGCCCAAACTGAGGTAACCCTGATGACATCACTATGACATCATCAGAAGATTTTATACAACTGTTTTCATAGGCTGAGTAGTAGTCCCCACAGAAAGTAATCTGATGTTTATGTGTAAAGTTGGTGGACACACCATGATGAGACAGCGTGGAGCTGTCCTAGTGCAAGCTGAGTGGACAGACATTGCAGACACCAGTGCTCAAAACAAAGAAGTGAAACCAGTGTGTACTCCAAACAATGGAACAGTAATGTGAATGTCAGCAGGGCTGCAGCCCATGGCAAACTTTTTACAAATGTACCCTATATACACACTCCAAGGCTAGCAAAAACTGCCACACACAAGTGCTGCTGCATCAAGTCAAGGGCTCACCAGCCCTGCAAGACACTATGGATGAAGCAGAGGCATGTAGGAGACGTTCAGGCCAGCCACATGTAAAGCTGACTGGAATAAGTGGTCATCCCTCATTTGGGCTCACTGATTTAACATGGTCCTGAAGCATCATAAAGAACTGCTACTGCTGGCAAAGGCCATGAACCTGCTCCCTAAAGCATTTGCCTGCAGCCACAATAAAATGATAGTAAATGAGGATGGAACAGAACAAGTGGCAGCAGTACATACAGATGGGCAACCCTGCGGCAAACAATCCAAAGTTATGTTTAGATTCAATGTTATTCACCAAAATGCATTGTGTGTGTTGATTTTTTAAAAGTATTTTAAATCCTGTATTGTTTATGTCCATGTTTTCTGGCTTGCAGTCTTTTTCTTCCCTGTCTTTTCTGCAAATCTTGACATGTGACCGCCACCTGTAGGTCAGTGGAATAGTGTGAAACTGGACTGTGTATCGCGTCAGCAGGATAAACCAGATAAACAAAACAGAGAAACCACTCATAGAAGAACAGCTCCATAGCGCCATTAGAGGTCTAAAAGTCCACAGGAAACCTTTAAGTACGCATGGCAACTATGGTATAGTTAAGGTTAGAGCTAATAAACTATGGTTAAGGTATGGATAGCGTTAGGGCACTAAAACACTTAAGGTGTGTTCCAATTCCTTACTACATACTAATGGAATAAAGTATGTACTATACACTTCATTATAGTAAACTCTTTTTGCAGTTAGTGTACAAGAAATCAACATACTTAACCATTGTATACTAACAGGAAATGATACAATACATGCTCTGACAGATGTCAATCAACTTTGAAAACTGCTCTGCTAATTAAACTTTACAAAGAGAAGGCAAAGGTTTTCCCAGAGTTTGACTTATTTTTATAATACTTTTTTAGAAAGTTATTGTTGGTTGTTTGTTTTCAAAGATCTTTCTGAGGCTGTGAAATCATTCACAATTGATTCTAGTTTTTTGCTGCTCTGAGCAGCTCCTCCATTTCTGTTGTGCGGTGCTTATTAGTATGCATATTGAGTTTTTTAGTGTACTTAATTCTGTCACTTTTCAAGTCAAGTTAAGTCAAGTCAAGTAAATTAGCCCAATATAACAAATCACAAATTTGCCTCACGGGGCTATACAATCTGTACAGCACATGACACCTTCTGTCCTTAGACCCTCAATTCAGATTAGGAAAAACTCCCCAAAAACCCTTTTCCACTTTTCCAGTGTGAACACTCACATCCTAAAACCTGCTCAGAATTAGTATGCAGTATGGAATTGGGACACAGCTTTGGTTAGGGAAAGATTGTGGTTATGGTGAACAAAAGGTGAACGTTAACTGCAGGTGTGTGGCAGGACATGAACTCTGGCCTCTTGCATGAAAGTACGACTTGCTACACACCGACCTCCACACAGCTTCCACCTTGCTACATGAAGGACACACTACTTCATTGGCACTGAACATTGGACATAAATCGTGGTGGGGAATTGTCCAGTATGGAGGTAATTTGTAGGGATACTGGGCTGGGCTGAGGTGGGTGCCAAATGAAAGCAAAAAACAACATAAAGTGTCTTAATAAGATGTTGGTCATCCTTTTTTTCTACCCATTTTACCCAAATTCCCCACATCTCTCTTTAGCCTGGCAAGTTAGTCTTAAAATTTATAGGAAGGCCCTCCGTAATGCCAGAGCAGCTTACTACTCATCATTAATAGAGGAAAATAAGAACAACCCCAGGTTTCTGTTCGGCACTGTAGCCAGGCTGACAGAGAGTCACAGCTCTGTTGAGCCATGTATTCCTATAGACCTCAGTAGTAATGACTTTATGAGCTTCTTTAATGATAAAATTCTAACTATTAGAGACAAAATTCAGCACCTCCTGCCCTCAGTTGGTACTGACTTATCTTCAAACACAGGAACCTTAGAAACAACTGTAAAACCTGGACATTTAGACTGCTTTTCTCCCATCAACCGTAATCAACTAACTTCCATGATTTCCTCATCTAAGCCATCAACGTGTCTCTTAGACCCCGTCCCAACTAGGCTGCTTAAAGAAATTTTACCCTTAGTTAGCACTTATTTACTAGATATGATCAATCTGTCCTTATTAAAAGGCTATGTGCCACAGTCCTTTAAAGTAGCTGTAATTAAGCCTCTTCTTAAAAAGCCCACTCTTGATCCAGGGATTTTGTCAAATTATAGAGCTATATCTAACCCTCCTTTTCTCTCTAAGGTCCTTGAGAAAGCAGTCGTCAATCAGTTGTGTGACTTTCTACACAACAACAAGCTGTTTGAGGATTTTCAGTCAGGATTTAGAGTGCATCATAGCACAGAGACAGCACTGGTGAAAGTTACAAATGACCTTCTAATTGCATCAGACAAAGGACTTGTCTCTGTACTTGTCTTACTAGATCTTAGTGCTGCATTCGATACCATTGACCATCACATTCTATTACAGAGACTAGAACATTTATTGGCATTAAAGGTACTGCACTAAGCTGGTTTAAATCCTATTTATCAGATCGATATCAGTTTGTACACGTTAATGATGAATCCTCTATGCACGCCAAAGTTAGTCACGGAGTTCCACAAGGTTCTGTGCTTGGACCAATTCTATTTACCTTGTATATGCTTCCTTTAGGCAATATTATTAGGAAGCACTCCATAAATTTTCATTGTTATGCAGATGATACCCAATTATATTTATCGATCAAGCCAGATGAAACCAATCAATTAGCTAAACTTCAAGCATGCCTTAAGGACATAAAAACCTGGATGACCTGCAATTTTCTGATGTTAAACTCAGACAAAACCGAAGTTATTGTACTTGGCCCCGAACACCTTCGAAACACATTATCTAAAGATATAGTTTCTCTAGATGGCATTGCCCTGGCCTCCAGCGAAACCGTAAGGAATCTTGGAGTTATCTTTGATCAGGATATGTCCTTTAACTCCCACATAAAACAAACTTCAAGAACTGCCTTTTTTCATTTACGTAACATTGCAAAAATCAGGCACATCCTGTCTCAAAAAGATGCAGAAAAACTAGTCCATGCATTTGTTACGTCTAGGCTGGACTACTGCAACTCTCTATTATCAGGCTGCCCCAATAAATCCCTTAAGACTCTCCAGCTGATTCAGAATGCTGCGGCACGTTTACTGACAAGAACCAGAAAAAGAGAACATATTTCTCCAATATTAGCTTCTCTACACTGGCTCCCTGTAAAATCCAGAATAGAATTTAAAATCCTTCTCCTCACCTTCAACCTCCTCACATTTAAGAGTAGGCTTAAGACTCCTCTTTGATAAAGCTTATAGTAGGGCTGACTCAGGTGACCCCTGAGCCCCCCCTTAGTTATGCTGCTATAGGCCTAGACTGCCGGGGACTTCCTATGATGCACTGAGCCCCTTTCTCCTCCTCTTCCTCTCCATCTGTACGCCCTCATATCCCATCAATGCTTGTTATTAATTCAACTTCTTCCCGTAGTTGTGTGCTTTCTCTCCTCTTTCTCTCTCCCTCTCTCCTTCTGTTGCTTTCTGCGGGTGTTTCTGCCTCCGGAGCTGTAGAGTCTGGGTCTGTGGTTGCTGCCGCCTGCTGCCCCCGTGCTCCTGCTCTGCACCCGCTGCTGCTATTGCTGTTGTTGCTCTTGTTATTAGTGTTGCTATTATGGTGTTGCTCTTAGTGTTGTTTCTGTTGGTGTTAACATCAATGCCATTACAATATCTATTGCCTTACATCCCTATGTGGAACTGTATTGTGCTGCTGTATGTTCTCTTTCCTCCTGCTATCTCTCTCCCGCTCCCCCCCTCCCCCTTCAACCCAACCGGTCGAGGCAGATGACCGCCCACCTAGAGCCTGGTTCTGCTCAAGGTTTCTACCTGTTAAAAGGGAGTTTTTCCTTGCCACTGTCGCATAGTGCTTGCTCATGGTGGGAACTGTTGGGTCTCTGTAAATATAAAGAGTCGGTCTAGACTTGCTCTATTCGAAAAAGTGCCCTGAGATAACTTTGTTATGATATGGCGCTATATAATTAAAACTGAATTGAATTGAATTGAATCTCCAAAGTGATAGGGAAGTTTAGCTATAGGTTTTTATGTGTGACCAAAATAATATTTATGAAATAGCAAGAAGTCTGCTGCTTTCTGCATCAGCCGTCTGTGTGGAACAGAGAGGGCAGAGTTCAAAATGAAAGTCTGTAGGCTAAAACACATTCAGAATACATTTATATAGCAATTGAGAGAACCCATTTGCCTTAAACAGTGTTACCTCAGCATACAGCCAGTCTTACAAGTGTTTATATTCAGACTGTGAGGTTAGCAGGTATGTATAGCAACATGTACAGTAATTATGGTATTACACAGAACAGATTCCATCCTTAATGTGAACAAAGTAGAATATACATCTGGATTACTAATTACTGCAAATCAGTTCTGAAACTGAAACAGGCTGATGCTGTTTATGCTTGTTGATTGAAACCTCTTTTAATCAGTGGACAGGAGGAAGAACAAAGAACACACACACACACACACACACACACACACACACACACACACACACACACACACACATTTCCTATTTTGGATCATAAAACATAAAAAGTGCCAGTAAAACATAAATGGTAAAATACATTCATTTTAATGTGTTTATCATTGATTGGAATAAGAGAAATAGAGGGTATATGAAAATATCTGATATGATTAAAGACATCACATAAAGTTTGACTTGAGCTAGCAGAGTAAGTGAAGCCACAGTTCTCCATCATAATCAATTTAGTCAGGACAAGTCCAATGGCAAAATACTGTAATAAAATTAGAAGGATTATTTCCTATATGTCATGAGTAACCAAAATGGCTCAGTATTTGATGAGATCTAGTAGGTTACAGTGGCAGACGCTGGTCAGGACTGGGAATCGGTCCACTTAGATGTGGGTTTAGATGCTAAGCCCTGCAGGGAAAAACTGTCATGTTAAATTCTTTTTTAAAGATTTTTAAAGATGATTTTTTGGGCCATTTTCACCTTTATTGGACAGCCCATAGTGAAGAAGCAGATAGGAAACAAGGGAAGAGAGAGAGAGGAGTATGACATGCAAAAAATCAAACTGTGGATATAGCAGTTATGTGGCAGGCACATTCAGCTACCAGGATGATCCAGGTTAAATCCTTTCACTTATAGTGACTTTTTTAGAATATAAATTAGACATTCTTTACAGAAACAATAGTTAGATCATTAATTTTTTTTAATGCTGCATGAATGAGAAATACTGAACAGGCTATTAGAGAGAAATGTAAATTTTCAGCAGCAATGTCCACATGTCTTTAGCCCAAAAATACTGCAAAAAGTAATTTCATACAATATGAACTCAAACGTTACTGCCCATTCAAATTCCCCAAATACAAGGAGTAACACTTAAGTAATATATTACCATTATTTTATCAGACTCTTTCATCATCATCACTTTTTTTCAAAATATTTTCTCATTTTCCTCTCCACATTCACCTTGAATGTTGAGTGTATCAGCCTGTCTTTGTTCAGCATCCCATCTGGTGAGCCAACAGTGAGGCCTGGAGTTGTCCCAGAAACCAATTACTGTGTGTGTGAAAAGGCTCCACATTGAGACATTAATCCTCAAAACAATAATCCAATAGATAATGTGAGGTAGGCCATTTGAAGCAATGGAAAACAGGAGAGGGGACGAGGGGGCCCGGCAGGAGAGATTCATTCCTCCGGCAGCTAAGGAGATATCACTCACCGATTCATGGGTGCACTCAAGGGTACTATTTGCTTTTCAATTAGGCCATATCCAAATGGAAGATAGGGAGGTTTTAAAAGTATTCACATGCTAGTTAAAAGAGTACAGGATTTTCTGCCTCACTGTCCAATTTAGATAGAGTCCATCTGAACGATTAGCTGCTCAAACAAGCTGCCCCGGCAGAGCACACACACTGATAATAAATAGTCATGGCCAAATGTTGCAAACATCCGACTGAATTAAGGTGCTATTAGTCCACAAGAGACATTTTAGGAACAATATAAAAGGATATCTCCTGAGGTAAGGTGGGTTGCTACTGGAAAATAGAACTTTCCATTGTGATAAGATTATAAACGTCAGGCTTTTTAATGAGTTTTAAATAAATCCCTTAACATTCCCCAAAAAGATCTATGCCATTTGGATATTCAGTCGGAACGTTTTTCCATATGTCTTTAAGTGTGAAAAGCCAGCAGTGAAGAGAAATAATTATCTTGAACCAAGTACAGACATCTACCCTATTTAAAGAAACCCATTTGTTATACCTTACTGCCAGAGGTATTTTAATATTTTCAGATCAAAATGTGTGAAATTTCAGTGACTCATGAACCGGTCACACACAGATAATATGGGGAGAACGAACAAGCAAACAAACAAATAATAAATGATTAAATAACTTTAACTCACATTAAATTGACACTACTGTACATAAAAGACTCATACTTTCACACTGTTTTTCTTCAAAATAATTTATTTGAATTCACAGATTTCAAATAAGAACTCAAATTAAGCTTCTTATATTAAATTTGGAAAAATATCAGAAATCAACCCTGTTTTATCACTGGGCATGGCAGGATTGACATGTTAGGCAGCCCCCATGCAAAACTTTGCTATTGGGCCCCTACTGACCACACTAACCCTACCTCCCACTTTTCACTTCTGTGCACCTCTGTGCATTATACCGTAATGCCTCTCCCCGTGGTGCGCGAAGCCAAGCTGAAGGCATTCATGGATTATACAGATATCGTTACCAATGAGTCACTGATATGACTCTGTGTGAAAAAAATCCAAACTATCCTGTGAAGTCAAGCCCACTCATAAGGGCGTGCCTTGTCTGTTGGTTATATTCACAGAGAGGATACTAACTTGAGGCACAGGTCTCCAGATTGTGTGGTTTAGTCATGTCGGGGTGGTATGTTTCCAAATGAGGTTGTCTCTCTGGCTTCATCAGGTCAATGTTAGATTTCAGCACATATATAGTTTTTCATATCATTTGCCATCTCACTTTACTGAATTAAACTATCATTTTAATTTTTTGGCCAAGTATGTCACACCATTGTGGGAAAAAGTACCATAAAAGGCCCCATTTCACAATCATTACAGAAACATCAAATCATAAATCTCATTTTGCCTCTCTGCACACACAAAGTCAGGGTTGTAAATGTCTGAGTGGAGTCATGGAATGTCAGAGAAAATGAATCAAATTTAAGCATAGTATTTAAGATAAGATAAGATAAGATAAGATAAGATAAGATAAGCCTTTAATTGTCCCACAGCTGGGAAATTTTCAGCGTTACAACAGCCAGAAAAAAGTGTCATATATAGAAATACAATAATAAAATATAATAAAATACAATAAAAAAAAAGAAAAATAGAAAAATAGTCCTGTACACAGTAAAGACAGTAATAATAATAGTGTGACTGAGTGCATTTGTAAGTATGAACAATAGATAAGATAAAAATATTGCACATATATAATATACATGTACATGAAAATATTACACAGCAACAGATGAAGTAAATAACATCATGAATAAAAATATGTATTAAGATAATGCACAGCAGCAGATGAAGTAAAGTAGTGAACAGTCTGCTTATTGACAGTCAATGTAGATTACCGGGAGCTGTACTGATTATAGAGTCTGACAGCAGCAGGCAGGAAGGACCTACGGTACCTCTCCCTCAGACACCGAGGGTGGAGCAGCCGGTCGCTGAAGGAGCTGCCCAGTGCTGATAGAGTGACATGTAGGGGGTGGGAAGTGTTCTCCAGTAGTGATGATAGCTTGGCCACCATTCTCCTGCCACCCACCACCTCCACTGGGTCCAGAGGGCATCCAAGGACAGAGCTGGCCTTCTTAATCAGTCTGTCCAGTCTCTTCCTATCCCTGGAAGAGATGCCACTGGCCCAACATGCCACCCCATACAAGACGGCTGATGCCACCACAGAGTCATAGAAAGTCCTCAGGAGCGCCCCCTGCACTCCAAAAGACCTTAGTCTCCTGAGCAAAAAGAGACGGCTCTGTCCCTTCTTGAACAGAGCGTCCGTATTGTCTGACCAGTCCAGTTTGTTGTTCAAGTGAACACCCAGATACTTGTACGATCTCACAATCTCAATGTCCGTTCCCTGGATGTTCACTGGTGTAGGTGAAGGGAGTTTGTGCCTGCCGAAGTCCACCACGAGCTCTTTGGTTTTACCCGCATTGATCTGGAGGCGGTTCTGTTGACACCAACCCACAAAGCCCTGGGTCAGTTCTCTGTACTCCCTATCATCCCCGTCGGTGATGAGGCCGACGATGGCAGAGTCGTCAGAGAACTTCTGCAGGTGACAGTTTGAAGTGTTATGGGTGAAGTCCGCTGTGTAGAAGGTGAACAGGAAAGGCGCCAGAACGGTTCCCTGTGGAGCCCCTGTGCTGCAGAGAAGTGTGTCAGACACACAGTCCTGTAACCTCACATACTGTGGCCGGTTTGTGAGGTAGTCCAGGATCCATGCTGCCAGGTGATGGTCCACCCCAGCGTGCTCCAACTTGTCCCCCAGAATCCTGGGCTGGATGGTGTTAAAAGCACTGGAGAAATCAAAAAACATGATCCTCACAGTGTTTCCAGCTTTTTCTAGGTGAGAGAGGGATGTGTGAAGTAGGTAAATGACAGCATCATCCACCCCAATGCGGGGTTGGTAGGCAAACTGCAGAGGGTCCATACATGGGCTCACCAGCGGACGCAGGTGAACAAGGACCAGTCTCTCCAGGGTCTTCATCAGATGATAGGCCAATGCCACTGGCCTGTAGCCATTTAGGTCCTTGGGGTGAGGGGTCTTCGGCACAGGAACCAGACACGATGTTTTCCACAGTTTTGGCACCCTCCCCAGCTTCAGCCTCAGGTTGAACAGGTGTTCAACAATCCCACACAGCTGGTCCGCACAGGACTTCAGAAGTCTGGAGCTGATGCCGTCTGGGCCCGCCGCCTTCCCCACCCTTATCTTCCTCAGTTCGTTTCTCACCTGGGATGTTGTGAGGAACAGTCCAGTTGAGCTTGTAGAGAGCATGGGGGCTGAATGGGGGGTGTTTGCGGGTGTGAAATGGGGAGATGGGCCCAGCCCAGGCTGTGGTGTGGGTGTATTAAGTGGCTGTAAGCTGAGGGCTGTGGGGAGTGGTGAGTGGTGAGATGAGGGAGGGGGAGGGCTGTAGGCAGGGAGGGTAGATGGTGATGATGGTTGCAGAGGAGACGGGGCAGGGGGAGGGGTAGATGCCTGATCGAATCTGTTGAAGAATACGTTCAGGTCATCTGCCCACTTCTGTTCCCCTGCAGGCCGGGGCTTGGAGTCCATATGGCCCGAGATGGTTTTAAGGCCCTTCCAAACTCCTCTGGTGTTATTTTTCTGCAGTTGACTCTCCAACTTTCTCCTGTAGCTGTTTTCCCCCTCCCTGATCCTCCTCCTTAGCTCTCGCTGGACACTCTTCAACTCCTCCTTGTTACCCGATACAAAAACTCTCTTTTTTTCCTTGAGGAGAGCCTTAATATCAGGAGTAATCCAGGGTTTATTGTTGGCGAAACAACGTACAGTCCTAGTGGGGATGGTGTTTTCCACACAGAAGTTTATGTAATCTGTCAGACAGTCTGTGAGGTTGTCAATATCCTCCCCATGAGCGTCACTAAAAATGTCCCATACAGTAGTGTCAAAACAGTCCTTTAAAGCCTCCTCTGCTCCGTTAGACCACTTCTTCACTGTGCGTGGGACAGCAGGCAGCCTGCGCACAAGAGGTCTGTAGACAGGCCTGAGATGCACAAGGTTGTGATCAGATCTGCCCAGGGGGGGGAGACTCAATGAGATGTATGCGTCCTTGGTGTTGGCATAACACAAGTCCAGTATTCTGTTGTCTCTGGTATGGCACGTAACATACTGGGTGAATGTGGGTAGAGAGGAAGACGGAGGGGCATGATTAAAATCACCAGAGATGAGGAGGAGGGCATCTGGGTGTTGTGTCTGCAGCCTGCTTACTGCTGAGAGCAGGACATCACAGGCTGCCTCAGCGTTAGCAGAGGGGGGGATGTAAGCTACCATCATGATGGCATGCGAGAATTCCCTCGGTAGATAGTTTGGCCTCATGCTAACAGCTAGCAGTTCAATGTTCTTGTCGCAGGTTTGCTCTTTAACAGTGATGTGCCCAGGGTTACACCATCTGTCATTAACAAGCACTGCCAGCCCTCCTCCCTTCCTCTTACCGCTCTCCTTCGTCCTGTCCGCCCGAAAAAGTTGGAAGCCATTAACTGAAACGTCCGTATCCGGAGTTAGCGCGGTTAGCCAAGTCTCCGTGAATAGCATGATGCTACACTCCCGGTATTCCCTCTGATGTCGGGTCAGCGCCGCCAGCTCGTCCATCTTGTTGTTGTTAGATCTTATATTCCCCATGATAATCGATGGGAGGACGGGTGTATAACGTCTTCTCCTGGCGCGACGCTGAGCCCCCGCTCGGCTTCCCCGTCTCCTCCTCCTCAGCTCGCGGGGCACATCAGGTCTCTCCCCGGGTGGTAGCACCGCTGTGTGGCGGAGAGCTAACAGCTGATCCCTGGTGTAAACAATGGAGTCACCATGGCTGCCGGCGGTAACTATGGACGCCGTCTCTAAGGGCATCAGCAGTCTTGTCTCCATAAACGATAAACAAAATGTCCAAAAAACTCCAAAGATGCCAAAAAATAGCAAAATAACAAGTACTAAAAATACATAGCAAATACATACAGATATATAGCAAAAAAAGAACGACTATACTTCACTAGCAAACTAGTAAACTCAAAAAAACTCAAACCGCGAACGGGAGCTGCTGCAACAGGCTGCCACTCACAGCGGCGCCGGAACGAAAAAAATAAATAAAAATAAAAATAAAAATAAAAACGCTAAAAATTTCCCCGCTGTGGGACAATAAAGGCTTATCTTATCTTATCTTAATTTTTAGTAGACAAGACTGTGGACAGTCAGTGGTTAGCACTGTTGCGTCACAGTAAGAGAGTTCTGGGTTCAAACCCACTGGCTGGGGCCTTTCTGTGTGGAGCTTGCATGTTCTCTCCGTGCCTGTGTGGGTTCTCTCCGGGTACTCCGGCTTCCTCCCACAACCCAAAGACATGCAGGTTAGGTTCACTGATGACTCTAAATTACATGTAGGTGTGACTGTGAGTGTGAATGGTTGTCTGTCTCTATGTGTTGGCCCTGTGATTGAGTGACGACCAGTCCAGGGTGTACCCCGCCTCTCATCCAATGTCAGCTGGGATCGGCTCCAGCCCTCCGCGACCCTCTAAGGATAAGCGAATAGAGATAATAGATAATAATGGATAGACTGTGGAAGTGTTTCAGAAACTTGTAAGATGTGAATTGTACGTGAATGTCATGAGACATATAGGTAATGTCACAATGTCCGCCTCTCTGTCCCTCTCTTCGGACACATCTCCGCTTTCCCAGACCCCTTCGGCGTTATTCTTTACCTGTCCACCAGATGCCTTCCCTGCCCATCTCCCCACCTGCACCTCATTTCCTTATCAGCCACTCTATATATACCAGCCCAGCTCCTCTCCTAGATTGTCCTAGTTGCAATGTTGCTTTATTTTTGCTTTTGAGCTTCTGTCAACTGAACCTTAACCTTAACCTTAACCTGGACCTGAACCTGCCTGCCTGCCTGTCTACCTTTGATACCTGCCTGTTGGCCTACCTTCCAGTATCTGCCTGATATGCCTTTCTTTATCAATTAATCACTGAAATCATCCTGTCTGCCTCGACTGTCTGAACTTGGGTAGTTCCCTAGTTGCCCCCCTCGCACCAGCCATGACAGGTAAAAGTGACTCGGGCACTTATTCAGACATTAGACTGACATGTAAAATTGCCATCACATTAACATAATGAGGTGCATGTCTCAAAGGGGATTAGATGTCAGGGATAACAGTAATGCAATATCACTGCGCAGTTCAGATGCATTCACATCTGTTTGAAGTGCCTTATCAGTTCATATGTGAGAAATGTATCTGTATTCACTTGCAGCAGTGAGTATAGATGTATGTGTGAATAGGATCAACACAGCTTGTATCTAGTTTTATAGTGCTGAATAGCAGCTCTTATCATCCCCTCATAGAGACAAACAGACCTAAATGATCCAGTTATAAGCTTTCATCGATCTGCGGCAGGTTGTTTTATGGCATGCTTGTGCTGTTGTTCCCATCCCACATCATTAATTTTTACTGTCTGTGTAAACAGCAGGCCCCCTTGTAAAACTGCCTCAGTCCACAGCAATGTGTTGCGCAGGTTGTGTGGGTGTGTTTGGGTTCAATGATATGGTGATAATCCCAGATCAATGAGAAATAATGTTTAAGGATCCTACTCTTTCCACTGACATATGGGAGCCTTGACAAGCAGTTGTAAAATGTTTTATTCTGTTTATTTTACCTTTTAGCTTATCAGACACCAGACACGCCCATTTAACTGCTTGTGGGCCCGCCTACTGATCTTCCATTGGTCAAGAGAACTGGATGTCTTGAGTTTAATGAGGAAGTAACTGTTCTAGTGACATGACTGGGGTTCCAATCATTTAACTACAAACAGAATTTAGAACAACTAAGGTGGGTCCGTCATGACTGCTTCTTCATCTCCACAATCATCTGAATCTGATTTATCACCCTGTTTATCCCTCTGGAGTCTACTGAAGCTTCATTTTGGTTCATTTTTGCCATCTTTCAATGCATTCATTTTTGTCTTTGAAGAAGAGAAAAAGCTTTGCACACAGCAAGTACTGCAGGGTTGGAGGTGCTGGCAACTGTAAGATAAACACACAATCAGAAAAAGCTAATCAAGTGTTTGTGGTAGAGAGAGCGCACACCCAACCCTCAAACATAGTCTTGGATCTTTTATTAACACTGACAAGAGCAACCTGTCATTTTTGTCTTTGTTTAGCACCATTTAAACTGTTTTGTCAGTTTAACAAAGTATAATGTTGCCAGGAACCCAAAGTAAAAGAAAAATGACACAAGGGCCTGAAAAATGTACAAATCTTTAGTGACAATCACTCAAAATATTATTCAAGGTTGTAAAAATAATAGTTTTATCTCAACTCGATGTTGTGCCTTTTTTTTTTATTAAGTCTATGTATGCCTGTAAATCACTGAAAATATTCAACTTAATTTTAGTTAATAAATTATGCGTTTAAAAAAATGTTTTGGTCTACAGACATAAATAAGATACTGTGTCAAACCTCCACATCAGCAATTTCAGCTAGTTTTCTCAGCTTGTCTCTGCATGATGTATAAATGAAGTTCTTTTATATGTTAATAAAACATGCTCTGTGTATACACTGATGAATAGACCGACTCCAGACTCCTGTCATTTTAGAGCCTGTCCTAGCCATAGCATTTCAACCTTGTCTTTTTGTACCTGCCTGCCTTTTTTTCTAAGAACTTTCCTTTGGGTTTTATTTGCCACAGCTGACAGGAGTAGCAGCATAAAGCATGCTTTTATCTTACTACTCCTGTCCGATGAGTCTGCCTGTGGGTCTCAATCCAGAATTACTACCAGATAATAGATAGTGAGCTAGGATGGAGACATCTTGACCAGTGTAAGAGCAGGCACTTTATAATGTGCGAATCAGTGAATGCCCCTGCTATAGCTGTTGAGAACACGCTGACAGATGGACAGTAGAGAAGTAAATTATGCTGCAGGTTGTAAATATCTTGGATTATGCTAATTCAGTCATCAACCAACAAGTCCTCCAATTTACACAACAAAAAATGTTTGTCATTGCCTTTAGAAATGGCCCATTGTGAGCATGTTGTGATCTGGCACCCCTATTGGCAGGACATCACTGTTTGTCAGCACCTTGGTTAGGTTTAGGCAAATAAAACTACTTGGTTGAGTTGATGGAAAGGTCATGGTCATGGTTACAAGCAACCAACATTGACAGTTGGTCCCAATACCCAAACGCCATCCTGCGACACTACTGACCAACAGATCCTGAAGTCAGGATTAGGATTAGTTAAAAAATCTATACTGAGATTTTTATTTTTACAGGTTAATCAGGGGTTTGGAAAGTAACAAAATGTAGTATACTGATGTGTGATTAGCTGCAGTGAATGAAAAGCCAGACACAGGGTGGGGAATAGAAAGGAAGAGTCCTCACACACGTATCATCACTGGCCTTTGCTCATTAATGTGTGGTTTCAGGAAACTATTGCTGTGCTGATGTTTCCAGCTATAATGTGACTGACCAGAACAATGCATTCTTAATTTGTTTGGTTTCCGGCAAAGGACTGCGAAAACAGTGATGGCTACAGAGACAGGAAATGACATTAATAGATGAAGGAATTCTGGGGGCTGAGGGTGGAGGTACTGGACAATGTCCAGCACGAAAGAGGATGTTGGACAGAAAAATTAGCATACTAGCAATAGGGTGATGAATTGAAACATACAATGAGTCTCTAAAATATAATTTGTACAGTATAATTTGATTAGTACATGTACAACTGACAGTTAGCATTTAGCTCATTTTTCTCTGATGGAGGCCTCATTGAGGCTGTGTTGGCCTTTTGAATCAGCAGAGCTCAGCCACAGCAGCAGGACTGAACATCTTGAGTATGAGTTTTAAGCAGTGGGCAGTTCTGCCTGCGGGCTGGCAATGAGTCCCAAAAACTTCAGCAGATAAATGTAGCAGCTCTTTGGTCCTACCTAAGATTCCATACAGGTGCAGGTGTGCGGTGGGTTCATGCTGTCATCACATTTTGGGGGTCCTTATTTCTTCATTCTTTTCTCTTTCTTCTGTTCAACATAATGACTTCTCATGATGAATAAAAGTTAGTGTGTTGTTTATAGAGGCAGGTAGCACGAAAACCCCATCAAAAGCCTGTGAAAGTGTTTTTGTTATAGACACCAGCTGAGGAAAACAATGTACATGAAATTCAACATAGTATTCTTTGTAAATAATTAAAATTACCCCTATCCCCTGTAAAGGAAACATGTTTCAAATAATGATTCACAAGATTCACATTTTGCATTTGACAGGATTTATGTCACAAAGTGCCATCAGTTATTTTTCAGTATCATTTCTTTAAGTGTTTTTGTTGTAATTTTTTACAATTTGTAACTACAGTTATTCAGTTTTAACTCTAATATTCTTCCTGGCACATTAGACCAGTCAGTTGTGTATGTGAGGTGTTTTTATACAGTGAGTCTAGTGATTTCATGTCAGAAAACAAGCTCTCCATGGACCCTATTGCATTCTTCTTATACATGGAAAGTGTTATCTGAGACAATGAGGGCAACAGGATGTGCTGTTTCATCACTTCCTCCCAGTCCCACTTTGTTTAGGACTATATCACAGTGAGTAAAGGAAAAGAGAAGGAGGTGGAGAAACTATAGACAGTTTTTCCTTGCCACTGTCACATAGTGCTTGCTCATGGTGGGAACTGTTGGGTCTCTGTAAATATAAAGAGTCGGTCTAGACTTGCTCTATTCGAAAAAGTGCCCTGAGATAACTTTGTTATGATATGGCGCCATATAAATAAAACTGAATTGAATTGAATTAAATATTGGAGAAATATGTTCTCTTTTTCTGGTTCTTGTCAGTAAACGTGCCGCAGCATTCTGAATCAGCTGGAGAGTCTTAAGGGATTTATTGGGGCAGCCTGATAATAGAGAGTTGCAATAGTCCAGCCTAGACGTAACAAATGCATGGACTAGTTTTTCTGCATCTTTTTGAGATAGGATGTGCCTGATTTTTGCAATGTTACGTAAATGAAAAAAGGCAGTTCTTGAAGTTTGTTTTATGTGGGAGTTAAAGGACATATCCTGATCAAAGATAACTCCAAGATTCCTTACGGTTTCGCTGGAGGCCAGGGCAATGCCATCTAGAGAAACTATATCTTTAGATAATGTGTTTTGAAGGTGTTCGGGGCCAAGTACAATAACTTCGGTTTTGTCTGAGTTTAACATCAGAAAATTGCAGGTCATCCAGGTTTTTATGTCCTTAAGGTATGCTTGAAGTTTAGCTAATTGATTGGTTTCATCTGGCTCGATCGATAAATATAATTGGGTATCATCTGCATAACAATGAAAATTTATGGAGTGCTTCCTAATAATATTGCCTAAAGGAAGCATATACAAGGTAAATAGAATTGGTCCAAGCACAGAACCTTGTGGAACTCCGTGACTAACTTTGGCGTGCATAGAGGATTCATCATTAACGTGTACAAACTGATATCGATCTGATAAATAGGATTTAAACCAGCTTAGTGCAGTACCTTTAATGCCAATTAAATGTTCTAGTCTCTGTAATAGAATGTGATGGTCAATGGTGTCGAATGCAGCACTAAGATCTAGTAAGACAAGTACAGAGACAAGTCCTTTGTCTGATGCAATTAGAAGGTCATTTGTAACTTTCACCAGTGCTGTCTCTGTGCTATGATGCACTCTAAATCCTGACTGAAAATCCTCAAACAGCTTGTTGTTGTGTAGAAAGTCACACAACTGATTGGCGACTGCTTTCTCAAGGACCTTAGAGAGAAAAGGAGGGTTAGATATAGGTCTATAATTTGACAAAATCCCTGGATCAAGAGTGGGCTTTTTAAGAAGAGGTTAATTACAGCTACTTTAAAGGACTGTGGCACATAGCCTTTTAATAAGGACAGATTGATCATATCTAGTAAATAAGTGCTAACTAAGGGTAAAATTTCTTTAAGCAGCCTAGTTGGGACGGGGTCTAAGAGACACGTTGATGGCTTAGATGAAGAAATCATTGAAGTTAGTTGACTAAGGTTGATGGGAGAAAAGCAGTCTAAATGTACATCAGGTTTTACAGTTGTTTCTAAGGTTCCTGTGTTTTAAGATAAGTCAGTACCAACTGAGGGCAGGAGGTGCTGAATTTTGTCTCTAATAGTTAGAATTTTATCATTAAAGAAGCTCATAAAGTCATTACTACTGAGGTCTATAGGAATACATGGCTCAACAGAGCTGTGACTCTCTGTCAGCCTGGCTACAGTGCTGAACAGAAACCTGGGGTTGTTCTTATTTTCCTCTATTAATGATGAGTAGTAGGCTGCTCTGGCATTACGGAGGGCCTTCCTATAAATTTTAAGACTATCTTGCCAGGCTAAACGTGATTCTTCCAGATTGGTGGAACGCCAATTCCTTTCAAGTTTTAGCGATGTTTGTTTTAATTTGCGGGTTTGCGGGTTATACCATGGAGCTAACCTCCTCTGTTTTATTATCTTCTTTTTTAGAGGGGCGATAGAGTCGAGTGTTATTCGTAGTGAGCCTGCAGCACTATCAACAAGATGATCAATTTGGGAGGGACTAAAGTTAGCATAGGAGTCATCTGTTACATTGAGACATGGAACTGAATTTAATGCCGATGGAATCACTTCCTTAAATTTAGCTACAGCACTATCAGATAGACATCTAGTGTAGGAATGTTTGCCTAATGGCGTGTAGTCCAGTAATAGGAATTCAAAAGTTAATAAAAAATGGTCTGATAAAAAAGAATTCTGTGGAAAGACTATTAGATGTTCAATTTCAATGCCATAAACAAGAACAAGGTCGAGGGTGTGGTTAAAACAGTGAGTGGGTTTATGTACACTCTGACAGAAGCCAATCGAATCTAGTATAATGAGATAAACGCAGCACTAAGGCTATCATTTTCTACATCCACATGAATATTAAAATCACCTACAATAATTATTTTATCTGTTTTAAGGACTAAACCTGATAAGAACTCTGAGAATTCAGATAAAAATTCAGAATACGGTCCAGGAGCTCGGTACACTATAACAAATAGAATTGGCTGTAGTGTTTTCCAGGTTGGGTGTGAAAGGCTAAGAACAAGGCTTTCGAACGAGTTATAATTTAATTTAGGTTTAGGTTTGATTAATAGGCTTGAGTCGAAGATGGCTGCAACTCCACCTCCTCGGCCTGTGCCTCGAGGAATGTGAGTATTAATGTGACTGGGGGGAGTGGATTCATTTAGGCTAACATATTCATCGTGACACAGCCAGGTTTCAGTAAGACAAAATAAATCAATATTATGATCTGATATTAGATCGTTTACTAGAACAGCTTTAGATGAGAGAGATCTGATGTTTAAGAGTCCACATTTAATTCTCCTATTTTGTTGTACTGTTGCAGTGGTGGTTTTACTTTTTATTAGGTTTTTATGTGTAACTCCTCTTCTGTTTACTTTGGATTTAAATAATTTAAGTGGTGGGGGGGCAGACAACCTCTCTGTGGAGTTTAGGGTGGGTAACTGCTCTAATGGAAGCGCAGAGAAGCGTGTAGGACTGCAACTCTGCCTCCTGGTCTGGACCACAGACTGTATTAAGTCTATGGTCTGAACTCTGAGCTGTCATGGCTTTGGGCCACTAATAAATTCGGCCAGATTTCTAGATATGAGAGCGGCTCCATCCAAAGTGGGATGAATGCCATCTCTCCTAATCAGACCAGGTCTTCTCCAGAAAGTCCGCCAATTATCTACAAAGCCCACATCATTACCTGGACACCACCTCGACAACCAGCGGTTGAATGATGACATGCGGCTATACATGTCATCGCTAGTAAGATTAGGCAGGGGTCCAGAGAAAACTACGGAGTCCGACATTGTCTTTGCATATGTACACACCGACTCAACATTAATTTTCGTGACCTCCGATTGGCGCAATCGGCTGTCATTACCGCCGACGTGAATAACAATCTTAGCATATTTACGTTTATCCTTAGCCAGCAGTTTTAAATAGCATTGAACGTCGCCCGCTCTGGCCCCTGGGATGCATTTGACTATGGTCGCTGGTGTCGCTAATTTCACGTTTCGCAAAATGGAGCTGCCAATAATCAGAGTTGGTTTCTCAGCGGGTGTGTTGCTGAGTGGAGAGAACCTGTTAGAAACGTGAACGGGTCGGTGGTGAACCGTGGCCTTTGGTTTAGGGCTATGCTTCTTTCGGACAGTCACCCAGCCTCCCTGGCTTCAATAACACATCAGGTAGACAGGCTTCACCCTGACAAACTCCTCAGCAGCTCAGGCTGTTCTGCAGATAAACACACTGCTCTTTTCTACAACAGGGAGCTGATGTAAGTCTGAACTGCTGAAATGGTACTGGGGGGGATAACTGCCTTTCACTCTGGTTCTTCCAACTCAGCTTGTCATGATTCTAAGGACTCTGGTGTGGACTTGTGTGTTTTTGGTCTTGTTTTCTGTTTTATTTTGAAATTGCTGTTCTTGTTTCCTTGTGTGCTTTTTATTTCCTGTCCTTGTTTTCCCTGCAGTTTTGATTGCTTTCACCTGTGTCTTGTTACTCACCTGTGTCTGTTTCCCTCGTTGTCTCCTCCCCATTATATACCGGTCCTCTCTCTTTGTTCTCTGTGGCGTCATTGTGATTGATATGATTATGTTGGTGTTGTGGTCGTCTCCCCATGTCAAGAGTTTCCCTGCGTTTCTGCAAGTTTTTCTTTGTGTTCAATAAATCCTCGTTTAGCACCACTCAGCCTGCCGCCTGTCTGCATTTGGGTCCTCTCCCTGCTGCCTCCATATGGCTTATCGTGGCAGATCTGCCTCGATGGCTTTTCGTGATGCAGCTAAGTGAGACACCAGGGCTTTTTCACTGTTGTGGCACATCACATTTTTCCAAGCTTGTGGCTGAGAAATCTTGAAATCACTTTTAATCTGATCACAATGTTCTCAATGTTCTAAAACCAAAAACACTCAAGCAAAAGCGTAATGAATGGATTAAACGGGATGTTTGACTGTTCTAACATGAGCTGCAAACATCAGCCTGCCCACCTGACTAATATATTTTTGTAGTTTGTCCCAGCTGTTTTGTTTTGTCATGTAAACAGCATATTCTGTTTGGATATTCCGAATTAGGCCTTATTGCTACATTCGGAATAAGGCCTAATTGAGAATATTCAAACGGAATATGCTGTTTTCATGACCCGTATCAAATTCGGAATATTGTCATATTCAGAATGAATGTAGCATTTTCTGATTAAGACATGTGGGATATGCTGATATAATTCAGGTTTTAGGAGCATTCTTCGGACATGTATACAGTGCATTTGGAAGCCGTTCCACTTTTCCATATTTTGACGTGATAAATGACATGTTAGAGCATCGACCCCTGTCACGCACAGCCAGAGTATGCACGACTACATGTTAACAGGAATATTAGTGGAATATTCATTTTCATTAGCCATGTAAACAGCTTAGTAGGAATAATGTCTTTTTCAGAATAATACATTTCCAACTATTCTATTCTTTACTCTCTACTCGTTGATGGACCAATATCCAGCTACAGCAGTCTGTGAATTAAAAAGACATCCCTGCACCTCACCCTGTAGGGAAATGTCTGCAGGGCTCATAGTTTGGGAGTGAAGTAATAAATGTTTGCAACAGTTCTCTCCAATACTTCAGGCATTTAATCAGCCCACTGATTTATAGTGATGTATTTTATCTCTGCTGCAGCCAGTATTGATGTTCATTTTTATTTCAGCCTCTGCAGCACTGAGTTGTAAGTCAAAGAATTTGGGATGGTGGGTTTTTTGGCCCAGGAAAAGCTACACCCCTATACCCATTAAAACACACACACACACAACAATGTACACTCCCCGGGCAACTGGATTTGACTCCTTCATCTTGAATCTGCACTGCACTTCTTCTGATGATCAATCAGAGTAGCAGGGCTGTATTCTGTGGCTTGAATATGAGCTACTCAGCAAATATGCACTTGCCAACTTTGCCAATGTTCTTTCTCTCTGCATACATAAACACACACACACGCGCACACACACCATGGACCACCTTGTCTTGGCAGGAGCAGGAATTACTATCATGGTTAATGGGCTCAGAGGACAAGATGCTGCTTTGGACTACTTTGTATAATTCATTTGAATGCCTGTAAGAGGAGTTCATCATCATCCAGGCTGTGTGTGTGTGTGTGTGTGTGTGTGTGTCACAGCCTCCTCAAAGGGTGTTTGCACTTGACAAACCATCAAAAAAGCATCTAAAAGCACTTCACAGCGCTCCCCGAGTCAGTACGGCACATAAACAAAGCCACAAAATGCTGTGCTCAGCTCACTGTCACACTGGGTGGTAGATTCAAAAATTAACAGGAAGCTTCAGTTTGACTACCAGCCAGATGAATCCCTTTGATAGTAAAGAGCCTCCTGTTAACAGCACCCTTACTAGCCAGAGCTGAGCAGGAGTGGACAGGTGGCTGATGTTGAACTCCCACCTTCCACCACATAAAAGTAGCGTTCCCAGGCCTCACGCTTGCACACAGTCTGACATTTACAAACCCCCTCCCCCCAGAGGCGCCCCCGCAAATTACGTGGAACTCTCCACTGCACACCAGGTTGATGCTGAACCAACCTAGCATGCATCGCTGCCATGTCATTCAGGTGACACTGTTTTATCCTCATGAAAAATAGGTTGCTAATTGTGTGTGTCTTGTTATAGCAGTATTGAGAACTGCACTACACGACTGCAGATGTTCCTGAAAGCAGATACATTATTTCTTATTTAATTTATTACATTTATTATATTACATTTGATTTTAATATATTACAGTTGCATTTTATTTTATTTAGCTTTGGCAGTGACCTCAGTATCATGCCTATAAAGCGTATTTGATTTGAAAAACATCTAGTGCTATAAGCTGTCTGTGGCCTGCCGTGAAGAGCCTGACATTTAGATTCTGCACTTTCTCTGAATGGGGCGCTGCCCGTGCTACACCGCAGAGTTTTATACTATCTACAGTGATTCGAGGAGTGGAGATGGGCCTTAGCTCCACCATAAGCTGATCAGAAGAATGGGTACTTCCATAAACTTTACTTGCAGGGAATTTTCATAATTCAGAGTTAGGAGAATTTACAGGATTTTCATTGACAAAGTAGATTCTGTTGCGAAGGAATATCCCCTCGGCCATTTACTGAAGCCAGGTGCTGCTCACATACTGCATGGCAAATCACCTTAGACACTATCTGACTCACTGATCACCCAACCACCATGATGTAAGTCCCCCACAGTCCCTCATGTTCCAAATTCATTGCCACAGCTCTCTTCCTCTGCCTCTACACCTTCTCTAATCTCCCCGATTTCTGTCTGCAGGGCTGCTGAGGACTCCAGAGGCCACCCTCCGGGCTCCACGCTCAAATATCACATAGCAACAAATTGTCAAGGCCTCTGTCCTCTCCTCTCTATCTAATCAATAAAACCTCACTTCATTCAGTTTGCTGCCTGGTCAAACTAATGATGCAAGGTTGCTCCAGTCTGACTTTAGATCATCAGGTTCAAAGGATGTAGATGTGAATCAGTCAATCAGAACATTTTGATTAATGCTTGCTCATTTCCATAGCCAGTCCATGGTGAAAGTAATTATGCCACATTCATGTGACATTAGATTTATTGCAAATGTGAACTATGAACTGGAAAAGCAGTTCACATCAACCTGTCTAGGATAATTAAACACACAGAACTGCTTCTACATATGTAAGATTTTAAATTAGTTGATAAATACTATTTTTGGTTATACTGTAGGCAGTTAAATATATGTGATTGCTTTCATGATGCAGGAACAAAATGTTGCTTCATTTGATATGATGTGAATGCAGCATTCCATATGTGAATCAACCATACAGGCTAAAACCTGCTCCTCTTTGACTTCCAGGCTGCTTCTCTGATCTGCCTGCTCGCACTCTTGCAAACTATTCTAACTCAAACTTTCTGAAGACTTTTGTAGAAGAGGTAAGAGCACAAAATCAAATGACAATTTGGAAGCTTCGCGGTGGTGACGTTGAAGTCATGTGACCGTGGTGTAGTTGGTTTATAGCCGAACATTAGCTTTTTACTTCTGGTGATTGCATTTACGCTTCAAAAATCATAAAAGTGGTGTTCATTTGTGAAGATTATCTTGCTGAACAAAATGTGCAAGTATCATAAACTTTTGTTTGCCACAGAGTTTATTTTCTGCAATAATCCAAAATCCAGGGGACAAATCCTATTGGCTTTTTGTCGAGGGAACCAGGGCGATGCTAACTTCAGGCTTGGCCTACAAAAATATTTCATCCCTGCAGCACTCTATAGCTTTATTGAGTGTTATCATAACAGATAGAAGTGATGGCAAGCAACAAAAACAAAACTCAAATAGTAAAAAATGGAACAGGTGTTGTATAAAGCCTTTTGTGGCTCCTGAGGGAGCTCTGCGAAGTCTGATAAGTTTCCTCAAGTGACGTCACTTGAGTCAGCGAGTTGCACTGTGGATAATGTAGGCGCAAGGTTTTGACAAGAAAGAAGAATGCATGGAAGTAAAAAGGATGGATAATGAATAGTAAGACCTTGATACGGAACCTCCGCTCAGCCTTGCTTCCAGTTTTTTCCAGTATCCCCTCGTGGTATTGCAGCAAAAAATTCCAAAAGCATTTTCCCCATAGACCACCATTATAAAAGAGACGCCTGTAAATCTGTTGACAGGACCCCTCGAACTGCAAACAAGGTCGATTATGACTCTTTCTATTATGAATTTTTGATCCATGGAGGTTTTATATTTGTAAAACTTTCCTCGAGCTGAGAAAAGCGATTTAAAAATCTGTGACGTCATCACAATGTTAAGTCTATGGGCCGAGCGGGAACTCGTGGGCGTGGCCAGCGGGGGGAAACACTACTGCACATATTCAGTGAGCCACATAGTAAACCCAGAAGCTAGAAACGTTTTTGGCCAGGAGAGCAGTTCTTATTTGGAATAGGCGCCATCTTTAGGTCCAGTATCTAGTTTTTATAATACATCCATGAAAAAAGTAGATATCTCTGGGCCTGCTGATCCTCTCTTTTTATAGAGTCTAATTGTGAGTACATTTTGTCATTATATCTGACCACAAGCATTTAAATATGTCATAACATTTATTTGCTGCTTCCAAACTTACAGGAAGGTTCTCACAAGGTGCACTTAAATGCAGCGAGGGCACCTGTGGGAGCATTAAGTGAAGCTTGATGGGCAGTGAAGTCACTCCAGCTGCCACACAGTTTGGGATGAAACCTGACAGGAGGCTCACATATCCATCCTTACTGTCACTGGGGGGGCAGGGGAAACAACACAACACGAAGACACTGCTTTTGGCTTTTCCATCTCTCTCCATTATTCTCTCCTCGTTTGCATTCACTGCCTCACAACTAATTTCAAAGGTGTTTTATTGTCATGAAATACACTAGATGTAAAAGAAAGAAAAAGAAGATTCAATTCACAACGATGAATGAAATGATGCTGAACACAATGAAAGAAAAAAATGTGTCCTACAGGATAAATAGACACTGTTCACAAGGGCTTTTCAGGGTCTGATTACTCAATAACGGTATGTTGCTTTTAGACTGCAACTTGTATTTCAGCTATATTTTACCTCACCCAATACAATTTTCATGTTTTCTGTAGAAGCCCATGATTCTATCACAACTCTTATTGTGTCTCATTTTGTCATCCGCAGTTCTTTGTTTAGTAATCCAGTCATGTGAGGTATACCACCATAATTAAATATCTTATCCATCCTAAAGTATATGCTAGAGTTTTATTTGTGGATTTTAGTGCAGCGTTTAACTCTTTGAAAACACACATCCTCTCACAAAGCATCATTGATCTTGGGGTTTGGTTAAAAGATTTTCTTTCTAGTCGACCACAGAGAGTCTGTTTAAGTGGAACCAGGATGTGAACTACAGGGGAGCCAGGGGGAGCTTGGCTCCTCTTAATAACACGTGAGCTCCCTGAAAACATGATTTGTGGAATTTTGGGGGGTCTCTAAAATATTGATAATATGCTATTTTTGCCATGCATTTCTATTTTTCTGTATCTTCATCATCATGGTTCGTGTATAAAATTAGGCTATTATTGATGTATGATTCATGCATGAGGGTGATTCACCACTAATTAACATTAATAAAGATAGATTGCCATCACCATCAAAGCGTAGCCGCGAGATATCATAAACTCAAAGATCAGAAAAAAACAAACTTTCTCCCACTCAGTCTGCATGCTGAATCGCCGTTATTCATTTCTTCTTTTTTTCCTTTTTTGGTTTTGTTTTTTTGTCATCAGCATCCAGATATGTCAAAAAGAAAACTCTTGGATTTACCAAAAAATGACTCTGAAGAGCAACCAGAGCCAGAGGCGTCTTCTACCACAAATGTTAGCTTGACAACACTGATGCTACACCTGCTGGGACTGCTGTCAGCACAAACAGATGCTCAAGTTAATTGTAGTTCATTACAAATCCAGTGGTAGGCGATATTGTGTAGCCTAATGAAGGCTCTCCTCCACAGCGCAGGTCTGGCCCATTCCTTTATTCACATGCAGCGGTTACCACTTTGTATTAAACAATAGTGTGATGATATAGATCAATGAAATAGCCTAAACCTTTTTAAATAAACAAATAGCCTTGGACACAGCCTTGGATGGGCAGGCAGACAAAGGATCAAAGTCTGATCAATTATGAGTCTGACTCCGCAGGCATCTCAATTTCAGCAATAGGAAATTCTTCGGGGGGTATATTTCTGGTGGCGCACTGGCTGAAGTGGCGCGGTGTAGATGAATTCTTAAAAAAAGGCACAAAAAACCCCCACTTAATTTCGGGTGGTAACACATTACTTGACATAGTAAATGTATATAAATATTAGTAACGCATTATATTACTTCGGTACTACTAAAAGTAATAGAGTACTGTAACGCATTACTTTTGTAACCCCCAAAACTGCTTAGTAGGCCTTCAGAAAACAGATCCCTTAAGTGAGGCTGAGTATTTGGCCCAAGTACAAGCTCTTCAGCAAAAGTAGCGATTTAGAGATTAATGTTGATATAAAGTAATGGTTATTAGTGCCAGAAGGGATTTCCTAACTTTTGTACTTTGTCGGCCAACTTGTTAAAACTGTTGAAAGTTTCAGATATCTTGGTATATTCCTGCATTGCCAGTTGAGATTCTCAAAGAAGTCTTTTCCTCACAGTGCAATCAGAATTTTAAATTCAAACAAGGCTAAGAGAGGCCACATGCTAGCAGCTCTTTGAGGCTGTACTTGAGGCACAGCAGCACTTTCAGCTAATGCTAACATGCTGATCTTTAGCAGGTATAATGTTTACTATTTTCACCACAGACTGCATATAAAGATGGACGACGCGTCTCCACTTCCTCCCACTGTACAAAAATGAAGCCAAAATATCTCAGATACGGGCGCTGCCATCTTGCGTGACATCATTTGGAGCTAGAGTCCCAAAGTGGAGCCACAGTATTGAGGTCCCGCCCATCCCGCCTGAACCAATCACGAGCACACTAACAGTTGTCAATCATGACGTCTCTCCCCCTTTTTTAGCATCAAATAACTAATTAAAACCAAACTTATCAGAAAAATGAACACTGGAACAAACATCAGCGTGATAAGAAAAACCTAACATGACAGAAACCATCTTTGGGAACATTTTAGTTTAGTTTATGACCTATACTGCAGCCAGCCACCAGGGGGCGATCAAGATGTTTTGGCTGTCATGTTGTGCATCTTTAAATACACAGTCTATGACGTTCACCATTTTGGTTTAGAATGTTAGCATACAGTACTAACATTTGCATTTAGTACATATGTGTACACAAATACACAATTCAGCTGAGGCTGAAGGCAAAGTCATCAGTTTTGCAGGTATTTGGTCATAAGGATCACCAGAGTCAGTAGGACTGATCGTCTGGGAACTTCTGTACATGCTGGATGAGTGGAAACTTTGGCCTGCTGGTGGTATGCTTCATGTTTTCTTCTGCTTCTTCTTCTTTTTATTGCTCTATTCTATTGACTTGTAGAATTTTGTTTAAACAGAATTGTGATAACTTTGAGCCAATTACAAATACATGTGTTTTTCAAAACATGATAATAAACTGGCCCGTAGTGCTGTGCAGCTCTACTTTATCTTACCGACTCAACTAATGGAAAAAAGCCCTGTCCGGCTTTGCAGACATGTGGTATGCAACATGTCATTTTACAGGCCTCATTTCACAGGGATTTATTCTTGGATTTTTTAGGTACCATTCCTTCTGCATCCCTGCTTTATGTGCCAAAGTTTTCTCTTTGTTACTTTGTAGAGTTGTGTCTTTTGCTGAGACAGCATTTTCTGCTGCATCATATTTTTTCCTTGGTGTATAGTCAACAAGTGAAGGGTTTATATTTTATTTCTATGAGAAAGCGACAAATATTTTACTTACATTCAGTATTTCACCGCAGGTTTTTCAGTTCACTAAATCCTAAGCTATGTCTCTGTCTCTGTATTTAATATCATTTGCCACCAAACCCTTTAAATCCACTTACATAAATAGACTATGAGGAGCAAACAGGAGCAGCAGCTAATGACTGACAAGATGTTTATCTATCCCTGACATACGTTAGTTCAAAAACAGCTTTTTTGCACACAGAAAATTATATATTCGCTCTCTGAGGGAGTGATGCATCTGTTGAAGTGTCTGTTTTAAGATTTAATACATCGCTTGGATGAGTCAACATCACTTTGTAACGGCTGTGTCGGATTTCATCAAAACAGTCAAAACCTGCTTACAACACCTGACAGAGAGGAGTCATGACCGATGACAGACAAGATCTTATTACTGGCATTTGTTGAGTGTGATCGATGTTTAGATGTACGTCATTAATACATCAGCTTACAGGGAACAGCAGGCCGGAAGCTCCACTGATGGCTTCCAAATAGACTGGAAATGTTTTGTTTGATTAAATTTAGACTCACTCAAACATACCTATAACTTCCCATCTAACAACTATCCAAAACAACAGTTTTCCTCATAGCTGTCCCGAGGCACAAGCAAGCTGAGAGGCTATTTTTGTACTGTTTTGGTGTTTGCACTTCACACACAAGGAAATTGATGTTTAATTGATGGTCAATTCACCCAAATTGAAAAAGAAAAAAATCTCTCTTAACGTGGTATCAAGCCTTACTGCTCAATATAGAGTGAGCTATTGAGTGTCTATCATAAAGGGATGATAGCCTAATGATAAATGTATAATGTATTGTTTTTTATATTGACCCCAGCATTCTTTATTCTCTTTCTCTCTCTCTCTCTCTCTCTCTCTCTCTCAATTCAGTTGAATTCAGTAGGCATGACATTTGACATGTGTTGCCAAAGCACAATTACGAAAGACAATACAAAACAAAATGTGAATAACAATATTAGTTAACAGAATAAAATAGATAATGAAATAAAATTTCTATATGTGTCCTACTGGTTGTCTCTCTTGTTGTGGCAGGAAGTGACCTATTTGGCAGCAAACACTGCACATTCTTTCTATTCCCCCAGAATGAGGGCTCATTTTTCTCCTTCTGTCACACTTTGCAATTTGGGGCAATTTTTTTTCAAATTCTGGAAAGATTTGCTCCCTAATATTTCTGTAGTTTTGACATTCTGTTAGAAAGTGTAATTGTGTCTCTACAGCTCCCTCATCACAACGACAGCACAGCCAGGTCTGCCTGTGTCTGCTCTTCTCTATACTATGGTCACTCAGTTTTTACATTGTCAGTGTCTTTCTTAGGTTCTTATCACTTACTGTGGTTAGGTAAGTGATGTATTTTTCCTTTTCTTTAGTTATAATGTGGTTTGGTCTAATCTTCTGGGTGATAACTGCTCTGAGGCTGGCTGGGGTGTGTGATGTCAGAAGGTGAAGGGTCAACCAGTTGACTGAGGGGACTCCTGGCAAGCAAGGGCTTTATAATGGTAACAGACAGGGTCGCTCTTTTTAATATGGCTCCAGAATTTGATAGATCTTTTTTGAATACTTAGAAGTAAAGGATACTGGCCTAATTCAGCCCTGTATGCAGAGTTTGGGGGTTTTCTTTGTACCCGCAGAATACCTATCCAGAACTCTGCATGCATGCTTTCAAATTGGATTTTTGTCCCATTTAGCCCAATCATTTTGTAGTAAGGGGCCCCATACATCACAGCCATACAGTGCAATCGATTCTATAATATTTTGAGCCATGTCCTGATTGGAATTTGGTTTTGAACTGACTGCTTGACGGTTTCCTGTGGAACTGAACCCAGGTAAGTAGGTATTTGTTCTATTTGGGTCCCACCTATTATAAATGTTGGGTCATTTCTCTGCAACCTTGATCTTTTTTGGAAGAGGATCATTTTGGTCTTCTTCGTGTCTCTCTCTCTTTCTCTCGCTCCGGAGGCGGTCGCTAGGGAAGTGGGCGTGGCGTCGTAGCTGGGTAGTGACGTCATCGGGAGCTGTTCAAAGTGGTGTGGTGCTGAAGAGAGACTCCTCTCCTCTCCGCTCAGTCAGCCCAGCCAGTCTGCCTTGCTCGGTCGCTCGGTTGGTCCGCAGCCATCAGCTGATCCGTGGACGCTGGATTTCACCGCCTCAAAGATCGTTAATTATCGCTCATTACAGAAGGATACAGAAGACAGAAAAAAAGAAAAAAAATCAGCACCGTTTACACATCAACTGAAGCCCATGTGGGAGAGATTTCCAGAGAGAAGTAAGTCGCCTCTTTTCTGTCTATTTCTCTATCTAATGTGTCGGAAAGCGGCAGGGATGGATACTTTACACCTTCACTGGGTTAGAAACGGTAATAAATCACAAGTGATGTCTTTCCCGTGAGATCTTGGTTGTGTAATAGTACAGATATATCCCTGCTGTCTGTAATTATCAGCCCGTGTGTGTCCACTGAGGCGAGTCTTCCAGCCGCGCCTAAATCTTACCCTGTGCCTGCGGGGGTAAAACATTTGACTCATATTTGCATGATCCAATGGTCAGAGATGCTCTCTCTCTCTTCCTCTCTCTCTCTCTCTCTCTCTCATAAACACGCGCACACACATACACACACTCTGTTTTCTTTGCATGAATGCCTGAGATCAGAAAAGCAACTCAATGCAACTGAATAAAAAATACAAATATAAAGCACAGCAATACTCAACTCTCTCTCTCTCGTTATTTCTATATCTCTGTGTGTGTGTGTGTGTGTGTGTGTGTGTGTGTCCCTCAGACACACACTGGATACACAGGAACACCACTATTCTAGACTATAATTGTAACCTCCAATTAATTAAATTCTGTGGTGTCTGGTCATTCAGTTGTGATTTTATCCAGTTTACTGACCCACTGCGAACATGTAGTGGCTTTATGGTTTAACTGGTTTACAGCAGGAGACATACTGGGGGTGGGGTGCAGTCAGTGGTCATGCTGCTACTGTGTTTCTTGGTGGCTGTATACAGCATCACAGCTTGTGGGAGAAAGTACAGGAGCCGGTGAATATCTGTTGAGAGGCGTTGCTTTTTTGATTCCAGAGTACATTTAGGTGTGGCCCCGGCTGGCCTCTCCTCTCCTCTCCTTACTCTTTTCCTTGCTTATTACCTCCTCTTCTCTTTTCTCCTCCCTTTTCCTCCCTTCTCTCTTTCCCACTTCTTGTTTCCTGCTCTCCTCGCCTCTCCTCTCTCTTTTTTTCTGTTCCCTCCTCTCCTCTCATTTCTTCATGTTTCCGCCTCTCTTTTCCTTTTATGTTTTCTCCTCTCCTCTTTTCTCCTTTCTTGTTTCCTCCTCCCATCTCCTCTTTTCTCCTCTCTTCTTTCCTTTTTTCTTTACTCCTCTCCTCGCTTCCCTTCTCTCTCTTCTCTCCTCTCCTTTTTCTTGTCTCAGTTTTATTGCCTTGGCTTAAAAGGAGTCAAGCAGGTGCTGTAAAACTGTCTCTTTCCGTCATCTACACATATATGTACATTGAAAGCGAAGCGACTGGCAGTCAGTTTAATTGTCTCTTTGATTTTTGCTCTCCGTCGAACATAAAAAAAGTAATGTGGCAGTAGAATATAGTGCAAGTCAGTGTTTGAAACCTTCTTTTTCTATGAAGTCATATTTTAAAATTACTTTTCTTCCATCCAGTTTACTCATTTTTCACATCACACCATAACATTCAGTGTCAATTTCAGATATTAAAGACTCCAGTAATGTATTATTGCAGGTTTATGATGTTGAGGACTCAAAATTGAAGCAGAGTCTGAGATATCCTGATTTTTACAGTTCCTAGCATGGGTCAGATTTCAAAAAGGCTTGATCCTACATTTCCCATAATGCAACTCAATACCATCTTTCATTAGTCCCTGTCTCCTCGCCTCCTAAATGTTCACTTCTTTCAAACTCCACACCTCCAGTTTACAATGTAAGCTTTCAGCTCACACATCATCAGGGTTATTTTTTGGAAAGCTTCATTCAAGGCCACAAAAGACATTACCACAAAAGGGAGTTTTTCCTTGCCACTGTCGCCTAGTGCTTGCTCATGGTGGGAACTGTTGGGTCTCTGTAAATATAAAGAGTCGGTCTAGACCTGCTCTATTCGAAAAAGTGCCCTAAGATAACTTTGTTATGATATGGCGCTAAATAAATAAAACTGAATTGAATTGAATTACACACCTACTTTCACGGACTGAGTAGTAGTCTTTGTGACAAGCAAACTGAACTTCATGTGTAAAATCGGTGAAGTGCTCTTTAAGTGTCAGAAACATACAACTTAATTTTCTTTTCAGATGTTAAAAAGCCCTTACTTTTGCTTCCTGATATTTGAAAACCTCCGCCAACTCAACTTGTATCAACTATCATCTATACAAAGCCTACCACCTTTGAAAATGACAGCATTTCAACATGATGTGGCAGTAACAGCTCTGTTTCTTGTTCGTAAGACATTATGGTTATGTTCCTGAGGCTGGAAGAATCCAGTGTTTGTGAAGCTCAGCGTTGCTGTACAAAGTCTTTTTGAACTCGGCTCCCACAAGATGCACGCGGGCTGCAGGGTGCAGCTCGAGCTCTCCATGCTTCCTGAGGTGTGCACGTCTTGACATTTTAGCACGCAGGAAGATATGTGAAAGGTGACATTGCTGACATCATGACAGGGCTGCAAAAGTACATGATATACGTTTAGAGGGTTTATGGAGGATCTAAATATAGGTGGATGTAGAGCAGTGCCACAGTTTTTACTTTATATCTATAGTAACTTTCATTCCTCTCCCTGTGGATTTAGACCTGGGCCTGTAGCCCAACTCTTCTCACATTTACCATTTACCAATTATCCCTGTATTAGAGTAATCCTGTGCCTTTAGTTAATACAATACTGCCTTTGACTCTGTGAGTTATTTAATACGGTTCTTGGCTTTAGACCAGCTTGCCAATGGAGCAGAAGGCTTCACAATATGTCCACATCTTTAAACATGAGTCTTGAGACTAACCTTTTCAGTCTGGCTTGCATAATGTCTCCTCGTTTGCCAGTTTGACTGGTTAAATCATCACCTCCTGTGTGATATTTTTGAAATTAAAAATGTCATATAAACCTCGTTTCTGAGTTCTTGTTAATGTTCGAGTGTGTTTTTGGAATTGTGAGTTTAAGATCTATAATTTCTCAAGCAAAAGGCCTGATGTCTTTATTGAACTCAGTGGATGCGGAGAGCTTTGATGCTTTGATACCCTGAAGGCCGATAAACATTTTAATTCAAGCTCAGAACACGTTAATTCTTCCAACCCTGCATGATAGGCGCTGAGTATTGATTGATGGATTGATTGATTTGGCTTCTGTTTGTGGTGTATTTTAAAAATCTCACAGGAAATTGCAGTGCACTTACATTTAATTAATTCCTATGAAGTAATGGCTTTTTCATGGAACCCCCCCCCCCCCCACCTCCCTTCCTCTCTATCCACATGCTCTAAACGGACCCCCGGGTGTCCAGCAGACTGGGTTTCTGTTCACAGAGCAGGCAGGTGGTGGAGTGGAGCTGGCAGGTCGATAGGGCAGGCAGGTGGGGGGTTGGGTGGGGCTCTCCGATGATTCCTGGACTCCAGTGACACCTGATAGTGCTGGATCTAGTTTCTCTACCTCTGTGCAGGTGGAGAGACATCAGTTAACTGTGTACAGTATTGGATAATATGGAGTAACTGCGGTTAATACCATTGTCAATGTTCAATTTTTATAGTAAGTTTGTTTATAGTAAGTTTAAGTTTGTTTAATTGTATTTGATTAGCCCACCACAATGACAATTTTAGTTTTTCTTATTGTATCCATTCCCAAAAGACATTCTCCTGCCCCTCTTCACAGGGAGGTCAGAGGTCAGAGACCACTACTGAAAAGCACTTGTGTTGTTTAAAGGACACTTCAGCAAGATGGATGTTTGTCATCAACAGGGCTTATACTTGGGCCATTTATTTGATAGATGATTTAATGCCAACATCAAGAGTCCACTGCCCTTTAAGTGATAACTCTTAGGGAACATTTTGATTCCAAATTTAGTGAACAGAAGCCTCTAGATTTGAGGTTGACAGACCCCCACACGCACAGAGGCACTTTGAGCTCAATCCTAACATCAACATGCTCACTAACATGCTGATGATTAGCAGGTATAATGGTTACCAATGTAATGGAATGAACTAAAATGTCATTAGTATTTGGTCATAAACCAAAGTACTGGACAAATTTAAATTTTGATGTGATGATGGCGCTGGATGAAAACTCAGGGGCTCACCAAAGTTATTACAGTTGATCCTGAGAGGAACATGACATTTCATGGCAATCTATCCAATAGTTGGCAAGACATTTAAGGATGGCCACAAATGTGAACCTCATGGTGGCGTTAGAATAAAAGTCAGAGGATCACCAAAGTCAGTAGGATTCATCCTCTGGGCACCATGAATGTCTGTACAAAATGTCATGTTGTTGAGATATTTCAGCCTGGACCAAAGTGGTGGACTGACATACTGACCAACATCGCCATCCCATCCTTATAGTCAGTCTTCGTCCCTTGTGGGATGTAAGGTTCCCTCCATTGTTCCCTAGCCTCACCCCAAATTGAGTTGACCTTGGCTAGCTCGCCCATTACAGTTCTGCACCAGGTCATTTTTGGTCTCCCAGGTTTGAGTCCATCTCAGCACAACCGTTGGGATGCAATCTGCTTCCATTCAAAACACAGTTGCTTCTGCCTTATTTCAGTGATGATGTAACTGCTTTTGTTTTTTCTGTATAAATCCAAGGATGTGATCTTCTTAGGCCAAAAGATGCCACAGGTATCAGGTATCCATTGTGGAATGCCTCAGTCCTTTTCATATCAGCTTTGGTTCCCCACCAGCTTTCAGCACCATACATCAGGATGGTACGTTGATGTTATAAAGATGGACCTGATTTAGTATTAGACTGTCTACTGCACATACATGGTGATAACAGCGACAGTTCAGATCGCAGTTATCATTTTCATTCTGTATCTAACTGGGTTAATGTGTAGTGAAATACAGTTGAGTGAAATTAAAACATTTGTCCATTGGCTGGGAACTCTTCTGAACCCCCTCAAGGACTCCTATAGCTCCTCAACGACTCTTTGGTGTCCTCTTACCCCACATTTCCAAACCTCTGCCCCAGATTAGCAACTAGTATAAGCATGTCAAACCATGTGATGAGCAGACCCCCTACCACTCTTCTACTTCTTCATCATGCCTGTCTCCAACAGGGCTACAAAGACAAGATTTTTCTTTATATGTGTACTAAGACTTCACACTCTAGTGCATCTCTATTACTTCCTCTCCCCTCCTCCACTATAGGTGCTCTCATATGTGCTTGAATAGAGTATAGTCACAACCACTGGCAGCATGGGATGCCACTTTTTTTTCAAATCTCATTTTAAAGCTGAAGTCTATATCTGTCCTTGTGTTGTTGCCCTGTGTAGCAAGGAGTAGTCTACAGCGGAGATGAGAGAGTTGTTGTGGACAGCTGAGTGGAGGCCTGCTGTCTTTTGAATCGGCAGCTGCAAACCTTGAAGGATGTGTGATACCTGTGGGTTTATGCTGTTCATTTCAAACCGTGAAGACACAAACAGGGTGTGAAATGTGGCTGCCATGGCTGAGCTAAGCTAGATCAGCTTTACACTATGTCCACATTTACAACTGATAATACTGGATTTGTATGTTTAGACATGGTGCCTTTAAAAAATAGTTCCTGTCAAATTATACATTTGCCACATAAGACAGCATTAATAACGGTGGAATCTGGTGTCTGCCATTTCTTTTTCTTTGTTCTTGTAACATGTGACATCAACTAAGTATCTAAGTACCTAAAGTTGTGATTTAAACAGGGTTTTTTTCAGTCTAGATGAAAGAAAATGTCTGACTTGCATTAGATGAATGAGAAAATTGCATTTGAGCTGCTTGTTTGAACATGACTTCATGAAACTGGTCTTTGGTGTAGTTCAGTCAGACAACTCACGTTTAAAATGATTATTACAGCAGCAGAACATAGTTAGAGTTTGGCGTCTAGGCTCCGACCTCATCACTCCCCACAGTTATGTTTACATAGAGATGTTGGGGAGTGATGAGCAAATATCTTAAACCATCTAGCCTGAGCCCGCAGGTGGATGCTGGGGAGGGCAGCAGTGGCTGGGACATTTTTGCAGTTTAAATAGACCGCCAAATTGGGAGAGTGTGTTTGGTAGATGGTTGTGGAGAGTGAGGTATGTCACATGTGTATAGCAGTGCAGCTTGAGCTGACTGCCTGAACTAGCTCACAGACGTCGCTCCATTTCTTCTGTCATAAAACAAAGTTAGATATATGATAGAAAAACTGAAAGATGGACATCATATTTTATGAACATCAGAACAAAAACTAAGCAATTCTGTCACCTGAAAAAACATTCCCAACATTATGGATACAATTTATATTATTTATTTATTTATATTATTATAATACTCATCTGGTTCAGTATCTTTTTCTCCCCTCCCAAGCTAACATTCCATTGGCTGACACTGGGATCACTGTCAGGTTTCAGATGGTTTGGACAGTCGATTCAAGCTTGGCATCAGCATAAGAATCATCCAGTGTGACCTCGCCTGGAGAGCCGGCTCTGGCTCTTTGTTGAAGTAAAGCTTTTAGCAGAACAGTAGGCATGCATGCACACACAAAAACGCACATGCGCATATGCAAGCAAACAATGTGTGTAGAAACCACTGCAGTGCTTGAATGTCCATTACTGACAGACATAGAATATATAAATAGAATAGTGTTTTATTTATTTTAGTCTTTAAGCCTCAAATCTAAGAAGAAAACATAATTTTCTCTGTCTCTCATTCTTATTCACACATAATGACAGACGTTAGGAGTACATAAGAGTCAGAAAAATAATTCTGAAGTCAGGTGTGACTGCTTCCCAGAAGACATCTTATGACGAGCAAGAACAAAACTGCCAAATTTTCAAGTTGCAGACTCTCAGAGGACAGTTTTTCACTGCCTGCCAAACACGCCACACATTGGTGATATGGCGTCTGTCAGCTCCAGCGCGGAGCAGATCAGACAGGCAGCCACTCACTGAAAGCCTTTAGGATTAGCTATTTCATAGGATTGTCACCGTGATCCTCTACGTTTTTGTTAGGACGGCCTACTTAAGGCCACATCTGGTCAGCATGTTGCTGTGTACGCACTGCAAAAGAAGTCATTTAATCTGTGTAAAATGAAGGGTCTATTTGGTCAGGATAGAAGTTCTAAATAAAGCTGCACTAAGAGAATTTTTCTAAGCCTAACCCATAAAAGCTGTTTTTACGTTGAACCCTTTTGTTGAGTCCAATATCAATGTTTGAGAATTTAAATGTGATGTATTGTCAGGTATTCTTTGTTTAACGTGAATTTAACATTAAATCTGGCTGTAAATAATAGTCAGATAGGCCATATGTTCATTGAAAAAGGTTTTACTTGCTGTAATCCTTCCTCCTGTTCATACTGGCCTTTAAGAGATCACTTCTTGATGTGCTTCCAATGTAAGTAATGGGGGACAAAATCTGCATTCCTCGTGTATCTTCCAAAGTTACAGCCTTTTTTAGTACAATACATTTTTGCACAGGACGAGGACTGTGGCTTTCTTCCCCCATCACTTTCTGGAAGCAGTCTCTATGCTGAAGCTGCCTTCAGATGATAAGAAATTTGCTCTTCGCTCACCGCGAGGTAGGGCGCACAACACAATGCAGACGCTTGCAGAGGCAAAGTGGCAGCGCAGGTATATGTCATCAAAAAGTGTTAACTTTAGCACTGGATTTAGCTAAGTTCGTAAACTACATGCCAATTCACCAACCTGGTAGCCCCATCTGACTGCTGACATTTCGCCATGCATTATTTTTCCTGGTGAGATTGTGGTATGTTTTTAATGTTGTGTTGCAGAGTTCAGAGGGAGTTTTTCTTCCATCACTCTCTACCTCCCCTGCTTACATGTGTCGCTTCTGGCTACATCACATACAGCTGTTATCTCATTGGTTGTGCTTTGAAAGGTCAGCGGCAACTGATCGTTTGAACTTGGAGCGCAGCGCTCGGTGGCAGCTTCCAGTGGTCTGCCGCTCTCCCCATTGGAAAACAATAGCACAGCCAGCGCAAAGCAGTTTTACCGCTGATCATGTGTGGGGCACCTTAACAGCTAGCTAGCTTTAATATATATATATTCTCATGTCGATGAAAGCAAATAAAAGTGTTTCTCAAAATGTTGAACTTTTCTTAACTCAAGTATGCAGTGTCTTTAGCGTTTCTGTACTGTGTTTGCTTGTTACTGATATTGGTATACGACTATCACTTAAGACTTGTTTTGAACTGGGTAATTTCAAGGTAGCATAGATGAATTAACCTGTTAGTGGGCCCCTGGGGCCTTGCAAGGTATTAAAAGTAAAACTGTTTTGCGCTGATGTAGAAAGAACTCACACCGTCACCTAAATGTTTCACCTGTCTCTGTAAAAATATAATTTTTGGACAAAGTCTGAGGCTAGCTGACTAATAGGATGTACCTCAGGGTCAGGGAGTGCATCCACCCTAAACCAGAGTATGTGGGCTGTGTTTAACAGGCAGCATATATACATGTAGATGGGCTATATGATTACAGCATGTGCCAACTTTAGCCCTAATTAGACCCTGTGAAGCTGATTAGAGACCAGACCATCTATCAACCTTCACTTACCAATCTCTCCTCCACCCTCTTAACTCTCCTTCTCTCTCTCATTTCTACTCACACTGTATGGGCTTCGTCTTTTCATCCTGCCTTTATGTGGGCGTGTGTCCTTTACATCTCTCATCTCCCTCTCTTCCCCCATCACTCTTGTATGTCTGCCATCCTCCCATCTTCTCTGTATCCTCCATCTGTCCATCTCGTTCCCTACATCCACCCATGCTGCCATGCTGGCAGGCCCGTGTGCCAGCATGGCAGCATGGGTGGATGTCTGCTAAACTCTATTATTGCTTTTGGTTGTGCACCGTCCAAAGAAGAGTAGCGCTCTAAGGCAGAGAGATGGACTCAGCCTGAAACCCTGTTCTCGTGAGATGCTATTTTGCTGTAGTTTATTTAGTTTGGTCAAATGACTCATGGAAAATGTTCCCTACAAGAACGTCCAGTTCATTCTACCAGGATCGAGAAACAGAAAAGCACCCCTGTTACATTTCTCTCTACTGTAGCCTGTTTATATGCTGGCACGATATTGTCTTTTTTGTTTACATTTTATTAGTGCATTAATTAATTCAAAAGTTTGTAACAAATCTCCACACACTTTATTTGTGAACATCCTGTTTTAAGCACTTATTATTATATTCATCTGGATAGTAGGTGGTTAGGAAGTTAAAATGGCACACTTACTATGTTTGGAGACGGTCTGCTGTTGAGAAAAGGTAATTGATTTTGTCGGCTGGCACCTTTTCAGCTGACAATGCCAGTGCTGTCTCACTTCATTACTCCAGTAAATAATATATTTACGTTCATGTTACCTGATCGGTCAATGACATTTTCACTGCAGGGCAACAATAACAAGGTAAATTACACAAATGCCACATTAGACGCACTGTCATCTTTGCTTATATCTTTGGACATGTGGAAGTAGCAGATTACAGAATAAAGCTGTGTTTTGGGGTTTTTTGGGGGGAGGTGTGGCAAACAACATATTTGTCTATTTACACAGCCAGCAGATACAAAGGAACATTATCATTTATTTGGAGTCCTGTTTCTGTCCACTTGATGAACGTAAGTCCAATATTCTCACTCTTTTAAGCTCTGCTGGCTATTTAGCAGCTAAATGTTCCACTATGTTCACCAGGTAGCCGCTAACTGTCGGCCCGCTGTTTGGTGCTGGGCAGGTAGTGTAAAGTTGCTGTTGGAAATAACGTTGATGGGAGCGATGAGAGTGAACCGAAACAGTAAGCTGTGAGGTGTAAAGCCAAAAAAGGATACTAAAACACTCTGAGGTGAATTCACAAAAGGATTGTGCTGCTTTTGCGGCCGCTAAACCTGCACAAATAAGACAAAAAGACACTGTTTGATTCTCAAAGCACCCACAAAGGGTGAAATGCACCCCTGACTGCGCTGCCAAGCAAATACCGTCTATTTAAATCAGGTAGAATATGCAGACATTTGGTGCAAAATTGGCACCTTTTTATGCAAATGAGCTTCATTGCAAAAAAGTCCAATTTACAAACAGCAGCGCTAACAGCCGCACGCAGTTAGAGTGAAAATTTTTAGCATATTCAGAGAGTTGGTGGTAACTGAAACGTGTAAGGGGGGTCACGCCCAGACCTTGCAGTGGTCACGGCAGCAGTGACTGTAGCCAGGCGAAGGCATCGTCATGCCAGGTGTGCTCGTGAGTGGATATTTGGAAGGAGAATATCACTTTCTGATTGTAGCTCTCTGTAGCTTCTCTCTGCCGTTGTCCTTCCTACTGTGTTCTTGGTGCAAAGCCACCATTTATAGCCGAGTTTGCCACGTGGATAATTGTAATCAGACGCAAAACAAGACCAAATAGCACTCAGCTATAAAACTTTATGGACGTGTTTGCGCTGTGATATTATTAGCACAATACCTTGAACTTGAGACGGGGCAGACAGCGGTTGCAAGTGATGCGCAATCCATAGTGCTATCAGTGGCCACAATCCATTCTTTGTGAATTTGCCCGTCTATAAGCTGGTTGAGTGATAATTTTCTGTGGGTTTGTCATTTGACTAATTGTTAATAAAAAAATATTGGTTGATACAGCTTTAAATTATGCTGAATCACAAAAAACAACTCAGAGATGCCTATACAATGTGTTTTAGATGTTTTTTAAAACATGTTGCCAGGTGTTTCACAAATATACAACCAAACCTACTGATCAGTCTCCACTGCCCTGCATATTGTCAATGAAGCCTCTCACATTCAGTAGTGTAAACATCATACTTTCATTAAAGCTACTGGCATAAAACAATATCCCATTTGAACCATCTCTCTTGGGTTTCCACTGGTTTGTAGCTCTGTCTTCCTCCTGTTTTAGAGAATAAACATGACAGGGGTCAGTAGACGTCCAGGATGACAGTGTGCGGCAGATGCAAACCAACTCTCAAAATGTAATGAAGTGAAAATCACATAGAACAGGATATGTGAAAACTCAAGGCAGTCTGGACAGGAGCACTCCCAGTCTGCAAAGCACTTCCATAATGCATATAACCATCCCATAGCATAAATAGACATTTGGAATTACAGGATCTAAAGAGTAGAAGGCATTCAACCCACTCAAGGTCAACTGTCCGCTGCAGGGACTATGACTTAGTACAGACACAGACGCACACACACTAACATAGTGGATACACATTAACCTCACTTGTGCTCTGTGACACATAGAGGAGATTATATAAATCATCTCATGTGTCATACATAGTAGCACACAACTGCACACACACACACACATACACACACAGACAGTCCCTCCTCTTCAGCCAGTATTATAAATCGTTCTGTTGTTATAATTTTAAATCCAATTGAGGAGCAGAGTGGAGAGCAGAGGAGGTACTGTGA
>SEMN01000344.1:287500-544249 GCA_005408345.1 Macquaria australasica
TTAAAGAACCACAATTTCTATTAAGAATAAAAGGAAGTTAAGTAATACATTTTAAATCATAGTTTTTTATCCAATCAGACCCCAAGGTGCCTTTAGTAAGATAAGATAAGTACGAACCACTTTGTAGTTGGTCATCATTTACAGTTTTGTTATTCAAGTGTAAAGGGTGTGATGAATAGATCACTGTCAGCAGCACAATAGTGAGTAGTGTTTTTATTAACCAGGGAACCTAACAGAGGATCTAGTATTAAGTCCTGTGGTACACCCATTCAGCAACCATAGTCTGAGATTGCAATGTCAGTTCATTCTTAAGCAATTATATGTATTATTAAGCAATGATTCAAGTGTTTCTAAAGAAATACAGTAGTATGATCAACTGCGGAAAATGAAAAAAAGTCTTCCTTCTATTCAAAGAAAGTATTGATGCTCACCATTTTACAGATTGATAGGAACTTAAAATAAGTCATCAGACGAAAAGAAATGAATTTGACTGCCAACAATACTTGCATAATTCTTGTATTCATTGGATTACTGATTACTGATAATGCCTCATTTAGGCAGTGGTAACAGCCTGCTTTGCAAGTATCGTGAATGGAAAATGAGCTTAATGCTCTCAGTAAGAAGAGTTACATTTAAAACATTCATTAGTTGAAGTGTTATTTTTACTAACAAGGTTATTGCTATTGCTACAATAGCATTATTGATTGCGTTGTAAAACGAGTCACTAGAGGCCCGATACAGTGTGTGTTCTCCAACATATTAGGATTAGTAATATAGTCTTCCTTAAAATGTCACTTAATTACATCAGGAACACTATTCTCAGTGAAACAGATAGAAATAAGTCCCAGATTCAGCACATTGACCATTTTCCAGAATTTTGTGTGATTTCCAAATGAGTAGTAGTAGTAATAGTTTTTACTGAGTAAAAAAAAGAAAAAAGATGATTAAGCTTGTCTAAATAAACACATTTATTTAATGGCCATTGCTTTTTCCTGCCACATCCTTTGCTCTTAACATCCCAGTAATTTAAGATGAAAGCAAGGATTACACAGCATCCCAGGATTTATAAGTCTAGATGACTTTATTGGTCCCACAGGAAAATTTGTATTGGACATAAAGTGAGCACATAAAACAGCTGTAGAACTATAACAGTCTCAGCACAGTACAGAGTGCAACATGCAACACAAAATACAGATATACTTTAAATCTAAACTTTATGTTTATACTGTGTGTTTTATAGCAGTTATTTACATTTCTAAAGGGAGATTGCCTTCTGCATCTAGCGGCAGTCATACCAGATTAAGATCATTTTAGTAGTGTCTCCTCCTGTAATAAATATTATTCATAAAAAACTGCATACTGCTACAAAAATCCTAGGGCTTGTCATCTTTCTGAATAGTGTGAACTGAAGAATCAGATGAAGCTGCTCAAGAGATAATACCAACCATTAATCTGCAGCTCAGCCAGCCACTGCCTTGTAAAATTTAATACAGGCTTGTCACCTCAGCGATGGCATCAGTATGATTTTAAGACAAGACTGGACTCTGAAGCAGTCTTGTGAGTTATGTATGTTATTTGAAATGAAGTAGATATACACTACAGTAGCTATAGAGCTTTTAAAACTCCACTGGTGCTGGTTCACTTCATTGATAAACCTCAAGTGCGTTAGCATTGGTGAACTTTAAGGTTTAAAAAACAGCTAGACTGGTTCTCTCCAAAGTGCAAAATTACCAACACCTCTAAAGCTCACTATCTTGTTTGCTTAATCTGTACACAACCAGAAATATATAAACGTCATGTTGTGGTACAGGGAGTTACGTGCTGTAGGCAAACTACATCTTGGCAAACCGTGGCTACTACTTCACCACGAAATAGTTACAGTATGTCTCTTCACATAAAAAGTGAGGTACAACATGTTAATTAGTGAGCTTTAGAGGTGTTGGTAGGCATGTTTTTTAAAGTTGGACAGAGCCAGGCTAGCTGTCATTATGTTAAGCTAAGATAACTGCCTCCTGGCTATAATTTCATATTTAGCGCACAGACATAAGAGTGGTATCCATCTTCTCGACAAGAAATGAATTAGGGTATTTCACAAACTGTCAAACTACTTCTTTACTTTGACTTAAAATAACATAACTTGAGGTAAACTGAAAAACAACTCTTCAGGGATTTCAGGAAGGGAGTTATTAACAAGGTGTTAGCTTTTAGTCCAGAAAATGGAGCATGCACTGTATGTGCTTATATGTGTTCACTGTATGGTATTTTTCTCTTCATATTATCAAATTATTTTCATTCCCCAAAATTTCACATATTCTACAGTTTAGATGGTTCTATTGCTGTCTTTAATCCACACACATTTCATGTACATTTTAAACTAAAAACAATGGCAACAATAATCATTTCCAAATGATTCGTATTGTATGGAGATGTAAAAGGACTATTTTTCAGTCTCTCTCTCTCTCTCTCACCTGAACACTTACCTGTGTTTGCCATGGCCTGAACTTTGGGCTGTTTCCATAGCAACATTCACCACACAGGTGACTTCCCTCTACATTTACTGATTGTGTCCTCCTCCTTTTCCATTTGTTCTTTCCATCTGCATTCCCCTAAACATCTATAAAGGTTTACAAGGTGAGTTGGTCTCCATACCTCAGATTAAGTGATTCCAAATTTGTTTGGGTTAGGGTTTTTCATGATGATGAAGAGAAAAAATCACCATGAAGACTGTTTTTCTGAACAGAACAGAATTGTGCAGATCTGTACAAGTGAGGTATGAAGCATATATTATGCACAAGGCAGGAAGTGCAAGTTTGATAAATAATAACTACAACAGGAAGAGGCCTTGGTCATCAAGGGAGTGATCAACACAATCAGTGACAGCAGCATGACGGGAGGAGGAAGCAGCATTAGTGCTAGTCCTCCAGTTCTGAGGTCAGGGCCTTGACTGTAAAAAGCAGAACAGGGGCTTGTGTCCATACAGCATTTTTTTCTGAGCACCAGTGTCTTTTTTCAGTTGTTCCCAGTGAGGAGGGAGCATTTGCGGCAGCATACGGCAGACTAGAGAAAAAGCGCTCAGAGTGCTCAGACTCCTTTGTGCGCCCGCTCTGAGCGCTTCTAGTCTCTGAACTGATACTGAATGTTGCTGGTGAGTGTTGTGCTTTTATCATCCTATGCATTGTAAGCTTGTTGTTAGTAGTCACCCCTGTAACATAGCATTAAGATATTGTTGTCATAGAAACAAAACCCATGTGCAGCGTATTTTTCTCTCATTGCACAAGGTCTTCATCCCAATGATCCCCAGCACATTTCTGCCAGAAAGAAATGCTATATGAACACAAGCCCTAAACGCATTTTTAAACTTGCATTAGTAGTTTTTTTGTTTTTGTTTTTCTTTGATTTTTTTTTTTGGTCCCTTGAGGAGAATACAACAAGCTGTAATCACAACATTCACATATTATCACTACATAAAGTTGCTATGACGTTGTGAAGTTACTGCCTATTTACACACCCAGCAGACATGGAGCAACATTAGCATTCAGTTGGAGTTGTGTTGGTGAATGTAAGTTCAATGTTCACTCTTTGTTTAGCTCTATTTTGGTCTCTACCAACTCCTGAGGGATGTATCCGGGCCCTTCAGTTGCTAAATTCTCCATTATGTTCAGGTAGTCGCGGACTTGGCTGTCTGCTGTTTGGTGTTGTGCAGATAGTGTACAGTGGGTTTATCAGAGCTTTTCTTCATTGAAAACAGCTGCATGCTGCTGGAAAGAACACTGAAGAGAGCAGCGAGACTGAATCAAACAGTAAAAGTAGTCCGTAAAACCAAAACAAGGAGCTGAAAGATACTAAAATGCAAAGTTAGGTGATAATTCTCTGTGGGTTCACATTACACACGCAGCTTTAAAATAATACTGTTCAAGGTATTGAACCCTGGACTGCAAACTGGACCAGGTATATTATTTCTCTAACTATATTTTCAATGTAGGTTCATACAGTTTGATTTCTTTTCCTTTAATGTGTACACACATTAGTGGTTATCTTCATATGGCCCCAAGGCGACATGATGTGGGCTCACTGTTTTCCTACCAAAGAGTTTAAAGAAGTGAGGTTAATCTTCGTTTTGGTTCTGCTTTTTAAAAATAGAATATTCCTATTCCTGTATGTATGTGTGCATGTGTGTATGTGTGCGCATACTTGTGTAGGAAGTTGTGAAATGTTTAGAAAAGGCAACACTCCCACTCAGTGACCCAAGCACTGGTTTAAGAAGCTTTGGGAATAGAAATACTGCACCTTTGCTCAAGTTCTTCGCTTCTATGTTAGGGAAAAGTCAGCAGGTCTGTTTTACCACTCTGATGTCAGAGGGACACTCAACTTTCCTGTTCAATAATTTACATTTTTGTGAGGAGAAAATTCAGCAAAATGAGGCACAAAAAGTGTGTGCTGAGTCATTGTAGGCGTTGGAAGAAATTAAATTTAGTTAAAGGAAAATAGTAGTATTTTATATCTTGTGTCTTACTGTCATAATTGTGGGCATTCTGATTATGGGTCATGCTAACTAAGAACCTACCATGTAAACATTTGATAACTCTTGCAAAAGAACAGCTAATCAAGGGGCTACTTTCTATGTAGCAAATTTATGTAAAATTGAAGTTTATATGGGAAGCTTTAACCCTCGAGACCCCAGTATAGTTACAGAATGTTGCTGTTCACTGAGAACCCTCACTTAAATGAGCATTTTCTCAACTCAATCCAAACAAACAGCTCTACCTCAAAAACAGAAAGAAAATGACAATCACAAGTTGTTTTCATTTTAAGAAACACAACTTCTTCCTCTTTTATTTGATACCAAATATGTGGCGTGTGTAGCTTTTTAGCCTGAGTTTGATTCAACAACATTTAAAAAAACACCAGACCAAACAAGTAGCACTAAAACTGTTGTAAATAGCTATTTATCCTATCTTCCTCACACGCAAAAAAATACTTTTTTTTTCTTTAGAAGAAACTTCAAAGTCACTATAAACTGTACACACAGTTACAGAGAGTAAAATCTCAAACTGAGTCAATACTCAGTCTGACAACAAAACAGATCCTTCACTGGATAACGCGAGGCTTTCAAAATAAAAGAGAAATGTCCCACACTTCAACCCACAGCAATGCTATAAGTAACAAACAGTGATGTGGTAGTAGGTAGTGTCTTTGGCAACTTATAAGAGAAAAAATTGCCAAATTTAAACATGGAAAAGCGACCCGGTCAGTCCTCGCGCTGCCTCGCAGAAAACAGCGTCCGTCTCCAGCAGTGAGAGCCAGTTAGGTCCCGCTGTTTACTGACAGTGATTATGTGATGTGATTTCAAGAAAAAACTTGAACTCCCAATGTCTTTGTCACTTTGCACAATGCATGGTGGGTCAGGATCTCTCTCACAACACAATCTTACAGCATCCATAAGATTATAAAGATGGGCATGCTTAGTCGGCAGAGCCATTTTTAGATTTACAAGTTGAAACCGTGTGGAAACCCATGAAAAAATACAGATCTCAGCGTTATGATGTATATTTCCGGTTCTGGTAATTGATGACAACTTAAAGTATCTGCAGTACAAAGCTCATGACTTTATTTTCCGTGTTTTGATACACTGGGAAGGATTTTTTAGTGAAATACAGAACAGGCGCTATGGGGCGCTGTGGGGTCTAGAGAGGGTTGAGAAGCTCGAGCTGCTTGCCCTGGTGTATGTTGTTTGGGGGTGGTGAGTGCAAATTAGCATGACCCATAGTCACAATGGCCACAATTCTGACAATAAGACCCAATTTTAAAATAGATACCCAGACATGCCCACAAAACTGGTCATGAACTGCTTCCTAAATTATGACAAATGACAAACCTGCTCTAGCCACCGAATTTCAGCTAAAAACAGATCTTTACTGTTAGACTAAAAGAGAACAAGAAGAAGAAGTACTATCTGCCTTTCTAATTTGAGTTCAAAGACAACCACTTTTCTTGCTGGCTTGGCTTTAGCTTTAGCAGCGCAGTCGATGCCATGTGGGAACTCATTTGTTTTAGCTTTTTCAATGTTTTCACTTGAAAGTTCAACATCCACAACCTGTCAGGGAGTTTAAAAAGAAACACCTGTGGCAAAGCTGATGTACAGGGTTTTCATCATGACATCAAAAAATATGACCTTGCTACTGGAACCATGTTAGAAAATGACCACAGGCAATATGTTTTCTAATTTAGGCCACATGATGGTAGGTTTCTCTGTTTTGTGGCTGTTTGGGCAGGAAGCCAAACACAATTAAAGATCATCAGAAACGTCAAGCATGTTGGTAAAATAGTGAAAGTGGCTTGTGAATATTAGAGTGCAGTGGCCCATGTGGCAAGTGGATATAAAATGCATTTACTTGGTCTGACTGGGAGTGAAATTGTTCTTGTGTGATTGTGTTTTGACAGTGGATCAGCACGCAGCTGTTACCCGTAACAAATGTAGAACAAATCAATGCTGAACAATCTATACTGTCTGCAGCCGGGCCAGAGAACACAGAGAGTACAGTGTGGGAGTGTGACTGTGACTGATGTATACATGAGTGTGTGTTTCTGGGCTGGCATAGTGTTTATTTGTGTTTGTCCTTGTGTGCGCAGATAATGTGCATCTTAATGCCCCGGTCAAGTATTGATGACTTAATGTACCGAGAGTGAAACCTCATGTCTGTCTGCATTCATGTCTCCATGCCTGTTATTGGTTGTCTGTATGTATGTGTGTGTGTGTGTGTGTGAAGGCTGCTAGTCTGATATCGGGGGAGGGGACAAAGGTCAGAGTTCAGTAGGACAGAGAAGCATGAGATTGAAAACGGAAGAAGAAAAAGACAAGAAAGAAAGGATGAAGAGGGCAGATGGGTAAGAGGAAAAAGAAAAAAACAAGAGAAAGTATAGAAAGTGAGTGGAGGCTCATGTTTGTGGTTGTTTCTCCACATATTTGTCCATCTGGCAGTACTGTTTATTTGTCTACATGATTCTTGTCTGTATGTATATGTCCTCACCATTTGCTCATGCTTACAGCTGGTACAGAGGACTTGCTCTTGCGATACAAATCTCTGGGACCATCTAACAAGGAATCTACAAATACCATAGATATATAGCAACCAAGCCACACAGAAAGAGCAGCAACATGACTGGCCAATCCCAGGTGCTGTTTTTCAAATTCAAGTGGAACTCAGTGAAGGCTGAACACTTTGACTTACAGGTTCGCTGTGCATTTCAGCCACAAATATCTGCACGTATGCTAACGATGATTCGTTTTGCAAGTTGTTAGGCGGAGCTAATGTGGAATCGTCTTAAACTGCAGTTGTAATTATAACTTGATGCAGGTTCCAAGAATCTGCGACTGCATGGAAGTGATAGAGAAAAGTCTTCCAAGATATGCAAAGCCAAATACTATTTTCCAGAAGATTATATTATGGTTTCTGAAACCATAAAATCTTTTTTAATATTTTAATTTCCTCTAATATGTTTGGAAGAAATTCAAATTTAGCTACTGAAACCATAAAATCTCAAAATCTGGAAGATGGTATTTGACTTTGCATATCTTGGATGTCACATGCACTATAATGTGCAAAAACAATAAGCCCCCATCATCCGACACCTGGATAACGTTAGAATCATGTACACTGTACAGGGATATGAATGACCAAGTTTGTCATGTTCCATGTAAAACATCATGTCCTGAATATGATCCAGAATAAGACTCAAATCTCGGATACTAGTCTGCATGTAAACACACTCTGTGAGTTTGTTTTGGGTTTTGTTTTTGCTCTGTTAGCTAAATAGATCTTCAGAAAGATGCAAATCAGCTACTGCTCTGCTTACCATGTGACCACCAGCAAATGAATGATGCCTTTTACTATATACATTAGACAACAGGCCAGAGGAGTGCCTTGTGTCCTGTCATGTAATACTGAGTAGACTGGTGCTACACTGACATCCATCTTTCTGAGGTAGGCTATTGATCCACTACAAACTGGCTGCTTGGGATTACACAGAACAAACACAACAGCAGCTCTGCACACATTCACACATGCATGCAAATGTACGCACAGGCAGAGGGCATGCGCACAAGAACACACACAGAACATTGTTTGTCTGAGCTCTACTGCTGCCTCCTCTGAGCCCATATGGATGGCTGCCCAAAGGTGCTGTTGGGTTATTTGGAGTCATGATTATAATGCGCTGGATGTGAACGTAGCAAGTGTGTGCTTTGTAGTGGGCAGGTCTGAATGGATTGTCTTATAATGGCTGTCAAGTGGTCACAGAGCACTTATGATGAGAGAGATCAAGGAAGGAAGGCATTAGTAACTCTTGTTAGTGTAATTGAGTGGCTTCATTGTGTACTGTACTTTGAAGGTTACTTTTTAAACCGCTTCCCTGTTCGATTGTGACGCCAATTAGTGGTGAACAGTCAATCCGTAGAGAGCAGAAGGAGCAACACACAAAGAAGGCGAGAAGCCACTTCCTATATTTTGTGTGTGTGTGTGTTTTATTGAAATAAAGGGTTGAGGAGATATAAAAGAGAAAAAAGGGAAGGTGGAGGATGAGGGCATCATCTGGCACTTGGATTTCTTGTAATGAGAGAGAAAAGACAAAAAAGGAAAAAGGGGATGGGGGAAGGGATGTGAGAACTGAGACTAGTAGAAGAAAAATAAAAGGGTTAAATTTACTGGTCAAAATTAAACAGTGAATCTGTGTGTAGTGATCTTTGTTCTTTTGTACAACCAGATGATGTGTGAACATAGAATCGTTTATAAACTGTATGTTACTGGTCATGACATCCTAAAACAGGTGTAGGTAAAACTCCACTGGCCAATCAATGGTGTAGCAGCCTGGTCAGGCCCTGGAGCTCTTCATACATGATTGTAAGGTCATGAAACACTGGAACCATTTTGAGGAGGATGGACGTTAGCAGCTGGCATATGCTCATTATGGATAGCAAAGTGTGCAAAGTCTGTGTATGCCCCAATAAAGGGCATCATAGAACAACCCTATCACCAGACAACAATGTCAACACTGCAGTTCCAGAATACAGTCAGTGATATTGCCATTGGACGTTTTTAAGCTGTCAATGGCAAAGTAAATTATGGCTGAAGCAGCTATAATCAATATTTTTATATTAACATTGGATTACATTACTTGTATGAGATAGGGGTCACTTGTAGTAATCAACCCACAGAGAATTGTCACCCAACTGTGCAGTTTCCCTCATCTCTACGGAGCATTTTAGTGTCTTTCAGCTCACTGTTTTGGTTTTATGGCATGCCACTGTTTTGATTCAATCTCACTGTTTTTATTAGCGTTGTTTCCAGCAGTAGCAGACAGCTGTTTTCAGCAAAACTAGCTCTAAAACTGCACTGCACGCTGTACACATTTTCCCCTTTAAGGTTAGGCAACTAGAAAACTTGTGCAGGGTAGGGAAAGATCGTGGCTATGGTTAATACCAGGTCTGCACCAAGTTCAATATGCATGTAATTCCTAGGGATACTGGGCTGCACAGAAATATCATAGACTTTAGTGCATAAACTAAAGGTTGTCTGCACTAACAAGTCATAGTGGCAGTCATATGCGGCTAATGACATAGTGGGCCCTAAATCAAAAGCAGGTTAATGGTAAAAAGGCTGTAACAGCAGCTATTGTGTTATGTAAAAGTGCAGAGGTGATGCTGTGCTGCTCTGCAGAGTGATTTATTAGATCATGGAGAGGAAAGAGAGACGGTAAATGTAGGAGAGAGAGACAGAGAGCCAGACTGAGACATGAAGGAGAGAATAACATGAAACAAAAGGTCATGGGTTAGAATCAAAGCTAGAATGTCACTCAGTTAAAGGACCATTGCTGTGATGTTCTAACCCATTCACTCCAAATTATATATATTTCATGTTACAGCTCACTGTTTCCAAAACCATAGTTCAGACATTTGGATGTAGTTTTTTCTACCATCCAGGCAGTTGTTATACATTAATTTCCATATGATGAGAAAATGTTTGAGATCCATCACATAAACTGTATAAAGATGGACTCCTACTATCTACTATAAAGTCTCCACTTCCTCCTACTGTACAAAAATGAAGCCAAAATATCCCGGATACAGGCTCTGCCATCTTGCACTGGTGACGTCATTTGGAGCCAAAGTCTGCGCAGTAGTGATTGGTATCAACGTCCCGCCCATACACCCGCCTGAGCCAATCGCATGCACACTGCGAGTTGTCAGTCATGATGTCTCACCCCCTTTTTATAGCATTAAATAACTCATTAAAACCAAACTGATCAGAAAAATTAACACTTGAACAAACAGTGTGATAAGAACTACCTAAAATGACAGAAACCATCTTTGGGGAAAATGTATTTGATGTGTACTTTGATTTTTCAGGTTGGTCCATGTCCCATCCTCTAACATGGAGGGGGCTGGGCAGCCAGCCACCAGGGGGTGTTTTGGTTTCACTTTGGGAAACTGTCATGCCGTCCATCTTTATATACAGTCTATAATCCATCACAATGATTTAAGGCAGTTGACTTGTCAGAAGAGCTTAAGATTGAGAGTTTAATAGGGAGGATGGGTGCTTTTATTTTTTGTGCTTTTGTAATTTCAATAAAATTACTTTTCTCCTCATATCTAATTCTTCTAGCCATTTTCAATGCAATAAGCTATACGCTTTCGAATAATTGCACACTTTCACTCTATTTTCTTATCACTTGTAAGCTTAAAAAATAAACCTACCAGTCTACCTAAACCTCTGTGTGTTCCCTCCTGCTGTGACTCAGCCTTGTCCAGTTCATTTGTTGTCATGAGAGCAATGTTGCTCAAGAGCAGGTGGCAGCAGGTCCTGATCGTATTACCGCACTGATTACATTGTGTCTCATAGTGATGGTATTATATGCTCTCACTAACCATGTTATACAACCACAATTACACTGACGAAGGAGACAAAGAGACGGAGACAGAGGAGGCGGGTGTGATCTCTTGATAGCTCAAGATACTCACGGATATTTAAAGTGTAGATGATACTGTAAATTAATTTGATAACAACACAGAGAGAGTGTGAATATTAAATCTTTAACACTTAGCCATTCAGACCTCTGCCTCTCATTTCCTGAAAATGGGCGCAAATAGAATTATTAGCACAAACTTGACAGGTAAGTCATTTTAGGCATAGTCATTTTTGCAACATTAGTGACCAGAGGCATGTGTAATCCTGACGCAGCACAGCGCAAACTAGAAAAAATGTATTATTAATGGTAAAAATACAGTATCAGAATGGAATCTGGGCCTAGTGTCCAATTACAGGAGCTACTCAAATCCTCTTTACACAATGTAGCAGAATGGGAGTCATCTCTGGGAGGATCAGAGTGCAAATATACAGCCCCCCAAACACTCACATGTAATTATAATATATATAATATATAATATAATTACACTTCAACTAATTAACGTAAACTACAATAAATGTGTTTCTATTGTTACCGTCTCTTTGCTATATTTTTAGCCATGCTAACGGCTCTAGTCAGTGTTGGCAATGTTGGTTGGTTGCTCAACTACTTTGGGTTAGACTGAATTATCTTAACACTTATTCGATGGATTGCTATGAAATTTTATACAGACATTCATGGTCCCCAGAGGATGAATGCTAATGAATTTGGTGGTCCCCTGCCGTTTCCTCTAGCGCCACCAACAGGTTGACATTTGTGGTTCAGAGTGAAATATCTTGAGAATTATTAGATGGGTTGCCATGAAATTTGCATCAGATAATCAATGCCCCTTGAGTATGAAATTCTCATAACATTGGTTTGAGCCCCAACTTTTCCTCTGGCACCACCAGCAGGCCAAATCTTTCACTTATTCAGTGAAATATCTCAACAGCTACTACATGGATTAGCACCAAATTTTGTACAGACATTCATGGTGTCCAGAGCATGTATTCTAATGACATTGTCTCTAGGGCCACCATGAGGTGACTTTTTTGTTTTTTTATTGAAATATCTTAATAACTATTTGATGGATTGTCATGAAATTTAGCACAAACATTAAACCCCCAGGATGAATTGTAGTAACTCTGGTGATCTCAGGTCAAAATTTTAATGTGTCCGACACTTCGGCTTATGACTAAATATTTGCTAAACCAATTACATTACCATGAGCCTCAGCTGTAGTTCGTGTTTTGCACTAATAAGCAAATATTAGCATGCTAACACACTAAACTAAGAACATGGTAAACATTATACCCGTTAAACATCAACATGTTAGCATCGCCATTGTGATCATGTTAGCATGCTGATGTTAGCCAGCATGCTGTGCCTACTGACTGAACTGCTAGCATGGCTGTAGACTAATATGGTTACATTTACATTAGTAAAGTTAGGCATCTAATCTAACTACAGACTCCACTACAGAATCTGCATTAATCACATTAAAAGCTGTAATTTGATGTACAGTATATCTACATCTTTGCTAACAAAAGACGGAAACTGGACATGAGGTGGATTGAGCAGGTTTTTTGTGGCAAAACAAGAACCAGAATTTGCCCTGCACAACCTGATCTGCATAAACACAGTCTTAGCTGTGCCACTTTACCATCCTCAGTGCAAACAGGTTCCTTTATATTCAGGAAATTATTAAAAGTGACATTACTGGCTTACTGGCTATGGAGTCTTGTGTTGTTTGTGTCACTGTATGCACAATGACTGGACACAACCAGGACAACACACACTGAACACATAGCAAAATGTACAGAAACATGTAGACACACACCTTTTTTTTCCAACAGTAATACATTGTGTTTGCTGTTTCCAGTCATACCACACTCAAACATACTATAAGCATACTGTAAATGTGCACACATGCTCATACAACCTGAGGCGAGCTATAATACGGCTGTGAAATATTGAGGGTAATTAGCTGCAGGCTCTCCTCTGGCTGATGATAAATAATTTGACAGCTTATCCAGTCCAGTTGAGAAGTCTGAGCACTCATGGGAGTTGTTGTTCTGCCCCGCCGTTCCCACAGGCCTGATCTCAGCCCAGATTGCATTGTTGTTGATGGAAATGTGTAGCCATTGAAAGAGACACAATTCTTAATTGATTGGAAAATAACCATCCAGGGGAAAACATGTGACACAAGTATCATTTGTTTCAAGTATAGCTCCCACCTGACATGCTTCAGTGTAGCAGCATACATGCACTGCTTGTGAGTGTCTGTGTCTCACCACATCATATAGATACCCTGCACTGAATACTTCAGTATGTACTGTATGTGAGAGCCAAAGCTCAGTCCTGACCATGCCCGTGCGTGTTCTCTGTACACTGAAAGGCAGCCACACTAGTACAGTTACTAAGTGCATGTGACTAGGTCACCATGACAACAGAACTCCCTGGAGCATGCTGAGAGCAGAGTGACGTCACTGGCCTTTGCATGTGTGTGTGTGTGTGTGTGTGTGTGTGTGTGTGTGTGTGTGTGTGTGTGTGTGTGTGTGTGTGTGCAGTACATGTGGCACTTGCTGAATTAACTGCTGGTCCTGCAGAAGCTACTGTAGTACGCTGTGTGTGAGGAACAGACACAGGAAATGAAAAGAGAAGAAGAAGAAAGGGAGAGAGAGAGAGAATAACTAAAGCAGAAACAAAGACGTGAGGAGACAAAAGACTGACAGTGAGGAAAATTAAAAGATGCATTAGATGCAGAGAGGGTGTAATTACTCTGATGTGCACTCTAGCACTATTTTAGTTTCTGCCAAATGGTCTTATTTGTCTTAACACTATTCTCTCATCATAGATTTCTGAGCTGTGTGTGAATGTGTGTCACTCAATGCTCTATTCTCTCTCCTACGTAACAATAGGAGGGCATTGATCACTGTTATACTCCATTCAGCCACTATTATACATTGCACTGACAAACACACTCACATACAGTACACACACACAATACATGTACACATACACTGACGTCCTGCACACTCAAAGAGTGTACCAGGTAACACACCAGCTGTACCAGGTAATCGCCTTCATCAGAGCAGCCGCTCCAGGAGACCAACTGCTCGTGGTGGGAACATCCATGGTCAGACACGTCTCAGTAACCGCTTGCTATCCCAGTGTAAGTGTCACACAATCATGCAGCTTCTGATGTGGTCCTACATGAAGGGATAAATGATCTAAAACACCAAGAATCAGAAACACTGAAGAGGGATTTCATCAGTCTTGTGGACACACTACTTGATACTGGCAAGCAGGTCATCATTTCAGGACCTCTTCCTCCCCCATGTTTTGGTGACATCAACTTCACATCTGGCTTAAACGTTACCGTAGAACTGTGGACATTCCCTTTGTAGACAACTTTGTGACCTTCCTAAACAGGAGCTTTTTAGGCACGACCTTCTTCATCCAAACATTGCGGGTTCACGCCTAATATCCATGTACATTGAACTGACATCTCCTGACAGACTGTGAGATAAGATAAGATAAGATAAGATAAGATAAGATAAGATAAGCCTTTATTGTCCCACAGCGGGGAAATTTTTAGCGTTGCAGCAGCCAGCAACCCCTTTTGATATCAAAAGCTCATTAACACTTCCCATTAGTGTAGTAGTGAATCATAGAACTAGTTACAACACCACACATATAAATTAACCTAAGAGACCCACCAGATGTCTTATAGACATAAAGCCCTCTAGATTTCAGCCCACCACTCTGACTTCTGCTTCTACTTTAAAGATGGCCTTACGAAATATTAGATCATTAGCTAAAAAAAACTTTCATTAAAAATTATATCATTATCTCTCATAAACTGGATTGCGTCCTACTAACAGAAACTGTGGTAAACATATCATATCCTGTCATTCATATGCAGACGACACACAGCTCTATATCTCTCTTTCTCCCAATGACCTCAGCCCAATTGACAACCTGATAAAATGCCTTACAGACAACGATTATTGGATGGCAAAAAGCTTCTTACAACTAAACTTGAATAAAAAATTCTTCTTGTTGGCCCCCAAAAACAGCGTCAGGAAATAACTTCATACCTTTAATCACGCACCCTAAATGCCAGTGAGTATGTCAGAAACCTGGGTGCCTGGACACTGGCCTTAACTCCGAAAATCACATATCAAATATTACAAGAGCATCATTCTACCACCTGAGAAATATATCAAAAGTACAAAGATTCATATCACAAACTGATTCTGAGAAACTGGTTCATGCATTCATTTTGAACAGATTAGGTTACTGCAATGCTCTTTTCACTGGATTATCAAAACATTCAATAGGAAGACGTACAGAATTCAGGCGCCAGAGTTCTTATCGGTACAAGAAAACATTATCACATTACTCCAATACTTAAATCACTTCACTGGCTTCCCATTCAATAGATAATTCACTTTAAAATCCTCCTGTTGGTTTTTAAGGCACTACATGGTTCAGCTCCCCAGTATATTTCTGACCTGCTCACTGACTATTATCCCCATCAGACCTCTTAGGTCTGGCATGCCTCTGCAATTCTTTGCCTGATGAGCTGTGGTCTATTAAAACTGTATCTAAAGCTAAGCTCAAAACCTCCCTGTTTTCTCAGGCCTATGAACAGTTTTTTATGTCTCTTTTTAAAACGTAAAGCACATTGAGTCTCTTTGCAATGAAATGTGCTCTATAAATAAAGCTGCCTTGTCTTACCTTGCCTTCATCACTCACTTCCTGTTTGTCAGTATTAGGAGATGTGTTTGGGTGTGTCATTAGAGATGTGAAAGTGTTATTGTTAGTCTATGTTGTACTTCAATGCTATGTTGTTATATATGTCTCCCTATAATGCATATTTGCTTCATGAAATACAAGCCAAAATAGGAGATATGTACTGATAGTTCTCCTTTTCCACAAATAGTTGAAGAATAATTGAAGATAAAGATGGATGAAGGAAAGAAGGAAATGTGGCCTCTATACCAGCAGTTATCAGCAGTTTCTATCCCCCACAATGTGTCATATATCATATTTTGTTTCATTCTATTTACATTGTTCATTATTTATGTAAATGAGGGAAAGGTAATTTTGGGGGGTTATTGTTTTTGGCTAATTAAGAGACAAACTCCCACACTGCTTTGATTAAATTCATATTGGACACTCGCTGTGAGTTTTCCTCATTCTGTAATGTAAAACAGGGCACTCTGTCTGGATTCATTAATAGCAGGAGGCACATAGCTAACGAAATATTACATTTTAAAAAGCCAATATTCACTCAGTGACTTAGTTTGTCCTTTGGCATCTCTGAGAACTTAATAGAGTAATTTTGGTTAAAGGTCTATTAAATGTGTGATTGTAAAAAAAATGCTGTACATGAACACTGCTGTTGGTTTGCCAAAGTTTGATATAATTATCTTAATAGTTTGATAGTGTTTCTATAGATCACAAGGTACTGGGAATGGCAAGGTGCAGCTATAACATTTTTTCAGCCTGAACCAGAAAGCCGATCAAGCGTTACCAGTTAGCCACACAAATGAAATATTTTACCTCTCTCCACCCTTAAAGTTGCGCTAATCAATATTTTTATATAAACAATAGATTAAATGACTATGTGTAACATGAAAATGGTTGCTTGTAGTAATGATCTACAGGGAATTAATTAAGCTCTACAGAGCTTTTTAGCCTCGCATTGTTTTGGTATGCGACCCACAAACGAGCAGCAGCAGGCAGCTGTTTTTAGTGAAAAAGCTCTGATAAAACCATTGTTCACTACCTGCCCAGTACTGGACGGCAGACCCAGATACTTTTCTGGTTGGTGAAGACCAAAACAGGACTTGAGTGTGCCATGACTCCAAATGAATGCTTATGTTGCTCCATATCATGCTGGATGTGCTAATAGGTTCTGTTTGCTAACAACAAATTCACTTTTACAACTTTATAAGGTGCAAATATGCCAATAATGTGTTTCCAGCTTGTTCTGCTGGCCCCACTCATTGTAATTACGGTATCATTATAATTTTAATATTTAAAGTAAAATAGTAACATTAAATGTTTAACTGTAATATTGATATTTTAAACCTGAACCAAGAGGTTGCTCACAAAAATCATCCTAAATCTGGTTCGATATATCAACACCCTCATGACCCATCAGATTCAAGCCAAGCTGCAGACCTCTGCAGTCCTTAATCAGTAGTTTCATTTGGTCCAAGGGGAAACAAAATCACACCTGGGAGAATTCAGCCCCCTCCACATAAAGGCTTTGGTGACCTATGTACATCTGAAAGTATAATTTATATCTTTCTGGCCCACAGCACAAAACAACCTCCCAATTTCTGTGGAGGCTGATCAATACAAATGACTTAACTGCTTGGCCAGCTGACCTCTAACTCCTTCTCCAGCCTGCAGTCCGTTATAGAACAAAAGGTTGGTTTTTGAGATATTTTTAAGGGAAAGTAGAGCACTGTCAGTAAACTCAGGGGAGACAGTTTAAATTCTAGGTAGATAGAAATACAGACGCAATGTTTGTCTCCATTAGTCGACATTGTTCCTCTGGTGAAACCTCAGTGGCAGCAGGATTTCAGAACAGTCGCTCTAATTAGCTGACTTCCTCAGCATAGAGCAGCACAACAAAGGATTTCTCTGTGGCACAAAACTGATTTACTTTAAACATGCATATGTCTTTGGACTGTTTTTTGTTTTGTGTGTCTGTGCCTGAATGTGTAGTGTATGTGTGTTTATTCCACTAAAATGTCTGTGCCATTCTCTTGGATCTTTTGCCGGCGTTGTGTATTTCAGTCTCTCCCTATAAGCCTGTGTGTTTGAGCATGAATTATGTACTGCTGCGTTTCCCCTGATAAGGCTAAGTGTGACAGTTTGTGCTGGCTGATATATCAGTTGTGATTGATGGGTGCTTTTTCTGGATTTGGTTGTTGATGGTGTCTGCAATTCCAAAAGGAAAATTCTTTACAGAATCTGAGGAAAACAGTCTTGTTTTAGGATTTCACCTCAGGGTGGGCTTAGTCTCTCAAACAGGAACGCAAGGTATCCTATTCAAAGCACAAGAAACACTGTCAGTGAAATGGACAGATTTTACCGAGGGACTGTAGTGGGGTCTGTGAGTTCTTCCCAGGATAGTTTTTTTTATATTTCAGCTGCCAAATACACAATTTTCAAGCAATTTGAAATGCAAGATATGTTTACTTATAGACCACAATAAGGCCTACATACTGTTAATCCCTCACAAAATTAGTTATTGAGCCCTAAGAAGTATTGTTTATTTATTCATGCTCAACTAATAAGTATAGCCATGTATCTGTATGCAGTATTCAGGTTATTCCTTTGTGATTAATAATGTATAGTAATAATAATTTAACATCAGAAATCCTTTAGTCTGCTATGCCCTGCTGAAGGTAGATCTACAAAATATACAACTGGAAATACTTTGAATAATTCCAGAACATTTGTCAGCATTTTACTAGTGATTATAATGTTGAGTTAGAACGGTTTTGCAGTTCTATTCGCAGGGGATTAGCAAGTCAGAGGGTCAGAGTATGGAACTATGGATATAAGACGTTTGGCCAGTTGCTCGGTTTTGGAATAATAAAGGATGGAAAAGGAACATTTCTGGTGGTATTGTATTAAAATCAACTCATTGCTCAAAGGGCTTTGTTCCATTTACTAGACAGCAGCAGCCCAGGTAGGCTGCATTTTCACTGATCTGCAAACAACGTAGGTGGAGCTTAGCTAGCTACATAGACCGGTCAGACAATGAAAATGCAGGCTTCCAAGGCTGCAGCCTAGAAAACGGAGCACATTCAAGGTTGCAGAGTAGACAGGATAAAGAGGTTGCCATGCAACCAGGCCACACACACAATTGGGTTATAGAATATTTTTGGGTGGGCTGACAATATGATTGGGTGGGCTTAAGCCCCCTATGGTCTTGTTGAAAAGTAGAAGCCTTTAAACACTGTGGGTAATTGGATTTAACACAGCACAATAAAAGTAGCATACAATAAACAAAACCTGTACAGCAATTAAAGGATCTCTCCCCTCTCAGCTGGCCAGCTTCACCCTCCACCACTTTTTGGTGAGCTGTCTGCCTTGAAATGCCATCCAAGGTAGATGGGAAATGCAGCCAATCTACAATAATCAAAGCAGTGCTGATATTTTAGTTAACTAAAGTGTTTCCTTTGTAAAAACTGAAAGCAGAAGAAAACAGCTAGCCTCCAAAGGTAACAAAATCTACTTACCAGCACCTCTAAATTAACGCATTACATCTCATTTTTGTAATCCGTACAAAAACCAAAATGTATGGTTTTACATGGAGTTACATGCTGGAACAACTACAGTAACGTCCTCCTTTGTACAGAGCCAGGCTAGCTGTTTCCAGTCTTCATGCTAAGCTAAGCACCTGCTGGCCCTAGCTTCACATTGAGCATACAGACATGAGAGTGGTATCAGTCCTCTCATCTGACTCTAACTCGAATTAGTGTATTTCACAAAGTGTTGAACTATTCCTTTAACTTAAGGTCCACTTTCTAGCTTTTTCTGGGTCTTTCAACTGCAATTGAGTCTTCATATGAGCAAACTCCATCAGCTGATGAGGAAGTTTTATTTTTCATGAACAAATCCAAGAATGTATCTGGATTTATTAAAATTTTAAACAAGTGAACATTGGATAAACATGTAAATAACAAACGTGCCGGTGAAAATCTGGTAACTAAAGTACCATCATGTACTTTCTTTCACCTCTCATTTTCTATGTTTATTATTTGATCTGCGGCATAATAAGCAGCTCTCTGGTGTTTTCCATTTTCTCTTTATTTTCTATTAATGGATGCATTTTCTGAGCTGTACTCACTATCGGATGACCTTGTTTACAGAAAACTGTGATGAACAGTCTGCTTTAGCATCAGTAAAAAAAGGTTTTTGAATATTAAGAAAATTCCAAATAAAATGAGTTTAAACTGATCTATTTCTTTTGAATTATCCATGTATTTTTTGCTGAAACCTAAAACGGAGAGCCATAAATATTGAATTTACCGAGTTAAAATGACCGTCTGTTGACCTGCTAATCTGCCAGACAATCACACATCAAGTCAGACAGCCATATAGACATTAAAACAGTGACAGTCAGGCAGTTAGTCAGCTGGAAGCACAGCAATCATGCCAGTCAGGCCTACTGGTGAGTCAGCAGGTCATCTCTTCATCTCTCACCTGGTCAGCCAGTCAGCCAGAACACCAAGAAGTCGATCAGCAGCAGGCGGCAAGTCATCTTACTAAGCAGGCAGCTGTTCTGTCATAACATGAATCATTACTGTACACAAAGGTCTTGACTGTACAGAAGAAGATTACTAGGATGGAGGAGACAGTGGTTGTTATTCTGATATAGATGTGCTATTCAGAGGATGAGCCTGTCTAACAAAAGAGTCTCATTTTGGAAGAAAATTGTAGATTGCTATGACAAATGGCTCACACAGTGGTGTTGTGTTGAAAAGTGTTCTATCTTGGAAAGATAAAAGAACAGACCCGGGCTGCAAAATGAATGTATGACAGACCATGTGTCGTCCTTGTCCTGTGTTTTTTGAATTGGGACAATGTGTAGGTGTAGTTAAAGAGTTAAAATTGAGGGTGAAAGAATAGATTGCCAGCTAATTATTAAAAATAGTACAGGTTCAACAGCAGTATCCTGCCCTTTTAATTTAACAGGCTTTATTACATTTTTGAGTCAATTTGAGCCATTATTTGACAGTTATTACGTTAGTGCAGTTGCTTAACAGTGTAATTGGAGTTTTGTTTTAATATGGTATGTGCATGTACAACATATGGTGAGTCTCAGCTGTGTGGTTTGATGGATTATGGAGTCATTTTGTCGTGCTGTCGATGTGACACTGCGTTAACTTAAAAGCTTGAGGTTGTTGTATTGTTGCTCTGGTGGTCCGTGTGGGGTATATGAGGTTACACTGAGGTCAAAGCTCTCTTCGTGTCTTCCTAAATCCCTAGCTGTTACATGAATGAATGAATCTAATCATTATTTATTCATATTAGTGGAATTGATTCTCTTCCCTCTCTGGCCTGTGTTGGTATTATAGTCGGTTGAAAAGCATTCACGGGCTGTAATTTCTGGTTAAGTCATCTGTGGCCAGGAAGAAAATACAATCTTTTAAATAGTAGCGGTTAGTGTTATTGATTGTCATCCTTCTTGTGACCATTTATTACCTGTACTTCTAGGAATTATTAACACAGCCCATTTCCTATTAAAAAAAGGGACCTTAATTATTAAAATGTGGTGGGCACATAATTTCTGTTGTTACTGTAGTGGAATAGCTTTTATTAGTACTTGTGCTTAACAAGTTAGCAGAACTTACATCACTACATTTATCTATTAGCTGTTTAGTCACATTTATCTGCTACCATTATAGTACAAACTTTATATGAAGACATTCAGTTGACCTAATGTGACATTTAATGCTATACTCTATGACAGTAGCTTAGTTTGTATTATTAATGAAATCTTCCACCCAGGTAGGCAGCAGTTTTGTGTTAGCCTGATTGTTGTGTAGCTAGTTTGCTATTCCTGCTAGCTAGTTTTTACTAGAAATGTTAGTGCAGTAATTTCACTGAATAATAAAGATAGCCATATTCATGTTTGTTTGTTTTTAAACTGAAAGTTGACATGAATATCAGGGGCAAGTTTTAGAATGTTTAACATAATGTGTAAAGAAATGTCTGAAAATGTTAGGGAGCCTAAGCTAGCTGCTCTGATGATATGTTAATTGTTTGCACTTCCCGGTAAAGTCAAAGCAAGGTTGCAGAACTTGAGGCTCTTTTGGTACTCCTTCCAGTCCAGAATTAATGAACCTTTTGATGCTGTAGCCACAAAAAATGATAATGTCAACATATTTCAATCTTGTTGCTTGAAAACCAAATAGCAGAAAACTTACCCAAGGAGAAAATGTGTACCATGAAAGTTTTATGCGTGTTTGTTAGTAAATGAAGTAATTTAGCCAGACATATAGTGTAATGGCCCACATTTGCTGAGTCTCTGACATTTTATACTGAAAAGTAAGTAGGAAGATTTAGCCACCTAATTCAGTGTGTTGGTGCACTAATTCTCTTATCTAGAACACAAACCACAGCTGTAATTTTAGCCCGTGGACACATGAGAATCTGTGGAAACTTATATTTATTATTTATTCGCAAACATTATTAAATTTACAAGGTTCATTTTGCTCCCAGAATGCTTACATCAGAGCAAGTCAATCATTGATCTCCTGCCTCTTTTTCCTCCCCTCCCATTTCCTTCCTCTGTTCTTCTATGGATTTGCTCACTTTCTCCAGGTCCTGAGAAAACGGTGATGTTTAATGGCCGCCCCCTCCCGAGGTTGTTGGAGTCCTCGCAATCATAGATCCGTCATCAGCGGAAAAGCTCTCATCATGGAAACCCCCTACCTCCAGACAGCGCTCCATGACCCCTCCTGTAGACGGTGTAATTGCTGAGGGAGGGGTAGTGAGACTTAGACGAGCTTGCCCGTGAAGATAAAAATCACCCAAACCATGTAGTGTACCTCTCTCCAAGGAGGGGGGAGGGTCTACATTCAAGTCTGATTTATTTTTTATTTATTTCTGTTTATGTCATTTCTGGAGCAGATTTGTGTTAGCTTGTTTAAAGAGTGGGTGTGGACCGAGCGTGCGAGGTGAGGAGAAAGTGACAGAGAGGAAGAAAGAGAGAGAAAGAAGGAAAGAGATGGTCCTCCACACCACCCCTTACTCCAGTGCCTGCCTGCACTTTCTGGATGGCTTGTCCTGGAGCCTGGTATTCCCCTGCTACTGGCTCCTGGACCGCCTCCTGGCCTCCTGTGTGGCCACCTCACTGGAGAAGCGGCAACGCTCCCAGGACCCCTGCTCCTTCCTCACTCTGTGTGTCCTGATCGCCGCACCCCTTTACCTGCTCCTCCTCCTCGCCTCCCTGCCCTTCGCCCTGCTGGGCTTCATCATCTGGGCTCCCCTGCAGGCCATCCGCCAGCCCTACCTGTACACCTACCGCAGGTCAGTGTGAAAGTTGGTGAAGTTGCATAGGTTTTTTTTTAATACTACTTGTTTTCAAACAAATGAGACATTTAGTGACCTCATGCCTCTCATGCCTGTGGTGTTGCTGGTGCTAATTTCTCAAAATTTAGACCACATGGTCATTAAAGCCTCTGACGTCTCAGTTATTTTGTTACCTACTCATCTTCCATGGTGTCTTTTGCCTGATTGAAAAGGAGTAAGACAAAAAAAATATTTAACTGACCTTTCGGTCCTTTCACCATTTAATGGTTAAATTAATCAGGATCAATCCTGTGTTTATATGTTAATATAAAAAACAGAATGTATGAATATTAGTGAAAGAAAACTTTAAAATAGGAATTATTAGTTAGTAAAAAAATACTCTAGAATTTTGTTTAATTTGGAACAGACAATATTTTAAGTAAGTGATCAGTCATCAATATAAACTCATCCCACACCTGATTCATACCATTCACTTGGTCATCATTGGTTTTTGCTTCTCATTTTCAAACTGGCAGTTCTGGAAACAACCTGTTTCACTGCCAATTTTCTGCTAAACTACGCATCAAAATGAGTTTCTGAATCAATTTGGGGTAAAAAGAAAAAAAATAGTCCATGCAGTTGCAGAGTCATGCTTCATTTTATATATACAGTGCCAGTTCTTCACAAGGCTTGACAATTTCAAGAGGCAGAAAATGGAGTCAATATCTGCTGTAAATGGTTTGCTCATTCGTCTGGCTTCCAGCTGCCAGGCTCAACCAGTTCTGGTTATCCAAACACCCACCCAAGTGACTACCCACCATAACCACAAACTTTGAAATACGGGATGTGGCTCAGTTTGCTGTGGAAGAGCAGCGCTCTCTTCCAGTAACTCAGCAGATTTCCTAGTGGCACACAATGTAAAATATGATAGAAGTTTCCTTTGTTATCTGTGCTTGTTTCTAGTAATTATACTGCTGCCCAACATGAATGTGGTAATGGTTTATTAAATTTCATGGGTACCATGCTTTTTCGTAATATAAGATCAAAAAGCAGTGATCCTTACAGAGTGACTTAGTGGTGTGCAGGAGCAAAAAGCAGAAGACAGATAGAGTCAGATTTGGGTAGAAAAACATAATAAAATGATAATATTTTAGCGATATGGACAACATACAATAACAGAAAAGAATATGAAGATAAGAAAGTGACAATGTGGAAAAACAACAACTTCTACCACCATTATTGTAAGTTGGTGCAGAGAATATCCCAGTGTTACTATCGAGATTTTCATAAAGCTTCTCAAAATAAGACCACTTTTTTTTTTTGTTTTAAACAGGAAAGTTATTAAATTTTTTCTGCCCCATTTCACAACATAACCAGAATATCCCTATACAATATGTGGGGGATTGATAGGGCTTCTCAACTAATTTCAGTAACTCCAGGTGTTGAAATATTAGGCTTTCAAAACTCCAGTCTGGAACTTAATTTTGAACTGTTTTGAACTGTCTTGTGGCCTTTGAAATTAAAATCAAGTGGATAGTTTTCATGACCAGTGTAAATCATGCTGGTGCATGCCCTTTAAAGGCAGAAACTCAAGGTGACATAAACTTAATAAAACTGGATATCTACCTGTGAGGAGAAACCTTTAAACTACTTTATCACCACAATGCTTTTAGAGATAGTTTATACATACAGTATGTCATGAGGTCAGACAAATATGTATGCTAAATATGAAACTAGGGCCAGCAGACGATTATCTTAGCTTAGCATAAAGACTAGAAGCAGGGGGAAACAGCTAGCCTGGCTCTGGAATTATTTCTTGAGGAACTATTTTTTGAAGTTGCCAGGCAACCAGCTGAGACTCCAGGAAGTCAATGGCATGGCCAGTAACTACCTGTAAAAACAAACAAATGTCTTTGCCTTTGGACAGAGCCGGGCTACCTGTTTCTCCCTGCTTTCAGTCGTCATGCTAAGCTAAGCTAATTGGCTGCTGGCTGTGCCTTCATATTTAGCATACAGGCATGAGAGTATGGTATTGATCTTCTCATCTAACCCTCAAGTGAATAAGCGTATTTCCTAAAATGTCAGACTTTTGATGCATTATGGAGGTGTATTTGGGTACTTGATATAGTATTTTGTTGCTTATCTTGTGCAGACCAGACAAACATCAGGCCGAGCAAGGCCAGGCGGGGCCAGGGGGTGTTGGGATTGGGGAATGGAGGCCACAGGGCAGAAGCTTCTGTTTCTGTAGCGCCAACGTATGCCTTCTGCCAGACTCCCTGGCCAGGTTCAACAACCTGTCAGACACCCATAGGAGAGCCCGGGAGCTGGGAAAGAGGATCCGCAACGGTGCCAGTCGGCCTCAGATTAAAATCTACATCGACTCACCTACCAACACTTCCATCAGGTGAGGAGAGTTTGCTCCTATGCTCCTTCTGTGTATGTCCTAGCACAAGCATTTATTCTTGTGATAAAAACCAATCACCCAAATACATTCTTTCTTTCTGTTCCGTTCATCAGTGCGGCATCCTTTAGCAGCCTTGCCACAGGTTTCCGCCGTACCTCCTCTCTGGACCAACGTCCAGACCATACACACACCACCAACGGCCCAGCCGACCCTGAAACTGAACCCCTCACAGAGTGCCCGATTCACCCCTCAGGTGCCACTGACTGCCCCGTTCACCCCTCTGCGGGAGACCAAGGCTCCTCTGAATGCCTCCTTCACCCAGATGGAGCAGACACAACAGCAGACTGCCCCCTCCACCCTGCAGGGACTAACAGCAGCTCAGAGTGTCCCGTTCACACCTCAGGGGAGGCTCCAGACTGCCCCATGCACTCCACAGGGGCTCAGGGTGGCCAAGGCCATCATGACTGCCCCATGCATGGGGAAGGGACCCAGCCAAAACCAGACTGCCCACTTCACACCTCAGGAGTTCAAATCAGCATCAGTGCCCCAGAGCCAGACCCCCAGGAGGAGGAGGCCGAAACAGGGAACCATCGGCCTGGGGAGCAGGCAGGGGGAGACACGGGCAGCATGACTGCCTCCAGGGAATCCCTTGCTCGTTACCATGGAAGTGACGGCGGTGTAGGGATATCCTCCAACAATACTCTCTCTCATGTCCCTCGCACGTCAATCTTTAAGCGCCCTGGACGAAAACGCCGCCATGGAGATGAGACGTTTGACCACGAGATCTCTGCCTTTTTCCCTGCCAATTTGGATTTCCTGGCTCTACAGGAAGTGTTTGACCATGGAGCGACGACTAGACTGCGGCAGCAGTTGCATCGCTACTTCCCCTATGTGCTGAGTGATGTTGGGCGGTACGGCTGGAAAGGCTGCTGCTCAAGGTTCAAATTCCTGAACAGTGGGCTGATGCTGGCCAGCCGCTACCCAATTCTGGATGCACGGTACGAGTGCTACCCCAACGGGAGAGGAGAAGACGCACTGGCAGCTAAGGGGGCGCTGTTTGCCAAGGTCAGAAATGTTACTTTACTTTCTCCACCTGCTCTTCTGCTCGTTTTAAATGTACTGATGCACAATGCAAATTCTAGTCATATTTAAAGGAATAGTTTGTCATTTTAGGAAATTGCTTATTTGCTTTCTTGCCAAGAGTTGGATGAGAATATTGTTACCACCATCTGTCCATTCAATATAGAACTAGAGCCAGAAGATGGTTAGCTTAGCTTAGTATTGAGACTGGAAATGGGCAAACAGCTACCCTTGTTGAGGCAACCTCACACTGACGACAAAAACTCCAGGAAGTCACTGTGCCCAGCCAAGAAATAGTGCAGCACATAACCCACACACAGTGCATCTACCACCAACTTGTTGTTTTTACCTTTTTTTGTGTGAATTAAACAAACCAGATATTAATGAGTGACCTTTAGAGGTGCCAGTAGGCAGATTTGTTCACCTTTGGAAAGAGCCAGGCTAGTTGTTTCCCCCTGCTTCCAGTCTTTATGCTAAGCTAACCATCTCCTGGATCCATTCTCATATTGAACGGACAAACATGAAATGGTATTAATCTTCTCATCTAACTCTTGGCAAGAAATCTAATTAGCACATTCTTGCAAGTACACACAGGTGCCCTAAAGCTCTGTAATATTAATCAAATTCTACCTACATAAAAGAAATATGATTACTGCTCCAACAACTACATTATAAAGTTTTGAGAGCCTTTTTGTCATTTTGCCTTGGTTTCACAAATTATTTTCAGACTTCTTCCCACTGAAAGGTCTGTGTAGAGACCAGTTTAAGAAATGTCATAACTAACATCCTAGTCTATATTTAGACAGGGATATTATTACGAGATTTTGACCAGACTACAAGACAGTGATTTTTAGTCAAAGTAAAAGAATGAGACAACATTCACTCCTTACTGTTTTCTTGGAATAATTTTTGTATTCAGAAAGTCTTTCTATTCATATTGCGGATGTAACAAGGAAAAGATCCTTTTTTTTGTCATCTCATTTCATTCAAAATGAGCTGAATTAGAACTAAATGTCAATGTGGGCCTAATTTTATGCTTTTCCTGCAGCAGAAATGTCTATGCTCTGATCACTGCCTGGTGCCACTTCAGACAAAAGCTAATGTTGTCATCTCTGACGTTGCTATCTGTAACTATGGCAAGGCGGTAAATGAATCTGCCCATTAAGTCTTTCTATACTAAATTAACTTGTTGTACCTTTGTGAAAGAGAGCGTGAGTGTGAAAGAGGGACAGAGAGTCAGAGTTAAAATGACCTGCCAGATGTCTGCATTAATTACCATAGATCTCCGTAGTATGGCTTATATACGTATAAGGCATCATATTGCAAAACATTTTCTTCCTACTGTAAAAACTTTGATACACCAGTATCTATCTGCTCTATTACACAACCCATTTGATGCCCTCATGTAAATAATGCCACTCAGTACACTACTGCCACAATGCTGCAGTGATGGTGAATCCGTAGATTGCAGACAGTTGGTAAACACACTTACTTACACCCACATACATTCACACATTACGGATCTGTCATTGTGGTGAGTGCACGCACCACAGTAATTACAGAACACTCACAACCTTTCCACATCTCCCGCTGCTGTGTGGAAAAAGCAAAAAAATACATGTCGTCATGTGTTTTCAAGGTCCTCAGCATTACAGTAGTAATTAGTTTTTTGAGCTGTAAAATAAATTATATGACTGTATTGTGATGAAACACATCAGTGCTGGTGTTAATATTGACATTTCTTACCAAATTGATATAAAAATCTGCATTTCATGGGTTTAAAATGGATCAACACACCATCTACTGTTTCAAATCAGCCCTAAACCTTCAAGGCCAATGCTGACATAGAGTCAACCGGTTGGGACCTGTCTACGTCATAACTTTATATAAAAAAATGAAAGTTAACGCCCTCTAATCAGTCTCCCCCATGTCCCCTGACCCACACACTACGTAGCCACGAGGCCACGCCTCCTCTCGTTGTATTTTTTAAATATGCAGGGAGGGAGGGTTCTAGCAGAATTTGGGGGTGTAGTTACACTTTAAGTCCTCAAAAAGAAAGTGTACCTCCAAAACTAGGCTACATACAAAAGAAAACAATGCACATTCTTGTCAAACAGTTTTTTCGAACTAAGGCCTCTGACCAGATAACCAATCATAGTTTAGGATAATGGGGTGGCACATGTGGTGACCAATCACTCATTGGACATGCCCCTGGAGCACAGCAGTGCTTTGAACTAAATTCTAACGTCAACATGGCAACATAGTCACAATAACAATGCTAACAATTTGATGTTCAGAAAAAAAAAATGTTTACCATGATAACCATCTTAGTTTAGTGTGTTAGCATGCTAACATTTGCTAATTAGCACAAAACACAAAGTACAGCTGAGACTGATGGGAATGTCATTAGTTTTGTAGGTACTGGACAACTTACCATTTTTACCTGATGATGGCACTAGACAAAAAGTCAGGGGATCAATAAAGCCAGTCGGATTCATCCTCTGGGGACCATGAATATTCATACCAAATGTAATGACAATCCATCTAATAGTATTTTTTCCCCCATCAAGATATGATAAAAGATAATCTACCAACCACTTTACATCCTAAAATAAATTAAAGTCTCTATATTTATTTGGTATTTTATATCATATTTATTTATTAGCTTACTACAGGTTTATTTACAGTAATTTTACTGTAATTGATTGATTTGCTCAGTTGCACACCTGGTGGGTGGGGGTCACTACTAAGTTTTTTTCAGCGGTTCAGGAATCATTAGTCTGCATCCAGGTCTGTGATGTAGGGTTGGTAGAGTAGTGGGACATTTTGCTTTTCCGGTGGTGACTGTCTTTATACATGGAGACACTGAAAAATCTTGCACACAAAGTTATTATTTATGGAGACTTAAGAGTCCTTCCAGTTACTCCACTTCCCAACAGTAACTGAAGGACATCCTGTCATATTTCTCATTGCAGTCAGAAGCAATGTGGGAGGGTCCTTGAATGTCTAAGTTATGGAGTCCATTAGGCACTTTGAGCAGGAAGACAGATCCCATGTAGATATGACAAGACATGTAGTCTTAATGCATAGCAGAGGCACTTTTTCACCGGTTAGACTGTACAAGCCTACGAAGCAAGATGGGTTTATGACATGGCTATCAGTGAACTAATGTGGGCTACATGCAGAGTGATGGGATTTCTACAGTGGCTACCAGTGTACTTTTTCCTGGTTGAGTTGGATTAATGCTTCTTGCAACTGCAGTCCTTTCTGTATAATGAGAAAACACGCAGAGTTCTCCTTGCAGAGAAAAAGCAGTAGTGCACAGTGTAAAGACAACATGCAATGAATCACTGATGAAGCAGTTGTGTGTGTATGTCCCATTATTTGTGTGTCTGTGTGTGTGAGTGTGTACCTGCATGTGTGTATGCCCCTGCGTGTTGACAGTCTGTGAGTTCATTAATCAGTGACGTTCTGTGACTGTCGGGATGTGAGTCTGGATCTGATCAAGTTCCTGCTGGGACAGATCTGCTTTATGTGACCTGATGCTGATGACGGGTACCTGTATGTGTGTATGTGTGTGGGCATCTCTTTGTTTGTGTCCGTACATGCCCTTACACAAAACAGATCTAATAAAGACACACTCCATCACAGCTTGCATGCTGACAGTCTCATCCTGTTAGCTCTGCTGCCTGCTGACTCTCACTGCAGCTTACAAGTTGGCCCTACATCCCTGTTTCACAGCCTCCTTGTATATGAGGTCACTCCAGGTCCCCCTGACATGCTGGATATCAGCCAGCTGGCAGGTACATGTCTCAATGCAAGCTGCTTACACTCCCCTAACTGACAGAGAATGAAACCAAACAATGTTAAACAAAATGATTCTCCTTACTGTCAGAAAATGGTTATTTACACTGCAGCTAGACCAACATGTCTCCCAATCCAGTATGACTGACATGTCTGCAGTGGTGGAATGTAACTAAGTGCATTTCCTCAAGTACTGTACAAATTCGAGGTACTTATACTTTGCTTCAGTATTTCCATTTTATGCAACTTTATACTTATACTCCACTACATCTCAGAGGCAAATATTGTACTTTTTACTCCACTACATCTGACAGCTATAGTTACTAGTTACTTTTCATATTACCATTTTTTATACCCTTCCTGTCCAGAGAAAACCATGTATCTCCAAATTTAGTCATTTTGAATCTGAATTTTCTTAAGATAAATAAACTACTGTATTTAAAAAAACTTGGATCAGCTGGAAAATGCATTGTCACAAAGCTGAAAACAGGGTTGTTTTTCTGAGCTCATGAAAAGTTGACTTTTTAGAGATAAAAGGTTCTCACAGGACAGCGAGACTACAAACATATGATGATCTTATAGAATATGATGCAGTGCTGTAGATTAAGCTACTCAACTGTATATAAAGTAGTTAGAATAAGCACAACCATAAACAACTACAGCAATAAAATTCCACATACACATTAATGCACCAGTAATATTAATCCAAAACATCATATATAATAGTAAAACACTGACAGGGACCATTTTTCTGCAGAATGAGTACTTTTACTTTTGATACTTTAAGTAAATCTTGCCGATAATACTTACATGCTTTTACTTAAGTAAGGTTCTGTAGGACTTGAATAACTGACTGAATAATTCTTACACCAGTGCATGGCTGCCCCACTTTGCTGTAAAATTGTCCTTAGCTGGTCTTCATACTCAACAAAATCATAGGCTAAGACTAATATCACTAAAAAGGATTGTGGTTGGGATTAATTGGTGCTTCATTAGCCAGTAAAGAATTGTTTGCTTGCTTGGGCTGCTGGAGCAGCATCCCTGTGGACTTTTCTGGGGTTTTTTTAACTGCACAAATCCTGAGCAAAGTAGCACAAATGTGGACACATTTGAGACTGCCATTACAAGAAAAATAATTGTCGAACATCTAGAAATAACTCATTGTGAGTGTGAAAGTTCATTCTTGACCTTGAGAATAGTAGTCCACTTAATAGCTTTTTCCAGATCTCATGGTCTCCATTAGTGGATTGAGTTCACTCAGTTGTCATAGAGATGGTTCAGTTGTCATCACAAGACCTAAGTACTGAACATGATAACAAGTGGTCATATAGTGGGGGAGATGGTAACCTCCTGCCCTCCCCTGATCTCTGTCTGATCGTCCACTGACTCTAATTGGTTGGTTGAAATTCTGTTTAGATGCCTTATGTTGTTGTAGCTATTGTCAATTCAATTATATAAAGTTTCAGTCAATGTAAGAGTTTGGCAAGACATTCATGAGGTCGGTAATTCCATAAATTCGGTTTACTGTCCAGCCCTGATGCCACCACAAGCTGACCCAGATTGTCTTCACGGGTCAGTGTTTTCTGAGTGTGAATTGCATTGCTATCAACTACCCAAGCAAGTTAATCAAACGTGCCAGTGTTCAAATGCACACTTGACACACTGTTAAGAGCCATTTTGTGTACCATGCTCTCAATCATCAATATTGACCAAGCTTTTAGAGCCACACTGTTTATTTCTTAGTACTGTATGCTCTGTTATGACTGCGCGTTGTTGTTCTCATGAAAGGAACAGCGTTCAGCACTGGCTTTTGCTAGTCCCTTCCTTATAACCCATGTTGCCCAGCTAGCTGCAGGCTTTGATGTGCCTGCTGTTCATTCCTCGCCCCTCTCTGTGCTCCAGACGTCTCAGCAGCCTCCCAAGGCAGCATCTTGTTGTGAACCCTCGCTTCCCCTGCATGAACCTTTGGTCATTCTCACTCATTACTACTCGACACGCCGGCTATCTTCGCCGCCAGCTGCGATGCATCTCATTAAATTCAGTTCATTTGATGTACCTGATGTTCATGCTGCGTTTGTCTTCGCAGCTACCAGACACTGTGTTTGTTCTTTCATATCAAACACAAACAAGGAAGCTCAGTCAGAAGTCATTGTTAAAGAGATCCTTAAAATTCTCCCTTTTTCAATTTGGTGTTGTTTGATACTAAGCACTAATTACTGTGGTGCTTTTGCACTTCATTTCTCAGACATCACCTGTCAGTCAAAACAGTGTGCATGGTACTGTGACACCATCTTCCATGCATTTGCTGTTGATGAGGTTTCCATAGGTGACACTCTTTTCTTTGTTTGTTCAACCATTATAGCTATCAATGTTCATGCTAACTGCTCAGTTCTTCTGTTTATTTCAAACACACTCTAATCATAAAACGTCCTGTGCCACAGGAAAGAGCTACCAGACATCAGGAGCCAGATGTATAAACTTTGCGTACATACTGCACTAAAAAACCCAGATATGCCAATTCCCACACAAAACCTGGTAATTATAAAATAAAATAAAATAAAAGAACCACAGGTGAGAATGTGCGCACTAACACATACCTCAGACCATGTATACACACAGATCAATCCAAGTGTGATATGATACATTTGAAATAAAAAATAAATTTAGAGACAGTATCTAACATGTAACCTTTTTCCTTTAGGTTGTTATCCAGTTTCAAAAAGCATACTGTATAGGATTTATATATTGTATATACACTGTATAGGAACTTTTATTTAAATAATTTAAATGATGAGGATGGCACTGCTGACACTGAGATATCACTGCTCATGATGGTTTACAGGTGCATGTGTAATAAATTGGAGTTTGCTGAGTGTGTAAAAGTTATGGTCTTCCGATGGCGTTGTTGGAGGACCTCACCAATGTGGCACAGACTTCAAGTGAAATTGTGCTTCATCTAAACCAGAGGTTTTCAAAGTGGGAGCCGAGCCTCCCCAAGGGGGCTCCAAACTGTTTCAGGGGAGGCTCAGTGAATGGAAGTGAAAAAATATGACATTAGTTATAAAAAGGAGATTACATAGAATAGCCTAAATATGTGGGATTTGGTTAAAGAGATAGTTCAGAGACACAGGTATTTGTCTGAGTTTTGTTAAAGTTTTTTCTTGAACTGTCGCAGGTGTTAAGTACACCAAATGTAAAAACTTGCAACTAATATCAGTTTAAAGGCTCTTGTGATTCAAAATGGATATTAATTATTGTTATTATATAACATTGAAAACTCCACATAGATTACTTAAGTGACTTTTAGACTTTTAAATGACCAAAAACTGTATTGGAAACAAAGAATGTAATGGCTTGATTGTCTTCTGATGACGTACATTTTTGTGGGAAAGGGAAATTATTTTGAGTCAAGGGGTCAACCATTACTTATTATTAAAATGCCAATGTTCAGTGCCAACCCAGAAAGTAGTGTATCTTTATGTAGCAAGGCAAAAGCTAAGGGTGTGGAGGTCAGGGTGGTGGACATCTGACATTCCTGCAGGAGACCGTAGTTTGCTTCCTGTCACAGAGCTGCAATTAAAGTTTGCGTTTTGGTTAACTGTAACCATAACCTTTCCCCGACCTTAACCAAGTGTTTTAGTTGCCTAACCATAACCACACCTTAACCTTTGCCTTTTCATAACCTTAATCATATGTAGGTTACCATGTTGAAAGAAGAATTTTTGCATTGTCATTACATTACTGTACATTATTCAGGGTTTTGCATAATCAATCAATATAGACGTTTTTGTCTGGCAGTAGGGTTGGTCTGAGAATGATCTCATTTCTCTGGCATTGTATCAAATTGACAGGTTTTTATGATTAGTTTTATGATGAGGGCCACTTAATTTTTTTCTTTATTACTTTATTTCAGTTTGGGTTACTTTGGGTCAAAGATTCTAACACATGATTTATGTTTATTATTACAATGAACTGAATTTTAAATAAGCCCATGATGTCAAAAACTTACCTCCAGCCATCCTCTGCTATTGTTCCCAGACTGGTTTATTTCAATTATAAGCTATTTATATGAGTTCAATCTCTAGCAAATCTAACTTGGGGCACACACACACACACACACATTCTCAATTTCCCCATGGATGTATTTACCTGGAGAGCAGCAGCAGGTCAGCAACATAAATCTGAATTGTGGAAAAGTGACGCACTAGAGAGAGAGAGAGAGAGAGAGAGAGAGAGAGAGAGAGAGAGAGAGAGGGAAAGAGAGGCAGAGATAGAATATTAATTAAAAAATGTTTCCCTAAAGAGAGAGCCAGCACTGGCTCTGTAATTAAAGCTTTTCAGTCTCAACATTTATCCCCTCTTATAATTATTTCAAACTACTAAGTGCATGGTTGAAAAGTGTGTGTGTGTGTGTGTGTGTGTGTGTGTGTGTGTGTGTGTGCGCGCGCACGTGTTTGTGTGTGTGTAAATACACAGTTTGAATGCATTATTACAGATTTGGCTTAAAACAGGGACACACACTCAAATATGGATTGGATAGAATGGAAATCAGTAGTAGTTAGCACTGTTAGCACTGTCACCTCTGACTTGACTTGGATTTGTATCAGCCTGATCCAAGACTTGGCTTGATCTTACAGACTAGGCTTCAGAACAGGGACACACTCAAATCTAGATTGGATAGAATGGAAATCAATCGGGGAGGCACAGTGGTACAGTGATTAGCACTGTCACCTCTGGCTTCGGACCTGCCAGCCAGCTTGAGCCTTTCTGTGTGGAGTTTGCATGTCCTCCTTGTGCCTACTTCATCCCAGAGTCCAAAGACACACGGGTTAGGTTAATTGGTGACTCTAAAAGTGCCCATAGATGTGAATGTGAGTGAGAATGATTGTCTGTCTCTATGTGCCAGCCCTGTGATTGACTGGTGACCTGTCCAGGGTGTACCCCGTCTCTCACCCAATGTCAGCTGGGATCAGATAAGCAGGTATAGCTAATGGATGGATGGATGGAAATCAGTGGGAGAATTCCCCAAATCCATCCTTAGCCTTCAGTGACCAAAATGACCTCTATTCACTATTGAGGTCAACTCAATTTACTGACATAAATTGCTTTCCTTTTCAAGGCCAATAGAATTTAAACCTGTCTCCCATTGTAAAACCTAATCAAACAATGGCCAAGGTAACAGTACACAAAGCAGGTCTCAGCTCTGAAATACATTCTCTTTTCCCTTTTAGCAGCAGGGTTCATCTCTGTCAGAGCATCTTCTTTTATATTTACATCAAAATGCTTTTGTTTTTTTTTGGATAATAAAGACTTAGGAACCATGGCTCATAATTAGTTGTGTTCATACAGTTCTTTTGTGGTGGATTTCCAAGTTAAAGGGTCCAATTTCAGCTTACTTTTCAAATTCTAACTACATGATGTACCAGAGCTATAGACTTGAGACTCAACTTGAGTCTGACTTAAGTAACATAAATGACTTGAGACTTGAATTGGCCTTGACTGCTCACTGGAATAGACAGCCTAGCTATTAACAAACTATTAACAAACGTTCAAAGTTATTAACAGAAAATTGAAAGGGAAGGGTTTGAATGCCATGCAATTTTAATGTTTAGCATTCAGAGACCTGTAAGACTTGCAACTTGTTTTTCAGTTCAACTTGTAAGACCTGACGACTTGAGACTTGACTTGGACTTGCCCTCAAGGCTTGAACTTGTTTTGATTGACTCGAGACCTGAATTGGACTTGTTTTGATTGACCTGAGACTCCACTTGAGACTTGATATGATATGTCTTGATTTACTCAAGACTTGACTTGGACTTGTTTCAATTGACTTAAGATTTGACTTGATTGATTAAAGACTTGGAAGACTTCTTAACTGACTGAGTCTTGAATAGACCTTCTCTCAGTTGACTCGTGATTTGACTTTTCTTGCTTGACTTGAGACATGACTTAAAGTTGTCTCGATTGACTTGAGACTTGACTTGACCTTGTTTCAGTTGACTTGCAACCCGTCTTTACCTTCTCTCAGTGGACTCAAGACTTGACTTGAACTTGTCTCAGTTGACTTGAGACAGAACTTGAACTATCCCACAAAACTAAAAAACAGTTCTGTGATATGCAGTATGTAACGAATGGGAAGGGGAGTGAAATGGTTGCAACTTTGAGGAACATTTGAGATATTCATTGGACTTGAACATTCTTCAAGTTAAGTGACAAATTGTCTGACACAGTAAAGTGAAAGCCAGTCAGCTACAGGCAAGATTCTACCCAGACACCAGTAAATCTTTAGCACAGCATAGGATTTACAGCCCCAAAACGCCCTTTGACTACACTACATTCTCTAAAGATAACACTGCTGCAGAGCTTACATTGAAAAGACTGAAATATAAGAATGTCTGTGGTTTTGTTCATCTGGAAAGACTGACAAACAAAACCACAGCTCATCTGTCACACTGTTGCTTTCTGCCGCATGTCTGTCATCGTGACAGTTTTGCTGCTTGGTTTTCAAGTTAAGCGATAAAACTCATGCGAGTAATGCAAGATGAAATCTCGGCTTACTCCTCGTCTGATGGTAAAGTTAAGGTAATTAGTTACAGCAGCCTGGGGGGTTTCATAATTAGGCTTTATAACTCAGCTTGGTTTGGTTGGCTTCCAGTGTGAAATCGCCTCTCAAAGCTCATTTCAGTTCTGCTCAGTTCTGTCTCAATGGCCTATAATGAGGGGAAGTTTTGGGTAGGGTTAGCATCTCATATCCTGCGTTCTGACTCATTTGCTGTTTTATTTTTAAAGAAATGCAGTTAATTTCATTTCATATTATGTATTACTTATACAGAGCAGAAGGGGAAAAAACACTTTCAGCTCAGTTCAGCATAAACTACTTCCAGTCAAGGCTGAATTTCATCACTACGCAGAACTCCACTTGGCGTTGGCATCAACTGAACTTCATCTTCTGCATAGACCACAGACAATATAAAGACATTGAAAGTCCACTCTTTCTTGTATGCATGAGTGCGTACACACACACACACACACACACACAAGAATCCACTCAGGCCTCTTGTCAGTTTCAGGGTGCATACACACCTATTGAAGCATAGATAAGCCCCTGAAATATTAATACAAAGCACGGTATGCAGATAGAGAGAAGAGCAGAGGAGAGCAACAGAAAGAGAAAGAATGAGGACGGAGTCGGAGAGATGAGGCAGAGATGATTAGATGAAACTTTAATGATCCCTGTGGTGAGATTTACTCAAATTGAGAAATAAAAAGCAATGAAGGAAAAAAAGGCATGTAATAGAAACAAATACGGGCTTTAATATTTCTTCTTCAATTTTACCACATAGTAGTTAAAGCAGACTGAGTGGGAAGACCCCTGCTAACATTTATGGATTTAATTTTAGTTGGCATATTAGTAATTGAAGGAATAGTTCAACATTTTGGAAAACACGCTTTTTCGCTTTCAGGATGGCATTTAGATGAGAAGCTCGATACCACTCTTATTTCTGTATGGAGCTACAGATTGGTTTTTACTGCAGATATGGAGCTTTATGCTAACCTAAGCTAACAAGACAGCTAGCCTGGTTCTGTCTAAAACATTCTGCATACCAGCACCTCTAAAGCTCACTAATTTATATGTTTGTTTAATCCATACAAAAGAAGAAATGTAAAAACAACCACTTGCAGTTTTATGGGGGGTTATGTGCTGGACTAGTTCTTGGCAGGCACAGTGACGTAGTTTTTACGCATCAGTTCTTGTACAGATTTCAAAAAATGTATGATAATGTGTTAATTAGTGAGCTTTGAGCAGAGCCAGGTTAGCTGTTCCCCCCTGCTTCCAGTCTTTACGCTACGTTAAGCTAAGCTAAGCTAAGCTAACCATCTCCTGGCTGTAGCTTTGTGTTTAACAGACAGACATGAAAGTGGTATCGATCTTCTCATCTCTCTGCAAAAGAAAGCAATACATTTATTTCCCAAAATGTCAAACTATTCCTTTTAATATGGATTACTAAAGCTGTGATATTTATTATGTATGGAAATATGGGAAGTAAAGTAAGCCAATACACTACAGGTTTCTGATGTCTGCCTGAGTCAGCTGTTTTGAGCAAGCCAACGCAGTCTCACATAATTAGAAAGGCTTATGTACCATCTGATGCATTTAACAAAATTGAACTAGTTTTTTCTTCTCTTCTAACCCACCCATTCTCACAAAACACTCATTCCATTAAGAGTAATTGAATTAGTACCTCAAATCATCTGAGGGAAATGTATGGCCTTTGCTGTAAGGTATATTTACTGCACTTCAGTCTGTGAGCTTTGTGTTTGGTATTAAAGTCAAGCCAATTAGGCTAATGCTTTATTGTGGCTTTTAGGATTTTTCATTAGGAGCTCTGCACAGATACCAAGCCAAAACAGCCATCTCATTATTGGCAATCAGTTTCCATTTGTCTAAATAAAAGTCCTCTCCTCAGTGGGGTGCTTTAATACTGTGCTAATTCACCAGAGAGATAAATGCTGAGTTCTTTCTTCATTATAGTGGACATGAACTGATTTAAAATTATGCACATTCATTTGACTGAATGAGAGCGTCACACAACAAGCATGGTTTTAAGTCACTGCGAAAGAAGTCACTGGAGGTCAAAGGGAAGTTAATGACTAATTAGTAGCCAAAAATCATAGTAGTTATATAAATTTACTCTGATTTTGTATTTTTGACCAGATCTGTACACAGCTTCATCACTGTAATGTGGGCAAGCTTGACCATATGAAGAGGGGCAACCATAGTGCTCAGATAGGTTAAACAAGTCCGTTTTCAAGCTGCACTAATCAATATTTTTATATTAACAATGGATCAAATCACTATGTGTAATGTGAAAGGTGTCACTTATAGTGACACACCCACAGAGAATCATCACCCCACTGCAGTTTCCCTCAGCTGTACAGAGCTTTTTTTAGCATCTTTCAGCTCATTGTTTTGGTTTTTACAGACCACAACTTTACTTCTTTAGGGTTAACCAAACTGGAACGCCCATGCTGCAGGCACAGGGAGAACATGCAATCTCCACCTAAAAAGGCCAGCTGTTCTTCTGTTAAATACAAAAAATAAATAAAGAATTAAACAACAAAAAAGTGAAAGTCCTATTTTCCTGTTTGTCAGAGGATTATTTCGTGCAAAAACCTCGCCAGACCGCAAGCTTTTAGAACACCAAATGTAAAAGCTTTCATTAAATAGATCAACAGCATGTTAAATTACTACTGTATTGGCAACTGTCTTTATATATATGTAGCTACAGTGGGGCAAAAAAGTATTTAGTCAGCCACCAATTGTGCAAGTTCTCCCACTTAAAAAGATGAGAGAGGCCTGTAATTTTCATCATAGGTACACTTCAACTATGAGAGACAGAATGAGAAAAAAAAAATCCAGGAAATCACATTGTCTGATTTTTAAAGAATTTATTTGCAAATTATGGTGGAAAATAAGTATTTGGTCAATAACAAAAGTTCATCTCAATACTTTGTTATATACCCTTTGTTGGCAATGACAGAGGTCAAACGTTTTCTGTAAGTCTTCACAAGGTTTTCACACACTGTTGCTGGTATTTTGGCCCATTCCTCCATGCAGATCTCCTCTAGAGCAGTGATGTTTTGGGGCTGTCGCTGGGCAACACGGACTTTCAACTCCCTCCAAAGATTTTCTATGGGGTTGAGATCTGGAGACTGGCTAGGCCACTCCAGGACCTTGAAATGCTTCTTACGAAGCCACTCCTTCGTTGCCCGGGCGGTGTGTTTGGGATCATTGTCATGCTGAAAGACCCAGCCACGTTTCATCTTCAATGCCCTTGCTGATGGAAGGAGGTTTTCACTCAAAATCTCACGATACATGGCCCCATTCATTCTTTCCTTTACACGGATCAGTCGTCCTGGTCCCTTTGCAGAAAAACAGCCCCAAAGCATGATGTTTCCACCCCCATGCTTCACAGTAGGTATGGTGTTCTTTGGATGCAACTCAGCATTCTTTCTCCTCCAAACACGACAAGTTGAGTTTTTACCAAAAAGTTCTATTTTGGTTTCATCTGACCATATGACATTCTCCCAATCCTCTTCTGGATCATCCAAATGCTCTCTAGCAAACTTCAGACGGGCCTGGACATGTACTGGATTAAGCAGGGGGACACGTCTGGCACTGCAGGATTTGAGTCCCTGGCGGCGTAGTGTGTTACTGATGGTAGCCTTTGTTACTTTGGTCCCAGCTCTCTGCAGGTCATTCACTAGGTCCCCCCGTGTGGTTCTGGGATTTTTGCTCACCGTTCTCGTGATCATTTTGACCCCACGGGGTGAGATCTTGCGTGGAGCCCCAGATCGAGGGAGATTTTCAGTGGTCTTGTATGTCTTCCATTTTCTAATAATTGCTCCCACAGTTGATTTCTTCACACCAAGCTGCTTACCTATTGCAGATTCAGTCTTCCCAGCCTGGTGCAGGTCTACAATTTTGTTTCTGGTGTCCTTTGACAGCTCTTTGGTCTTGGCCATAGTGGAGTTTGGAGTCTGACTGTTTGAGGTTGTGGACAGGTGTCTTTTATACTGATAACGAGTTCAAACAGTTGCCATTAATACAGGTAACGAGTGGAGGACAGAGGAACCTCTTAAAGAAGAAGTTACAGGTCTGTGAGAGCCAGACATCTTGCTTGTTTGTAGGTGACCAAATACTTATTTTACCGAGGAATTTACCAATTAATTCATTAAAAATCCTACAATGTGATTTCCTGGATTCTTTCCCCCCATTCTGTCTCTCATAGTTGAAGTGTACCTATGATGAAAATTACAGGCCTCTCTCATCTTTTTAAGTGGGAGAACTTGCACAATTGGTGGCTGACTAAATACTTTTTTGCCCCACTGTATATTAGTAGGAGCAGTTTACCTATATACTCCTGTTCAAGGCTGTCTCTAAGCTGGCCTCTAAGAGGGTGTATTCTCTCTTGATATAGATCTACTCCACCCAGATGCCTTCCCACTTCAAACTAACCACCCCACAATCACCATCTCCCTTTCTTTGCAACCCTTTATTCCTCCTCCTCTTCTTCATCAGTCTGCATCCACCCACCGGCACTTCAGAGCCGCCAGCCTCAGCTTCGCTCCGTGTCTTGTTTCTGTGTTGCTGAAGCACTTCTCAACAGTGATGATGAAGGTGTCTGATTAAATCTCAAGTGATGTTCAATTTATTTCAGCTTTGCTCACACACTACTGCTTGGGGAATGGAGAAAATGAGGTTGGGAAGAAGTACTGAAAAATTTATGTGTATGAGGACATGTTGAAAAAAAAAATCAGCTCTGTGTTTAGCTCAGCCTACCTGTTGTACAGAACACTGCTCGCTCATTTGAATCATGCACCTAGAAATTTCAAGCAACACAGCAAAAAATATTAAAGCTCCAAACAAATGGTATTGTTTCATCTGCTCTCTCTTCACTTCACTTAGTTTTGTTGACTAGACTACTTTTTCATCATCTTTAAGTCTGTTGATGAAGCGTAATTCGAAGAGTTGTACCTCCATTTTGTCTTTTGTTTACAGTGATCAATAGCTGACATTTTTTTTCCTGCTGATACAAAAATGTTCCATGCCCCTGGGACCATGGCAGACCATAGATAATGCAGTGTAAAAATGATAAGACTGCAAATGTCAGGGTGGAAAATCTAACGTTTTTTCTTCTTTTAAATAATAAACACCATTCATTTCCTATTGGTGCGATAATATATACCAGTGATTTAGAATTTGTCAATATTATAAAAGCCTTTACATTTTTTTGTTCTAATTGCAGTGTCTGCTAGTTCTTCGCTGTCTACAATCCTGTGTTGTACAACAAGACTAAGAGTCATAACCAGTCATGCTAGCAGCTCTGTGAGGCAGCACTTATATGGAGCCAGAACAGTGACTTTAATATTTGGCATCGAAAATAAATTTTGGCTTTGAAAGCACTGGGGAAAAAACTGAAAAAAGTTTCACTGAAAAATAAAACAGGCATTACATTTTTTTTTTTTTTGATGATGATGATGATTTTGATTTTATTTTGAAATTTTTTGCATTCTTCAGTGACAGTTTTTTTTTTTTTTTTACGATGTGAGGTTTTTTTTTTACGCTGTCAGGTTTTCTTCGACGTCAGTAGTTTTCAGTTTCAACTTTCTGTCACAGTTTTTGGCGTGGAGAGGAGGGGTTTGAGGGGAGGGGCAAGGAGAGCCTGATTGACATATAATCTGCATACTAAGGGGAGAACGTCACTGAACCAGCCGTCCTCTCGTCCGCTCCGAAGCCTCTGGCGTCACCGCAAACCTACGGCGATGGCCTCCACGAGTTCACCGGGAACTCTTGGAACAGCAAGTAAGTCTGCTTCTCTCTGCCGGTGTCTACTCACTTAGAATCAGGCTGGGTGAATGAGCGCTAACCTTGCTAATACATGACAGCCAGCTAACGTTAGGTTCTATGTGAGCAAACAAGGGCAGAGACAGACAGACTTAGCTGCGGTTTGGGAGTCCAGGTGAACTCATGACAGCCATGCAGTTACGGTACCAGTGCCTGGAGCGGACGAAAAGGACAAAGAAAACATAATTTCTTACATTTTATACCCTATTTTCTCAAATAAGTAGTGAATAATAATAATGGACGGGGTGTGGTTGCCACAAACAAATAAAGGCCATGGGGGAAAAGGCTGCACATTTAGGGCGGGAAAAAAATGTAATGCCTATGTTTTATTTTTCAGTGAAACTTGTTTCAATGCCAATACAACTTTTTCCAATACAAGTCTTTCAATGCCAATGTTCCCTTTTTCAGTTCAGGTTTTGTTTTCAAAGCCAAATTCTATTTTCAATGTCGGATATTAAAGTCACTGTTCTGGCTCCATACACTTAGACACAGAAGTGCTTTGAGCTAAATGCTAACCTCAACATGCTAACATGCTCACAATGACAATGCTAACATGCTGATGCTAAGCAAGTACGCTGTTTACCGTGTTCGCCATCTTAGTGTAGTGGCTTAGCAATGCGAAGCTTTATTAATTAGCACTAATTATAAATATTGCAATTCATCTTGAGAGGGACATGACCTTCTGTACCAAATTTCATGGCAATCTATCCAATATTTGTTGAGACATTTCGCTCAGAACCATGAATGTCAACATCATATTTCAGTCTGGACCAAAGCCGACTGACCCAGACATTGCCATCCCTCCAAGTGAATGTGTTTTATATTTCATATATTCATCACATTTCAAACAACTGGGTAGTTCACATTAGCAGTGATAGACAATATTGCTGGACATAAAAAATTAAGATTGCCACCTAAATAGAACCAACCTGGATACTGTTTGATTGACAGGTGATCTCTGTAAAGAAGGTAAAAAAAACAACAACACTAAAAAATGGAGGCATAATTATAAATAAAGGAATAACATTTTAAGTTAGATAGGATATTTCTGTAGCCCAAAGTGTTACTGTATGTCTGAAACTGAACACAAGAGGCAAATACTGTATCTGGATGTTGGATGACGATCAGTAGAGACAGGGCTCACTGTAGACAGCAGGTTTCCAGCAATGCTCGCTGCATCTTGCCTATTTTTTTTAGCAACATCATCAACTGCAGCAAAATACATGCTAATGTTCCAGCTGCAGCAGCCTGCAATCAGCTAACAGAGCACAATCAGTGTAGAGGAAGCGGAGCACATACAATTTTTTTTTTTTATTACATACATGCATTTTAAATATGTACAAGGTGCCACATGAATATTATATCCAGTATAAGAAACCTTTTTTTCAGGCTGTATTCTAAAATCCAAGTTTTGTTTTTAGTCATGTGCAATTTAAAAATACTTGCATTGTTTTTTCCAGTACATATTTGGTATACACTTGTTTATACCTATGACTTAAGGATCTCATAATTGCAAAATATTGTACTCATAATTATGAAAATGATCTGACACAAATTTCATAATTACAAAAAACATCTTTATGTTTTAATTATGAGGTAACGTAATATTGCGTTATTATTTACAATTTAGGGATATCATAATTAGGATGGACTTTGTAATTATGAAATTGATTTTTTGTAATATGAGATATAGATCTACTAATTATGAGATTAAGATACAGAAGTCAAAATTGCATTATGTAATTACTTCTCAATTCTTTTCTATGGTGAATGCAATTTGCTTCTGTATTTTCATATGGTATACATTTTTCATTCATTTTCTTTCTCTCAGGAGGCCCCACTGCTGTTATGTAGCACAACCCTGACTGCTGTAATGACATTACTGCTGTAATGACTCAGTTTCCCCACAGGGATGAATAAAGTTTCACCTCACCTTGTATGATCTAATTGGCAGCGGTGTTACCTGGCATGTTTTACATATACAAACACACTTGTTAAGTGGGCTTTGATGTTGCTCATTTGAACGCAGCAGCGTGACATCATGTCATGTTTGTCTCTGGTCTCCTGCAGGTTCACGTGGGCACCTCCCATCAGGAGCAAAGGGTTGTGGGATACCTCACGTGTACACACCTCCACGCCATAGAAGGTACGGTTACATGTTCTACAGCTGTCCAAACTCTCTCTCTCTCTCTCTCTCTGTCGCTCTCTTTCTCTCTCTCAAACACACACATACACACAAGTAAATGCACATGCACACATACATCATTCATATGATTTCCATGACATTGTCATCCACTTTTCAAGGCTGTTTTGTACTAAGAGTGGAGAACATCTTAGCTCTATGTGTGTGTGTGTGTGTGTCTTTGTGGTTGTCTCTCTCTAGACCAGCCAGATAGCTACAACCCTCCAGCCACACACACAGCCCTATATGTGTGTGTGTTTGTATGTCCAGATAGCTAGATAAATGGGCACATCAAAACCCCTCCGTGCCTCCCCCTGCTGTTCCCATGGAGACTGGCTCAAGCTGTTTAAGGCGTCACAGCCCTATTTAAAGCCTCCAGTCGATGCCTCCCTCATTTTTTACCAAAGACACGGCTACTCCCCCCCCCCCTTGACTGCTATTCTGGGCTCCTCCTAGCTTCTCACAGGCCTAAATATAGCAGTGCCAGGGCTGTTTCTAAAGATACATCAAACATAAAGGGGTGGGGGGGTAAGACAGAGAGAACAGGGAGGAAAAAAGGGGGAGGAGCACAGAGACCTGATTCTTTTCTGAGAGGAAGGAGTTGTATATGAGGAATCTTTCCCACTTGAGTGCAAGAGGCATGATGTAGTGTGATTGATTACATATACACAACATATACTGACCTTATTAGACCTGTATTAGTTCAATTTCAGACTAGTTTTGATGTGCAAGTGTGGTGTGTCAGGCGTTTTTATATTTTGGTGCTCTGCTGTTCCTCTCCTATACGCACTTGTCATGACAGCTTCTCAGGTGTGTAAAAGCTTTCTTGACTGAGTGTGCTGGTAGTAGCATCAGTAGTAGTAGTAGCAGCAGCAGTAGTAAGGATTTCATCAACATTCGTTTCAATGACAGTTACAGTTTTGGAAAGTAGAATTTATTTTGGCCTGTAAATAATTACACAGAAAGCAAGTTCTCCCAACTGTTAAGCAGAAAACAATAGCATTTTCTAAAGACCAAAAAGGTGCAGGCTGAAGCTACAGCGTATTGCACCGACACTTTTTACAATACACAACCTGTTTGATGTCAACATTTTTACATTAGCCCTAACATACTCATGTGAACATGTCAGTGTTCATGATTGTACAATTTTATATTTGTTTATTAAATTATTTTCAACATATCTTTAAACTCACACTGTGTTTCACACATTTTCAGGTCCTCACTACAACTGTTCCACCAACAATTTTAAATTCACCCCTTTTTTCCCTCTCAAGTTACTTTGGTTTTCTCTCATTTCATCTTTCAGGTAGTCATTTGTTTTTAACACCACACTTTGTCTTTCATTTGATTGGGTTCGTAGGTTCCTTATAAGTAATTTTGTTTACAACTCTTAAAGGGAAACTCCAGTATTTTTAAACCTGGGCTCTATTTTTTTATAAATTTTGGGGTGTAAATGACTAATACTTATCAAAAGTTTTGGAATTGGTGCAGTAGATCGCCTCCGCCGGCATCCGCAAACGGGCTGCAATGGCTGCAACATAATCCTTGCAGGCACCTATAAAAAGTCTGTCCACTAAAAGTGCTTGTTTTTGCCACTGACAGGCTCAGACTATTATTTGAAGTGTCTGACAACATCATGGAAAGGATCCCTACAGAGACGGACCGTTTGTTAAAGAGTAAGATCCTTTTTGTTTAACCAGAAACAGAAAGTCTCACTCAAGGAAAAGTCTCACTCTAAAATCTCGCGAGCACACAACACCAGACCTATTTGAATTGCTGAAAGAATCTGAGTTGTAGGCAGCAATCCAGAGGTCTGGAACCAGGCTATATAAAACTGCACCTCCTCTATAAAGTGAGACAGTCAACAGAGGATTAAACAGTGTTGTTGCAAGTTCCACTCCTTTACCTTGGACAGACCAAAACTAGTAGTGCAAAAAGTACTGGACAACGTAAAGTGAAACATTTAGTAAAATGGTGAATATAAGTAAATACATCACATGATGTGGACCAATGAAAAAACAATGCAAGAATCTTGAACATGTTTCTCATCAGTACAGTACATGCAACCTGATGTAGTCATTAACACATATTACGATGGGAAATATATTTACCCATTTGCAAGTTGTCTATAATGTGTTGAAGTGAAACATGACAATTCGTGTTAACTTGTGAAATTTCCCACTGGTATTTACCACTTTGTCGGTCATTCAAGGATCACTTCTTGGTTATAAACTCGGAAATTTCCAAATGTATTTATTTTATTTGTTATTCCAAACTGCCTTAATGCAACATTTAACAGGTTTTATAGTGCTGAGAGCATCAGATACACAGGTAGCATCTTCCAAAGTCGGACAAAAGAAGGCAGCATTGCTCATCTGGATCTGGAGGAGCCGTTAGAACAAGATAAATATACCAACTATTATATTATTCAGTTCTAAATAAACATCATCCAAGTTTTCCAGGCAAGTTTTCCTCACACTGTACAAATGTACTGCAAACACACCCACACACCCCCAGCTTCATCTAGCTCTAGTGATCCAGACACACAAAATAAAACAAAAAAACATTACATTTCACGTGTACTTGAGCTGGAGCTGAGCGTAATCAAAGCCAAAGCCAAAGCCACCTACTCACCCACCAATATCTTGACACCTCTTTGTTTCTCACACTCTCCACTATTCAGCTGTTATTTCTCTCTCACACGCTCTCACCTACCGCCTCCCACTATTCACCTCCTCCCTTTTTTCTCTAACTCCAATTTATCAAATTTACTGGCAGGAGTGGACAAAAGAAAACACTGCCAAAGCAAAATATCACCAAAAGTGGCTTAATATTAGTAACATAATAAATTAACTTAATAACATAGTTAAGAAATGGCACGAAGTAAGGAAAGAAATGAAAACTGTCAGTAAAATCAGGGACAGTTTTGTACACCATTTACAGTATACATACAAACTATGTGCAGTAGAAGGATGATGGACAGCATATTGTAAAACTTAGTTATGGATGAAAAAGACATGTTAAACCAATACATCTCAGTTGTTTCATCAAAAAATGAATGCTGATTCCTATACCACAGAAACCCCCATTCCTATACATGATGTCACTGTAATGCATAGTAAACCTACATTAATTGATTTTTTTTTGGCCACTTGGGGGCAACAAAATGTAAACACAATATGGACATTATTCCCATATGAAGCTATTAGGGTAGCAAAGCCTTTTACGCATCTTGCAGACACAAAGTAATTAGCATTTATTTGGAGCTGCGTTTCTGGCCACATGGCGAGTGTATGTCTGATATTTGCTCTCCTTTTAGCTCTTCTTTTGTCTCCACCAACTTCTTGGGGAAATCACCAGCTAGTGGCTAACTTTGTTGTTTGGTGCTGGGCAGGTAGCATACAGTGGGTTTATCAGAAATTTTCACTGGAAACAAGATTGATGAGAGGAGTGATAATGACCCAAAACAGTAAAGGTGCAAGCCATAAAACCAAAACAGAGAGCTGAAAGACGTTAAAACGCTCTGTAGAGCTGAGGGGATTCTCAGAGTATCATCATCAGTTGTATTATTATATCCAGTCATATCCCGACCAATCCAAATGAAGGGTCTAAGGAGCAGGGGCGTTGAGTCATATTGTGTCCTGTTGTGTTGTATTATATATTATTCTATATAGCATCATACCATATTGTATCATATCCTCAGGTGTCATACTGTATGCTCATAGTACTGATATAGAAATATTCTGTGAGGTCTTTGATAATAACCAGACCTGCTCTCCATCTTTGACTGCTTCTCTCTTACTCCCTCTTCTGTAGATCAGTTCAGGTCAGTTTTCATTCAGACATGCTTGAGGGACTTTATGGCAAACATTTTGTATCAATTTGCTGCCTCTCTCCCTTTTTCTTTTTCTCTCTACTCCAAACCCACACTGCACTGTCTACCAGGTGATGCATCTGTGCGTTGTGAGCAGCTGGACCTGTTGCTCCAGTGGGGGGCTGAGTTTCGCCAATCCTCATCCCAACCACCTGCGGGAGAGAAGGTGCTGGAAGACCTGGTGGCCTTTGATGTCATCCTGGGAGACCTCAACTTTGACAACTGCTCTTCAGGTATGCAGTTGCGAGGGCTGAATCAATATATTCTCAACTATGTATTTTATTTTATTCCAAACAGTTCACACACCAGCAGCATGATGGAGGTTTCGTCTCTCAATATTTCTTCCATCCTCATAATGTATAAAACCCAAGAAGCACTGAACACTTGTGCATAATGAATAATTTATAGAAGTGTATGTAAGACCTCTTATAGCTCTGACATAGGATAGGTGCATGGTGCCAGGGTTTTTACAGTGGAAACTAATAAAATATAAATGTACCATTAATGTGAAAGCTTTAAGATGAACTACAGCGTAGAAACACGACTCATCAGTAACACATTACAGAAAGATTCTTGCTTTTGTGCAATTTGTTTTGGTTTGTTTTAAAATGAATATAACAGTTACTAAATAATAATGAATTCCCTTTCTTCCTCCGACAAACATGATTGATGTTCATTTACTGAAAAGTACTGTCACGAACTTTGACACAGGACCGGCGGACTCAAATGCACGACTCAAGAGACCAGGGCTTTTAAGTTTCACAGCAGTTTTACTGATGTGTTTCAATAAACAAACAAAAAGCGCTCACAACGAGGATAATCAAAGTACAACAAAAAACACTCATGAAGAGGATAATCAAAAGTACAACAAAAAACACTCATGAAGAGGATAATCAAAAGTACAACAAAAAACACTCACGAAGAGGATCGATAAACATGAACACAGAATAAACCTGACATAAAGGGCATTCGCTGGCACGCTTGGATTGGGGGTCTGTTGACGAGCAAAAACAAGACGAACTGGCACAGGACAAGGGGAGACGCAGACTATAAATACATGAGGTAGGGGAGAACAGGTGAACACAATCAGGGGCGGGGTAGACAATCACACTGGCAGGAAAATCACACAAAGGGAGGAAGTCAGGGTCTGAAACGAGAGGAAAGAGTTACTACACAATAAAACAGGACATGACAAACTTAACAATGTTGACGAGACACAACAAGTACACGACACACCTTAATCCGGCTTCACCGTTGTCCTGATTCTCTCAGTTCATCACAGTTAAAGCACGTGTCACATGTTTTAATGGTCTGCAACTTACTGTGTGCGTATGGAAGATTTAAAATGCATAAATAAAAACAAATCAAACAAAGAACTAAAGTGAAATACAATACACTTTGTTATATGCATTTGCTTTTTATATATGCATTTACTGTGTTGTATTCTACCTCACTTATTTATTTCACTTATATATTTATTTATATTTTTAAATATTTCAAATATTTTGTTTATAATGTTTTACATGTTGTTTATCTCATTTTTATATATTTTGCTAATGTTGCTCATTATTGTTTTATTTTACGTACAGCCCTTTGAGACATACTTTGTGATATTGGGTTATAATAAACTTTGACGTGACTTGACTTAATACAATCTAAAAGTATTATGTTGGATTGTCATAAGATTAAAATACCACATTCAGATAAATCATCATACATTTTATAGTGATTTTTTCTTTTTCTTTACCTCTTTCAGAGGTAAAACAAGAATCCACATCAAAAAGAAAAAATTCTTTAGATTGGCTTTGTGCTGAGGTATGAATGAGGAATTTTGTAAGAATAATTTTGGAGCTGGAAGTATATATTAATTTCATTCAGACAAGAATTATATCCACATTATTTGGTTTTCTGATCATTAATGTTTACTTACTTTACTTTACTTACCCTGTTCCCAGGCAGTAATTACTGGGAACGTGTGACTCTTTTGCAATGTTTAAGTCGAATTCACATAGAATCAGGTGCTGCGGTGAAAACGCAGATTTTCCCATTCATTTGAACCGGGGTACTGTGTCCAGGCTGCGGTGGTGCGGGTCGCAGGGGGTGCTGCAAAAAAACGCACCTGATTCTATGTGAATTCGGCTTAAAACTGTCAGTGTATGTGTAAACCTCTACTGTATGTGTGTTCTTGTGTTTTTCCAGAGGACAAGCTGGAGCAGCAGCATGCACTTTTTACTCAATACAAGGACCCATGTCGCCTGGGGCCAGGGGAGGACAAACCATGGGCTCTCGGTAATAACACACACACAAATCCACACAAGCACAGTCACATTGTCCTCTAGAAACACAGATACTGTGGTTCTTTACGCACATAAACATCTAATACATGCATGCATTCACAAAAAATATAAACATCAACACCACAAACTAATCCTCAAAAAGTGATGTTGCATTACATTATGAAATGCAGATGTTGCTATTCACACGTAACCCGAGTAGCTCAGGGAATCTGGTGATCCATACAGTGCATGCAGAGGAGAGCAGACTCTAATCTGGCTCTGTCTGGCTAAATCAGGATGCACTCACTGTGTGAATTAAAATACACCCAGTACAGTGTGCTGATACATGGGCATTAGTGACGTAAAGACTGGAGGGTTTTGGTCTGGATGTGAAGCATTATTTAGGACAGCAGTATTTCGGGGACAGTGTGGGCAGGACAGAGTGAAAGGGCTTGTTTAGAGAAGGACTTATTTATTTGGAGAGGAACATTTTGCTTAGCCATCCAGGGGAACAGATCTGTGCTTCTCGTTTGGTTGCTGTTAGACAGGAGAGGAAGAGGGAGGCAAGAAAATAAGAATGCTTCAATGAATCAATGAAAGAAAGGGAAGAAAGATTATCCCATTTCATAAAGCTTATCCAAAGAAGATTAGACCTAAATGAATACAATATCCAGCCAAAAATGGCAGGCAGAGAGCCAGGCTGCCAGCTATTGTCAGATGTTGGCGTACTGACGGTATGTCAATAGGTTTCATGAAATATGCTGAACTCCGAGAGCTCCAGGAACCTTCTGGTGCCAACCACTCAGCCACCTGAATACACAGACAACCTGCAGGACTTGTGCTGCATTCAAATCACGTGACACGGGAATTGCAGCCAGCCTGGGACCACTTGATAGTTAAAAAGCGGTGACATGGAAGTAAAATCACACGATTTAAGCTGTGAAAATTACAGGTTTCAGTAAAATCTCTCGCCGTTGATCATCTTCTCCACTCATAACTGACATGGCTCTTTTGGCGATGCATTTGAGTTCATGTTTTATTGGCAGATTAAACATGTCAACCACAAACCAAAAACCCAACAAGTACAGTAACTGTGGCTTCCCATGTATTTTAGGAGTTGTGGTCAAAATTGGTATGAAAGAACATTTATTTTCTTCCCCACACGTACACTACAGCTTGTTGGTGATGCCAGGATTTATGAGGACAGAGAAACTAAGGTCGTGTTAACCACCTGAAAGAGGGAATCTCATGTATATCTACACTTTCCCAAACGAGCTGAAAGTAGCAAAGCAGACAGGCAGCAGCCAGTCTGCGTAGCTGAGTGTGCCTGCCTAACACCTCACCATCTTTGTTTCAGTGATCTAAAACCTGCTCTTAGACTTGTGAAAAGTGCCGGCTGTGCATCAGACGCCTAGTTTTCATGAGAGTTCCCAGCACCTACGAATTGACTGGAGTAACTTCAGAGTGCTGCTCTCTTCATATGGGGCATTTTAAACACATTATCCAGCCCACGGCCTCACATCCTCATTGTGAAAAGGATCTCTGAGTGCCCATCTCTCTCTCTGGCTGTTGTATCTCACTGGCTGATGACAGTGGATTGTGGTCTGAGGACCATAAAGGTGGAGATATATGCTCCCAGAACAATGTCTGCTGACACCCACTTTGCCACATCGAAAGAACCCAAGCTGTACTTTTAAGAACAGCAATACTCGAAGGGAGAAACTGGTCGTCATAGTGACAGCAGGATTGTAAAGCAACAGGGTACAGAAAATAATGGTGACCATATTTCCAGGTATGTTGCTGCAAATTAAAAACATGGAGTGGAGATGAAGGGTCAGTTCATCTATCTGAATATTTGTACCGACAATTACTCAAACGGTGACCCAGATTTTAATTACACGCCTCCCATCTCATCAGAGTGGTTTTGTTCAGCCGTGAAAGCAGGCAATGGGTGAAGCAGGAAGAAAGAAATTGCGCTGCTTTTGAAGCTTGGATAGTCAGTTTCAGAAGGTTTCAAAAATGTGGCAACCCAGACCCCCACCCGCCACTTTCACACAAAACAGCACTTCTAACTTTGGGGGCCCTTCACTGGTCTCATGAAAGTTCTCATTAGACACGAGCGGGATATAACTGGTACGTCATCCACAAGGTGTTAGAAAAATTAGAGAAAGTATAAGAATTGTTCTTCTCTTATTTTCTCTACACTATAGCTGTGTCTCAATTTGCGTTCTTCTGTTCTTACACTTGCTATTTTAAGTGCATAAGTGCATTCACACTGACAATTATGGCAAAATGCAGTGCACCATGAGTACCTGGATGGTGTACCTCCATGGTCGCCATCTTGGCTATGTAGCGCAATGGGAGGGACCACCAAGCTAAAAAAAGGTGGCCGTGGTTGCTATTGTTACAGTGAACACCGCACTAAAAGTAAAAGCACGTTAATTTTTATTCATTTTTAATAAAACTGAAGTTAAGTGAGCAAAGAAAGATATTTTGGCGGGCAACAATCGCAGTCAAATGTTGGCGATAATGCTCCGCCGGTTGCAATTCGCCATTAAAAAGAAGAAGGAGAAGAATGTGGCGATAAATTTCCAATAAGTGCACGTCCATGTTCAATTTGAGACAACACTACCCTGTCAAAATTCATGCACTGCGCAAGTATTTTATTACTCTTACTCTTATTACTTTCAATGGGGGGATATTTACGGAGAAATGAAGACTAGAGTGGACAATTAAAATGATTGGTAATGTGTGAGTCTGTCTGCACTGTGATGCATTTTAATGTGTCATTCAACAGGTACTTTACTGGATCCCAGTGGCCTTTATGACGACGAGGTCAGCTCACCTGAAAGTTTACAAAAGTAAGTCATACACATACAAACTAACTTGTTTTTGTCACTTAAGATGACAATGCATTGACTTGCATTAATTCCCAGGAGACTTACCTGAACCTTTAGCACATTCACTACATGCTGAAGACTACTTTTCTACTTTTCTTAACCAAAAGTTTTAACCCTAACATTTAGAAGTTTAGCTTTAAGGAGACTTTTCCCCAAATGGAAGTTGAGTCCCCATAATGTAACTGTTTGATTAACTATTTGTCACCACAATGTGAGCACACATATACACACAGATTTGTTCTAGTATACTTGTGAGGATTGGCTCATTAAACATGCCCTACCCCAACTGTAACCCTTACCCAAACCTTGACGTAAACCTAAACATGTCCAAGCCTTTGAAAGTCTGTTTGATGACTAGAACGTAACAGTGCTCCTTAATGGAACAAGAGGCAGTATACAGTCAGCAGCAGCTCTTTGAGTGGAAATACAGTAGCAGGTTTAGACTTCATAGGTATTAACTGCACTGGGAAAAACACTGATTTACACTGTTATTATCTTGTAACTCTAAATCCTAGTCAAAAGCTGACCTTTGACCTAAGCACTACACTTGATTGATTTGTGATTTTACAGAAAATGGTAACATTATTTCTGTAATTCCCTTTGAATTCTTGTTGTTTTATTGCTTTTTATTACCTGTGTTTGGACTCCAGGGCTGCATCCTTTGTCCTCCCGTGTATGTGTGTCTCTCTGTCTAAACTTCAGTCTACTGAGCCTTTCCCGTCACTGTGTGTCTCTTGTCAGAGTGATGGAGAACGAGGAGGGGAGGAAGGAGTACCTGGTGTTTCCTCCCAGTAAAAGCCAGTGTCCCGCCAGTAGTCAGAAGGGGAGGAAGATCCCACTGAAGGGCAACGGACGCAGGATTGACTACATCCTCTACAGCGACGAGGGCCTGCAGCAGGACTGGAAGCTGGTATGGTTTAGTAAAGGATTACAGAAAAATTACATAAAAACATGGTCCCATCTTCAATTGTCTCAAATTAAGACCAAAAATGTAAATCTAAGAACCCCTTAACATCCAGTTTTCCCATTTTGTTTTCCCTTAAGTAGCTTTAAAGAAATACTTCCCAAAATGTCAAACTACTTTATCTTATTCCACACTGTCTCTCAGACTTTATCTCATATATATTCTGTATAACCTTCTTCCAATTCTTCACTAAAGCTGTAGGATGAGTGAAACTAAGTGAAACATTCAAACCAAAGCTTCTGAAAATATTTGAGATGATGTGTCCATCATTTTAGACCCATTCCCCCACAATGTAGCCTGACATGTTTCTTTCAGAATTCAGTTTTAAGTCTATATTGACAGATTATTTACATTTGATGGCATTTGTTGATCTACAAGTGGAAAGTCAGACAGGAAAAAAAAAATTAAATGTGAACTTTAAATCCAAGAGTTGATAGTATTTTGATAATTAACATATGTATTCTTAACTAATGGTTCCCAACCTTTTTGGCTTTTGACCCACTTTAGGACTGAGCTTAGCATAGATGCTACGCTAGACATGTTCTACAAAATATTAAATAACTTTGGAACCATGATAGATAAAGCTTTGAATTTTGTCTGAACCGTGAGATTCTCAGCTTTCCGAGGCAATTTGAATGGTGCATGTAAGACAAGCAGGGCCTATTTACGGTGCGTGTGATCACGTGATACAGGAACAGAAGTATCACATGGAGTTCCAAAACACTTAAACACAACTATGAAAAAACACAAATTCCCATGTTGACTCCTCATTCCCATGAGGTCAAAATCTACCAGCACATAGAATACAGTATGTGGACATGCAGAAACATGAAGACAGCAAATTGGATTTTGAATCAGTTCTTCAAATCCAACATAGAGCTCTGTGCAGCACCCAGCTGTCAAGGGCTTGATTTGTGGATTTGAAGCCAGGTTGCGCAGTATGAGACACACAGTATGCAACAAGCCAAGAGCAGTAGGCAAGTGATTCTAACGTTGCAGCAGAATTCTTGTTTCACCTTTTCCAACACGTTTTGCAATCTTTTGTGCATCAAACCTCAAAGAAGTCTGCTAATAGGGTGAAATCATTGTGTTTCCATTTGCAGAAGCTTAGTGCAAGAACTCTGCTGGATTGATTGCCATTTCCACTTCCACAAGGAAGTGATCTGCCTTATTCTGCCCTGATTCATTTCCTAGCAACAAGAAGCTTGTCATACACTACCACAGGCGAATGTTTTAAAGACATAAAAGAGAGAGAGGAGAACAATGAAAGACAACAACACAAACTGAGAAGGAAAGGGTAATGAGGGCAATACTGCCACGGCTGTCTGTCTGTGTGAGGGATTGGAGAGGATTGGAAAACCAAATCACATCATTTACATAGAACATCTCTCTCTCTCTCCTTCCCTCTTGCTGTCTCACTCGCTCCGTGTCTCTCAAACTACAGCCACCTGATGCCACCTTGTGCCGGAATGTAGTTACTGTAACATCGTTTCACTTGACACTGGCTACCAAGTAAATTGTTCTGCTTCCTCATAGACAAACCTCAAACCCTGGCTTGAAACCATTATCACATTTCTTTACACATGCTATTTCATCATGTGTTGTTTCTGTTTATTCAGTTGTCTTATAGTCACGTTTGGAGAACTCGTGAGAGCACTCAGCAACCAGCCAATCTGGTTTTGCCACTTTGTCTGAGAAATGATCAAACATTAATTATCAAGCAGCAGTAGCAGTGATGACAGAAGTCCCAGTAGTACAAGTATTTTTATTGTGGGGGCAATTAGTAGTAGCAATAATAGTGGTATTTTTGGAGGTAACAATAGTGGCAGTGATACCAGTGGTAACAGCAAGTAGTAGTAAAGTACCCTGTGTGGCCAAAAGTATGTAGATACTCCTGTCCACATACCTTTTGGTCTGGGTTTGTTTTTCATGGTCTGGATAAGTCCCCTTAGTTCCAACAAAGGGAAATGTTACAGCACACTATGACATTTTAAACAAAAGTGTGCTTCCAACTTTTTGGCAACAGTTTAGAGAAGGCCCTTCCCTGTTTCAACATGACAATGCCCCTGTGCACAAAGCCAGGTCTATAGGGAAATAGTTTCCTGAGTTTGGTGCACATGGAAGAAGTTTGTCGAGTCTGAAGTCTGCCAGAAAGCCTTTAGGAAGTCAGGTGACGTAGTATAATGAGAGACAAAGTCTGTGTATCGAGGAGGTCGGGGTGGATGGATGGATGGAGATGGGTCAAACACCAGACTTTCACCCAGGAGACTGCTGTTTGTGTCCCTTGTAAAACCAAAAGTCAACGTTGACTTATTATTTTAACCCAAACCATGATCTTATCCTAAACTTAACCAAGTAGTTTTGGTGCCTAAACCTAAGCAAACTGCGACTGTTTCACAGCGTTAACCACGTGCTGGCAGAAAGCCCTGAAGGCTAATTTGAAGGCCCTGAACGCAATGAACGGATGAACTGGAACGCCAACTGCAAGCCAGGCCTTATGCGTGCCCACTTGTGGCCATGTAGTATAGTAGTTGCAGTAGCAAAAGGATGGTAACACTTTACTTTAACCCCTCTCCATTTAAGCATTTAAAACCAGTGGATAAACATTTAATTTAACACACTATACAGTACACTAAAGTTTATAACACACTACATAATGTAGTCATAAACACTTATAAGGACAATTTTTAGAGTTTGTTAATGTACAGTATATATCAACAATTAGAATGTGTCCTATGTAGACATATTTTATATTATTACAACTGTGTTTTACTATATTGTCATTCATGTGTTTATACACACCATTTATTAAATTATCAGTCAGATTTATAATGAGTAATGTGAAAGATGTTACTCGTACTGACAAACTCAGAGAATTATCATCTAACGTTGCAGTTCCCCTCAATTCCACAAAGCTTTCTAGCTCATTGTTTTGGGTTTCCAGCCTCAAACCCTGCTGTCATCAACCACAGACAGACATAGTTAGCGACTAGCTTCAAGAAGCATTTAGCAGCTAAAGAGCCAAATGTATTTCTAAGGAGGTGGTGGAGACTAAACAGACCTAACAGGAGAGTGGATATTGGACTTAAGTGGCCAGATACACAACTCCAAATAAATGCTAATGTTGCTCTGTGTCTGCTGGATGAGACAATCGGTGACTATTTGCCAGAAAGTTCACTATAACAACTTTATATGGTGATGCGCTGCCCTCTAGTGGCCAAAAAATTAATAAATGCAGCTTTAAAGTGATTACAGAATAACAGTAAGCTCCTCATGATTTGATGACAGTTCTCTTCTCCTCCTCCTCCTGCAGGAGATCGAGGAGTTCAGCCTCGTCACCCAGCTGGCTGGCCTCACCGACCACCTGTCTGTGGCCATGCGATTGGCTGTTTCCACAGGGGAAGAGGAGCCTTAGACTGGCCACCTGAGCTTTTTTTTAAAATACTGCCATGGAGGAATGACAGACGACCAGGAAGAGAAGAAGAGATTTAGAGTTTACAGATATGGAGCTGCTTGAGAGAGACGAAATGCAGTTCTGTGAGAGGATTGACGGGACAGCGAAATGGACGGATGAATCACTGGAGGGGCGCTCAGTGGATTAATGGATATAAAGAAGGTAGATGGGAGCGGCAGCAGAGGAGTGATATGAAAGAGAAAGACTCTGGAGGGGAGAGATAAGCAGGGGAATTCAGTTTAGAAGGCCAGAAAGATATTCATCTTCCTGGGTAAACCACCCCCACACACACAAACACACACTAAATGTAGTACCTAACACACGAACACAACTGATTGACATTTTGACTGTTGAATATCGCCAGGCCTCTCCAGTCTTCTCCTCCAACACTCCCTGTTGAACCGAATCCAGAGGGTTTTATTTACAGTGAATTGTTTCATGTAGCCAATTTACACACACTCCTTTTATTGGATCTGTTTTAGCCGTAGTGTAAGTATGATTTTTTATTTTATTTTATTTTTTATGATTCTACCTTCAGGGACAGTTGGATCCTCATTCTTTGTTCTACATTCTACAGTGACTGTGTATAAAAGGAAAACACATCATTTAAGTGATGAGAGGGTGAAGCGTACAGCTACTGACTGGCCTTTACACCGACCGTCTCTGTCCTTGTGTCGTGCTCCTTCCTGAAAGGCTATTGGTCAGATCTGCTGTCACTCATTCACCTTACTACTCCCACGTCAGTCCCAGGAACCTCAACAAGTGTCTTTTTTTCTAAAAAAAAACAAAAACAAAACTAGTCTTTCTAAAAGGAGAAAAATAATATGATACAATTTCTATTGTCGCCACACCACTTTTTATAGGGAGTTTAAATGCCTGTTTAATACTATATGGTATGTTTCTAAAAAGAAGTATAAAGGGATGTGACATTGGAGAAAAAAGTTGTTGTTTGATGCAATGCTTATAGCATGTTTTTCAGCCATGACTGGTGAAAATTAGATGGGACATTTTTGGTGTAATAGTGGAAACTGAGGCTTTGCTGATGCATGATGGGAAACGGTACCAGTTTACAACATTAATATAGCGGCTTGATACACTTGCTTGCTTGAGTGTGGCTGCTTGACGAGTCAAGAAGCATTTTTCCCTGAAACACACTTACTGTATGCCAGTGTGACATATGTGCATGTGAGACTCCACCCTGCTGATGACACTTAACACACAGGTATGCACAAAAACATACAGAGGAATTACATAAAGCAGGCACACACTACACGCATCATGTACAGAGGGATTTCAGGTGACGTAACATACCCTCTAGCGGCCATACTGGAGGTCCTGACAACATGTGACTTGCCTGTCTTTGAGGGAGCAGATATTGTGAGCTTGTTAGTTAAAAAACCACTGTAGCTATCTGGTTAGCGAGTCGTCACTGTCTTGTAAGCACGTCTGATTTGCGCACTAGCTAACGTTTTTGGTTTGAGCACAGCTAGTTGATCACCATGATGACAGCCATATTGTGACGCAACTGCAAAACCTCATAATAACGAAACATTTCGAAGACATACAGGCTGCGCACACCCTGTAGCTACAACACGTCAAGTATACGTAAGATTTAAGACAGCCCCCCCCCACAGAATTCAAGAAGTGAATACAGACACACAGCATACCAAGTACACAAATATATGAAGTAGTGTAATACTACAATGCAACACAACTTAAGGTGTGTTCAGACTGAGAGCTAAACAAACAGGCGGTGCAAATTGCATATAAAGTAATTGCACTGACGCAAGTGAATTTCATTTTGCTCTGGGTGGCGCGAAATGAGGCAAGACGCATCCGTCCATGTTATAAATGTTTCAACTTAAGTGAAAACTTTGCATTTATCCCAAGGCTTTATGACTCCAATTTAATGAACAAACAGATAAGAAGAAAAGGAGAAGGATCTGTAGGAAAATAATGGAAAGAACCAGGCTGGAAGTTTTGATGTAATATCTTGTACGTATGTTTTTAGCTAGCAACAGCTAACATCCGTACAGTCTGTAAAGTAGCTGTTTCAGGCAAGTTAACACAAACTGCACAAACGCTCCAACAGTCAAACTTGCACAGATAGCGCAAGGCAAACCTTTGCTTGGCATTCAGTCTCAACACATCTTCAGATTTCTGCTCCCTGTATTAACACACTGCTTCTGCTGCTGGTTGGACAACAATATACTGCAGATGCACACCAATGCAGAGATTACAACCTTTGGATAGCATAGCATTAGCATTCAACTCCCAATCTTTAACAGACCCACACAGACCATGGTGTCAAACAGGAGCTGGAACTTTGTAAAGAGCCGTGTCAGTGTAACTATTAATAGACCTGTAGATACTAAAACTCTCCTTGTGTCCCCTGTAGACTGTAGACCTCTTTGCCATGGTGCTCCCTGTGAACATATGCTAGGTTGAGTGATAGGCCACTACCCTTCCCTCAAACTTTAGAAAATAACATGGAAGCAGTTAAACCTAAATCATCAGTATTCTGCAGATTGATCTCATCTAATAGTTCTGTTTAGAAAAGTAAGCAAACTGGCTTTACACAGCAGAAACTTAACGTAAGTTTGCTAACATTAGCCGCCATAAGCTACTGGTCACACCAGACCAGGTAAGGCTGTTGCAGCAAAACCTGAGTGAATTGAATTGAGAAAGGGTGTGTTTTATTACTTATGAATCCATTTCTTTTTTCAAAAAAATGTAGGTTTTAGTAATGGTGGCCTCCCTATCACTCAACATTATGTATGCTAAGGAGTTAGCAGGAAACTCCCGATCAATGATCTACCGTACGGGGAACACATGGAGCATACTGGTGTCATCAGTCAGCATGGGATAAACTACCAAAATCATGCTGTATGATTCTTTTAGAGATGTGTGTAAAACTCACTAATGTAGAAGCCTGTTTCTCTGAATAAAACATGTATTACAGTAAGGTTTTCAGATACTGTTTGATTTCCATGGTCTGCACGGTGAACAATGTTTACAACAGTTTTGGGACCTGCCTGCCCGTTCCTTGGCACTAGAGAGGAGCTTTCCAAGTGTCAGTTTCAACGTGTGTGTGTGTGTGTGTGTGTGTGTGTGTGTTTGGGCAGCTCGTCGTGTGTCATGTTTTCAATACAAATGTGCTAATTGGTGTTTCTCTGAATACACTGTGCTGAAAGGTAACAGGATTGACAGTGCAGTATGCGTTTACAGATGTGGTTTCATGAGTATACATCCCAGTGCTGTGAGTGTGCTACTGTGTGCGACTGTGTGTGTGTGTGTGTGTGTGTGTGTGCGCGCGCACGCGTGTGTGGTATGTGCGAGTGAATGCAGGAAACATCTTGGTTGTTCTGTTATGTTTGTTCAACTGTCATTTTTACTTACAATATGAGTCCACAAGTCACCTGGCTGCTCTGACACTCTATGTCTCGTTATGACTCACATTATTATGGTTATTATGACTAATATATTCTTCATATTACTAAGGTCTGTACCTGTTGTTTTTTTTCTTAGGTTGACTCTGTGTCAGGTTCTTTTGTGAATCACCACTCCAATGAGATCAAATGCTAGAATATGTTATTTAGTCATGTAAATACACTATAGGTCTATAGTGAGTTACTGAAAGGTGCCACAGTTTCCCTGAGAATCTGTTCTTAGGGGAAATAAGTTATGGTTTGGGGAGAAGCACAGTGGTAGAAGATGTAAAAACTAATTATTTAATAACCTTTACATTTCAGCTGTCCTATTCTATTACGCAACACCTGAATACTGCCTAACAATTCATCAATAAGCATGGAGAGACAGTGCAGCGAGCATCCAAACAGGGGGACTTATGTAATGCTACATCTTCATGGTGATACTACACTTTTGTGTTATTTCTTAAAAGTTGGAATGTGGAGGTAATGCATTTTTGTCATTTGGAGTCTATTTTGTTTGGCTAATTGTTCTGTGTTTGTATTTTTTTATTTTTTCAATAACGGACTGAAGACAGTGGTGGGCAGAGAAGCTGATTGGTTGATTAAAGCTGAAGGTGTAAGGGCAAATTTTTGGTTTGTATTGGTTTTGTGTGTTCATGGTGAGCGCTATCCCTAATACAGGAATGCTATGTGGAGGGAACCTGACATTTCAGTCATTTAGGCGCTCATTCAATTTATTATGGGAGGAAATAGGAACTCAACAGATGGTAGGCAATCTTCTTAGCGATTTCTAAGATGAAAAAACAATATTTTAGGTGGGTGTAGAGTATCAAAACACAAGTGAGATTCTTCCATTAAAGCTGCATTAATCACTTTTTTTTGGCCACTTGGGGTCAGCTCTGATTTGGCCTCACCATCCGGCTCTTTAGCTGCTAATGCTACACTAGGCTATGTTCACTAACTAGGCAGGAAGTGTAAAGTGGCTCTATCAGTGATTTTATCTGTTGCAGCTTTAACGTCAATACAAATATATTATCTATATATCTATATAGATATAGATATATAGATATAGATATATCAGCAACAGTGTGCTCAATGCTGCCACAGGTGGCTGGAAGCTATATAAAAGTAACACTACTGATCAAAACAGCAGTCTAATACTGCATAATACTTTCTAGCAGGGAATGAAAGACATTTCTTGCTGTCGAAGTAAATCCTGTTTTTTGTTACTTTACACTTTACTAATTATATCATTATTTCCACCTTAGCAGTTGCTGAGAGGATTGCCTACCCCCATCGCAAATATTATGAATGCCTGAGTGACTGAAATGTCTGGGTTCTATCATATAGCCATTTAGGACCATGATGTATAGTATGACGGCCCAGAATCAGGGCGAGGTGTGCCCAGTATCTCCACAGAGGGACAGTGTTTCGTGGTAAATGGGGGAGCATGTTTGCAGAAATCTCCTCTGCCTCATGATACTGTTGCTAATGACAATCACGCAACCAGAATTATGGTCTCTGAATTATTTCTAAGCCTTCATTGGCCTTCTGTGGAGCTACGCACTCACAACACAGACCCCCTGCACTGCCAAAACCATGAGAAAACACAGCACAGGTTGACCTGGAGGCGAGCACGAGAGAACTGCTGTGGAGTAGGACATCACACCTCAACCAGGGCTTTTTTTTCTCACTTGAGCTTTTTCTCAAGTCATTGTCAAAACAGTGTCATTAATGGAATGCACAAGGAAATTAGTTTGTCCCGATGGTCATCCAACATGTTATGTAATGAGAATGTAGACACCAAAATAATCTGTGTATCCCCAGTGCTCAGTGCAAACACTTCAGCAAATTTCATGTTGATTGATAATCAGGATTATAAAGACTATGAGGAACAGAAAATGCATATCAAACATGAGCACTCACGTATTTTTAAACTAACAGGTCACTCTGTCTTCTCTGGGTAATTCACAATGTATTTCAACAAATAATCAGCAAGGACTCCTGCATTATTTTGGTGTCTATAGTCTAAAGTAAGCTAACCAATGGGTCAATTGCTGACAAATCTCTGTTTTGAGTATTTTGTAACATTTCTGATCACCAATCACTGTCCCCTCGTGTCCATGTCAAGTCCAGGACAGAATTATTCAACAGCAAGTCCGAGTTGAGCTCTAAGCTTTTGTAGCTGCATGTACTGTAATAATGCTTCAGGCTTGTAGTTTCGGTAGAAGTGATGCCTCACTTTGCTATCCTTTTCTGGTTTGATTTTCTATAATTTGTCTGTGTTTTTTTTTAAATTGATTTTTGTCTTTGGATTGGGGGTGTTTCTCGATGGGGTCATCTAGCTTGGTCTCTAATGTGGCTGCGGGATCACTAGCTTTTCTCTTTCTAAGTTTCTTCAACAAACTGCTTATTTTCTTCTGCTTTTTTAAAAAACAAAGGAGTTTTCCCTCTTTATCTGTGTCTTTGTGTCGTTATTTGAGCTCTGGGGGCATGGTATGGAAATACGTGATGTCAATACTAGTACTACTGACTTGTGGTCAGTGGAAGCACTGGTTGACCCTAAGTTTCACTCAAGTGAAAGGGCACCATAGAGTGGGTTGTGTATACGTTTATTTTATTTATTTTTTTCAACATGAAATGCAATCATATTCACGATATTTATCACTGGGTATAAGACACTCAAAGAAGGCTATTTTAATACAACATTGAGGTCAGAGCAAAAAGAAACTTTTGTTTGTCTTGCTTAAAGGGCAAAGAATATAAAAGTGAAAGCTTTTAAGGAGTCCTTCTGCTTTTTATGAACAGAGGGAGAAATCTAGCACTAAACATTTACATATGGTACTTATCAAGTGTGAAAACTCCCCTTACACTGAAACTAAAGTCAAATCAGCTATATATATGACACACAAAATCACTAGACTGATAACATGTCAAAGGGCTTTGTTTAATTTCCAAGTAATTCCCAGTACAATAAAAGAACAAACGTGAACTATTCCTTTGATTCTCTGTTACTAGTATGTAAAATGATCTCAAGTTTTTAAAGCCGCACTAGTCAATATTTTTACATGAACAATTGGTCAAATAACTGTGTAATGTCAAGGGGTCGCTCATAATGACATACCCAGAGAGTATTATCACCCAGCGCTGCAGTTCACCTCAGTTCTATGGAGCTTTATAGTGTCTTTTAGCTCATTGGTTTGGTTTTACTGCTTTCTGTCTCCCCAATCTCATCAAGCTCGTTTTCAGCAGCAGGCAGCTGTTTCCAGCAATAAAGCTCTTAAAACCCACTGCACTCCACCTGCCCAGCACCAAACAGTAGCAAGACAAAGTTAGCGGCTAGCTGGGGAACATAAGCAACTGTTTGCCAACATGTTCCACATAACAATTTTATATGGTAATAATATGGCCATGCTGAGGTTTTAGCTAGTTTCACCACTGTTTTCATTCGGTCTCACCACTCTCATCAGCATCTTATTCTGGATGCAGCAGAAGCCTCTGAGAAGCCCACTACACGCTCCCTGCCCAGCATCAAACAACAGACAAAGTTAGACTAGCTGGTGAACGTGGTGGAGCATTCAGCAGCTGAAGTATTTCCCTCAGCAAAACAGCTAAAAGGAGAGTGAATATTGGACTTTATCAAGTGGACAGAAAGACAACTTTAAATATATGTTAACGTTGCTCCATGTCTGCTGGATGTGTAAATACGCAGGTGTTTGCTAAAATGTTCACTGTAATATGTCAGTGTTGTGTACAGCATGATGCACTGCCCACAAGTAGCTAAAAAACAATGAATGCTACTTTAAATTGTAAATCTGTCTTTTTCTTCACTGCTTTAAGAAAACTGACACTTATCCATCAACATGTCATGTATTTTACATTGTAGGGAGCAAAAATATAAACAAAAAAATACAAGAAATAATGGGACGGATCAGGATAGTAAATGAGCCAAAATAAATGACACCCACTTTTCCCACAGGGGAATTGTACAACAAGGGGAGAGGGGAAAGGGCAAGAGGAATTTATAGTAGAGACCACAGAAGAAGAAATGAAGCAGGAGGGGCTCTGAACTTCAACACATGTACATTCTGGAGTCTGGAGGTTCTCCCAGTCAAAAACTAATCAATATTATTGAATTGAGCATGGAAGTCCAGTCTTGACATTGGATAAGAATTTCTGACCAAATAATATCACCTCTGGTCCATTTACTAGCTTTTTCTGAGCTTTCAATCACATGGTCTTCATCCATCTTTAGTGCTGATGAAGACCAAGGCAATACCAACTTGAGATTATTTTGTCATACAATTTAATTGACGAATAACGTCTGTAAAAGAATTGTTTTCTTGTCCAATGGAGTGAACAGCTTCAGTTTATTTTATTTCAAGACACGACAAAACTGAAGTGGAAGAAGGAAACATTAGGATTGCTTAATCTTTGTACATGAAACTAACTGAACTGTCCAGTCTAGATCATTGCATCACATTCAGCTCCTCAGGCTACTGCACATATTTACATATGACTAGTTCAGATCTGACAGGAGGATTACTATGACTAAATCACACTAAATATATAGAGCAGCAATATGAGTCAGACATACAGTAAGCCTTCATACCGTTGTACTAGAGTTCTCACACAAAGCTCACCTGTTACAGTACATTTTGTATGACTACTGCTGCAGTATGTGTCGGCACATTTTCCCTGCTACTTTAAAAAGATACTTTAGTATACATAAACAGTCTAGCCCAGTTATTCCAAACCTTTTTCGGCTTGTAACCCCTTCAAATTAAATAATGTCTACTTGTGAACCCACTTCACAGGTTTTTGCCTTCGTGTGGACATGTTATGAGAAGTTCAACCAAAAAAAATCATATTTCCTTGTAAGATTATTTGATGTTAAGGATTTTCACTGGCCTGAAGAGGTGAACATAGCCTGTATTTTACAAGAAAAAAAATAAGCAAAAATGTTTGAAAATCTGTAACAAAAAAACAATTTTAAAAAGAAAAAGAAAAAGTTACATATGATTTTGTCCAATTGTCTTCCTAGTCCCTTTACAAGGGCACACCATGATGGTCTGTTTACTCGTCATAGAAATAGTACTCATAGTATAGCACACTGTATAGCAGTAAAAACTGCTGTACAGGCTCTGGAGGATGCTTTGTCAAGTTGGAGAAATTACCGGTGTACCCCTTTAATCATGTATCTTGAGACCCCATTGGATTCAGTCCAATCTGTGAAAATGAATTCCTCATCCTCGAGTTGATGATATAATTGTTATTGTCATGCAGTAATCCTTGTGAAAACCCTTGAGAATCCCCAGACTGGTTTTACGGCTGTGCAGTTTAACTTCCATTGTAGTGACAGTTCTATTGAATGTCAATCAAATAAGTGTTCCCCGACTACCGCCATGACTCAGACTCTCGTAGTTTCCTGACATAATTAAAAACTGGAATTTTGCCAGCAAAAAATGTTCAGTATTACAAAAATGTAAAGTTGGTATGCCTATTTTGCACACAAAAAAACTATTCAATTATTTTGTAGGGAAGAAGGCCTGGTTGCTCTTTTTAATTGAATTTGATTAGGTTCATATACGTGCTCTCAGTTATCTACTGGAGTCTCTTCTGTTCTGTCTGCACACATTATAGTCCATTAATTATAAGTGGGTTTCCTGACTTCTTTATCTTAATTTAGTAGGTATGCTAAAGCATCTTTTTAAAGTAGCAGCTTTAAGCACTCCTTTGTACCATCAGCCATTCGGTTACACAATGCCACCTGCTGTAATGACTCCAGTCACAGCCATCTCTGTGGTTTCAGAGGTCTACAGCAGTGTGGTCACCTCTCGTGGACTGTATTATACTGTACCCACCATACATGTGGACATTGTTTGCACTGTTTTGCGCATTTAATACTACTTTGACTCCATGATCTTACATATTTATTAGTACTTTTAATATTTTTATTCTCCATTCTATTTATTGTATTAATTATCTATTACTTATTATTCCTTTCTGTTCCTCACATATCTTCACTGCTGTGAAACGGAAATTTCCCCACGGGGATACATAAAGAGCTACCTACCGACCTTATTCATGCAGTTTATAGCTGATATGTATGTCAACCACACTGTAGTTTGCAACGGGCTTCTGCAGAATGCTAGTGCATGCACAACAGCACACTTAACTATAAAAGGTCAGTGATGTCAGAGAAGAAAGTACCCCATGTGACAGAAGCTGTGACAATTTTGATCAGAGTCACAGAAGCGTGGCGTTATTCACAGGGAAACCACGCTTGAAAAACAAAAATGCACTTCCTCATTTCTCACGTTGATCACAAGTTTCACTGAATGTCAATTTGTTTAGGGAAGTGAAATGGACTTTAAAAAAAACAACAAAAAAAAACACATGCACAAAAAGGCCCACGCATGAAACTCCCACTCCTGGTAAACCCCCCCAGACAGAAGATGAGACATACTGACACGTCATAGTTAAGTCCCATCTGGGTCTTTCCCCGGCTGCTCCTGAATGGTATAAATGTGGAGGCTGATGGAGGATACACTCACAGCAGAGAGAACAGGCTGATACAGCTCAACTGCGACTTTCACTTACTGCTACACCGTGAAGGGAACACACACACACACACACTTCAGGATGGCTGCTCCTCGTCTCGCTCTGTCTGTGTTTGTACTGATGCTGGCTGTCATCGCTCTGAGTGAAGGTAAGAAGGAGCTTGGCAATAACACATTCAGTCAGTGTGTCAGAGAGGTGAAGAATCGTATTTGTTTATGTTTATCATTACATTTGATCTAACGGATAGGATTCAGTCTGATCTATATTTTGTAGAATTGATGGATGTGTACTGTATAGGAAGAGGTTAACCTGCTAACAGTAACTGTAAAACAGTGTTGTCTTATTTCCAATGAAGAAAATGAAATGGGAAACAAACAGTATCCCCACGTAGATTTAGGGATCCCACACACTTACGTTAAAAAAATATATATATATACTGTTCGTAATATGATTTCTATATAATCATTTTATAGAGGTTCCTCCACACTATGCTCTCTGGGGTTATGAGTATTTCTGATCCTAAAAACAAAGTTACGGACCATGAATCAATATTTTTATAGAAACAATGTATCAAATGACTGTAATGTAAAAGGGGTCACTCAGTGACAAACCCAAAGAGACCCTTGGCCTCTTTAGCTCATCGTTTTCGTTTTACAGGCTGCTACTTCACTGTTTCAGTTCAATCTCACCGCTTTCATAAGCCTCATTTCCAGCAGCAGCAGGCAGCTGTTTAAGTGAAGAAGCTCTGATAAACTGACAGTACACTACCAAACAGCAGACAAAGTTAGTGACTAGCTGGCTAACATAATGACTAAAACAAGTGAATATTGGACTTAAACTCATCATGTTGCTATAAATATCTCCAAATTAATGCTGATGTTGCTCCGTGTTTGCTGGATGTGTAACAGGCAACTGTTTGCTAACATATTAGCCATAACAACATTATAAGGTGATACTATGTCTTATAAATAATAGATAATATGTTCTGCTGCCCCTGAGTGGCCCAAAAAAAAAATCTATTAATGTAGCTTTAAAGTTTGATATGATGGATCCAGCAGCACCATGTTAAAATATAATTGAAATGTACATTTTTATAATATTGAACAGGTTACTTTTAAATTGAGCCAGTCCTTATTTAAACAGCAGAGCAACACACATCGAGTTTTTACATATCACATATCACAAACGAAAAAAAAATATATATATATCAGATTTCACCTTGTGCAGCCCAACAGGAAATTAGAAAAGGGAACAAAAAGGACCAAACAGATGATGTCAAAGAGTCTGTGTTTGTTCCAAGTTGTTCATGTGTATCTGTTTGTTGGTAGGTCTGCGTGGTCCTGGACCAAAGAGATGCTGTTTTGATTTCAACGAGAAACCAGTGGCTAAGGGCAGAGTGATGGGCTACATCAGGACCAGCCAGCGGTGCTCCAACCCTGCCGTCTTGTAAGTACACAACCACAGAGGAATATATCACCAGCATCACTGTATCTTCTCACGCATGCACCGAGCCTAACTGTCCTGTTCATGTGTGTTCAGGCTGACAACAATGGCAGGTCGTAAGCTGTGTGTCAGGCCTTCAGCCACTTGGGTGAAGGAGCTCATCGCCCACCTGGACGCCAAATCTGTCCCGGGAGAGACGTCCAACCTGTAACCGTGGCAACAACACCATGTCTACTATGAGAGCCTCCAGTGAACAAAATCGTGCCAGATAATGTGCCACAATGCTGCAACTATAATTATCAAAGAAGCATTGACTACAAATATGTTACCATCTCCACCATAAGGTCTGCAGGGGGGGCAATCATCAGCTAAACAGCAGCTCTCTGTCTATATGCAAAATATATACTAAATATATCCTAATAGTGACATTTTGTAACATACTAATGGATAAAATTTGCTGGGATGAGACATTTACATTTCCTGCCATGCAAAAGTAAAAATGTATGCAGTTTTAAGATGGCGCTCTTTTATTATTGACATTTACGCCATATTTTCTTGATTTAAAAAGTTTAATTTTAGTATACAGAAAAGGTATATTTTTGCTTAATATAACACTCAAAGTCCGACCGTCAACACTGTGATCTACTCTTGCATTGTAATTTGAACTGTCAGAAATTACATTCACTGTAAAAAGAGCAATGTCTCCCAACTCCACTTGTTGTCATCAGTAGAGGATAAGCTATGGGTTACCCCACTATTTCAACAATGACCCACTGTGAGCTCTTTGTTTTGTTTTTCTAATATAAATTGAAGTGATGTTTTTTCTATTTACAGTCATCTTTTGAACTGAGCAATTTGACAAAATAATTTATTTCTGTATGCTTGTGCTACGAATTTGATTGTCTTGAATTAAAGCAAAACAATGTCAAAGTTTGACCTTGAGGTTCTCTCTCTTCTTGTCAGTAATGGTATTTATTTAACACTTTCCAAGTGTTCGTTCCCTGTTTAATATTACATACGTAAACTAGTGTGTGGAACCATAAATGCTGAAGAGATGGAGACAGGTGCAGCAAATGGGCTTGAATCACAACTTTGATCAAATTCTCATATTGCTTTTGATCATTTCATCTGTCTTTTCAAGGCCAAAGTCCCGGGCAGCTTCCTTACAGAGCTGTAAGCTTTAGATGTGCTGGATTTTGTATCTGTCTGATAACACTGGGTACCTCAGCAGGACTGAAGTAATGAGTTTGTCTTCTGAGCCAAACACTCATCTTCTGGAAGAAGAACAAATGAAGAGTTTAGCTTGAGCAATAAAACTAGTAACTAAAATAACTATTTGTTTTAACTTTAAAAAGTTAGTGTCCGGGCTGCCTTAAAATTTTAAGTTGATTGAACTTAAGAAAACAAGTAATTTTGTAATGATTCAAAACAAATAAACTTTTCTTGTCAAATAAACTTGATTTTAATTCAGTTGTACTGAAATCCTTTAGTTTATGTAACTTAATCACAATTCAGGTCCAATAGAATTCTCTATCAACACAATCTTTCAATTTCTTTCAACAGGAATTCCATAGCTGAAAATACTTTGTTATGTCAACTTTATTACATATTTATATTTGAGTTATTATAATTTTGTTCTACTTAAGATTAAGTTTATACTACATATTTAGTAATTCTCTTTACTTTTAGACTTTAGCTTCATTTTAGATCTCATCTCTACAGGTTATTGGTTGTTAAAAAAGGAACCAAACCAATTCCAGTTCTTCAAAGATTTAATTCAACAGATGGGCAAGGTGATTTGAGTATACAGCAAAATAACAGATACAAAAAGATTTTTGCCCCTGAAACAGCACAAGCTTGGGTGTAAAACATACCAACTCTGTTAGGATATGCCATCTAGGCAGCAGGACCTAAACGCAGACGGGACAGGCAGACTGGTGCAGATGAATGATTTATTTAAAGCAGCAAAAACTTACAGAACTCGGGAAACCAGGAGCAGGAGTCGGCCGGACCACCAACCAGGAAACAGGACCAGAAGCAGGTCGGTCTGTGACGCTGGGCAGCTGAGGCTCTGTGGCGCTGGGCAGCGGAGACTGCAGACGGCGTCGGGTGCCCCGACAACCACCTCTTCATGGGCCTCCATGGGTTCCCGGGAATATCGCCAGCCGAGTGCCCTCAAAAAGTGAAGGAGACTGGAGGCTATCAGGCTGGTTGCTAGCAGGCCAGAGGCTAGCAGACATTTGGCTAGCAGGCCAGTTGCTAGCAGGCCGTGGCTTGGGCGCAGAGGTGGCTGGAGTGACTGGCTCCAAAAGGACAGGACAAGGAGAAGTGCCGAGACACAACCTCCACCTAAAAGCCACCCTGTAGGCCACTTCACGGTCCCGCTTCCAGAGGATTGCAAGGGCCCTCAGGAAGTGTGGGTCCTTGACAAAAACCTCTCGAAACTCCAAAATCTTCCCAGCAAAAAGGCAGGCTGGGAAGATAACCCTCTGCTGGGTCCATTACTGGTTGGTTCATTCTGTTACGATATGCCATCTAGGCAGCAGGGAAAGGACCCAAACGCAGATGGGACAGGCAGACTGGTGCAGATGAATGATTTATTTAAAGCAGCAAAAACTTACAGAACTCGGGAAACCAGGGAACGACACACAGGGAAAAACCAGGAACGCAACATGGAGAGACAACCAACAACAATGAACCAACAAGAGAACTAGTGATGGGTTGTACCGTGCCGATGCTTCGGAGCATGTGTCGAGAAATCCCGCAAGTGTTTAGTGAAGCGCATATCGACGCTTGTGTCGTTTAGGGCGAGTGACGTCACTGATGACGTTCGAAGCCTCGCTGGTTCAGGAAGTGGTTCGAGTATTGGCGCGATATATGAACACACACACATATATATATATATATATATACCGCAATAGATCTGCTCACACTTCGTGGGTTAGTGTTGGAGATTTGTTGGTTTGTGTGTGAACCCCAGCACAGTGGAACACATTTTGTTTCTGAATAACAATGAATAAAGTCCTTCACTGCCCCTCACCTTGTTAAAACACTGCAACAGTTTGAAAACAATTGTTCCCCTGTCATTATGAGTTATTCAAACGTTGACAAAATTATTTATTGATAAACATTTGACAAGTAATATTAGATTCCATTGTATTGTCATGTTACATACTCATAATACACTAAACAAAAATAGAAATTTTATTTATATGAATGAATACATGAACAATACATGAAATGCATTTATTAAGATTAATTGATTTATTTTACTTGGCAGTCATTCCCATGGCTGCACTGTCGCAGGACAGTCTTGAGTGTATTACAAATTGATAAAATTACCTATAATATATCAGTCTTTGACCAGCAGGGGGGTTTGTGTGCACATAAAGCCTCGAGAAATGAACCTTTGTGTTGTAGGTCCACAAGTACACTGTGGTATAACACTGACTTTACTTCTACTTTGTTAACTTTTAACATTAAATTGATATAGATGATATTTTTGACTTTTCTTTCTCACCATCTACAACACCCGTATATGTCACAAGTTTGGCATGTGCTGTAATGTGCACTGGCTCACTAAGATTCCCGGCACACTCCACACATGGAGTGGAGGTGGTGGTGCTCCTGCTGGGGATGGAGGTGGAGGCCGTCCAGATGAAGTATTTTTACAAGTTGTTAAATGTTTCATCAGAGCAACACGTCTGATTAATGTTGACGTGCAGTAGCAGCAGTGAAAATGTGGTGTTTGTCTGGCGAGGGAGTCATAATACACAATTTTAATTGTCTCTTGGCTCCAACCATAAGCATAATGCCAGAGGTGTGAAGCTTCTTTGTAACTATGATAATAAGGCCAAAAGGTTTTGCAGTACTTGGATTAAATGAGATCGTAAGGGTTCCCAGTTCTTTGTCTGAACTATTTCTGCTAGACATCATAGTGTAATACAGAATTATACTATATTTTCCAACAAATACACACAGTGTAATTGAACTGAATAAAGAAACTTCACAGTATTCACACACATACCGTCCTGTTGAGCTGCAATACGAACGTGATTTGCAACATGATTTTGTACCTCATGTAAATGGTTAAACACCATTCTACAGTAGGGACAGTGGTAAATGTTGCAGCATCTCTCAGTAGAGAGAAAGGGATCCTGTCCTTGCTTCAGTATCGTTTGATGCATCTGTGCAGGTTAAACAAACACAAACACACACCATTTAAACATCTGTCAGCGAAAAAACAAACAACCCGCCCCAACAACCTATGACTTACTACACTTGCTAAAAGTTGCAATAGGGAATGTCAATCTTTGTAGCGTTATTCAAGCGCAGTTTGTTGGGGGATGGGAAAATAAAAACTATATTAGCTAGCTAGCTAGCATTCTAACACTGAGGTACCCCATCCAGATACTGCACTGAGCATTTAATGAGCTACGAATTGTCAATATTATGAATCTATTATAATAGACAATGTTAACCTTAGCTGAGAAAAAACTTTAAATGCTTCGCCGAACCACAAATTATCCATATTCAGGTATACTGTCTAATTTATTTAACGCTGACGTTAAGCTAATGCACGATAAATATTTCACGAAACAATGTTAACAATGTTCATGTCGAGATAGCGATAGGTCAATGAAAACATTTCATACACGCCGCAGAGTTAATTCTAAGTTGGGTTACTGAACTGCCATTACGTCGAATCTTCCTCTTCTTCGGGTTTTATGGCAGTTGGCAAACAACGTTATGGTGCATTACCGCCACCAACTGGAATGGAGTGTGGATCTAATTGTATCTAGCTTTTTACCTTGTTATATAAAAAAAAATAATAATAAAAAAAAAAAAAATTATATTCTCCCTATTAACTTTGTTCTTCTCAAATATTGAAACAAAAATAGATAACACTCTTCCCTAGAGTTTCTTTGTAAAATATCCTGTAGATCGAATTTTAATCTTATTTCTTTAAGGTTCTGTACCAGTTCTCTTCTCTCAGCCTCATATTTTGGACAGTGGCTCATGACGTGCCACACCTTCCTGTATTACGCTTTCCTGTCTTAAATAATGTACTGTTTAACCCTGTATGGTCAAAACGTAGCCTGGATATCATCGTCTCCTCTCTCCGGGTTCTCCCCGTGCTTCTCATCCTGCCTACCTTCCATTGAATTCTGTAGAACCACCTTCCTGTTCTCTCTTCTTCCCGCTCCTTTTGCCACCTCTCTTTCAACTTTGTTTAACTATCGTCATCATTTCCGTTTTACTAAAGGGTACAGTGATGTCAATGTGATTTGTTTGTGTGGTTTCTTTTGCATACCTGTCAGCTATTTCATTCCCTTCAATCCCTATATGTGCTGGTATCCATAAAAATGCCATAATTAGTCCCATCATTTGAATTCTATTAGTGTCTGCTGAATCTCTAATAAAATATCCGGTCTGCTGTCTGAATGGCTGTGCTTCAAGCTGGTTAATGACGAGCTGGAATCCGAGCATATTACTGCCCTTAAAGGTCTCACTTCTTCAACCCATTGCAATGCTGATAAAATTGCCAGCATTTCCCCAGTATATACAGATAACCCATCACTGACTCGTTTGCTAATTTTAACGTTGAAATCTGGAACTATGAGGGCAATACCAATTTTGTTTGCCAGGTTTTTTGAAGCGTCTGTATAAATTCGAACACAGCTGTAATAGTTATTTTCTATGTAGGTTTTTATTATCTGCGGATGTAAAATAAACTCTTTTCTTTGCTCTTTATCCCAAGCAATGTGAGATCTACAATAGGTTCAGGAAGTAACCAAGGATGTATCACAGAGAGTGGTACCGTAGGACTAATGTTTATTTCAGTTATTTCTAGCTCTTTTGCTTTCTGCTCAACTGTCCATCCAAAACTTTTTGTTTCTCTCCTCTCCTTCTCCCAACATGGTTTCAGCGTTTACGTCGAATCTTCTTCCAAGCCGTGCTTACTAAACTACCTTTACCAAGTTGTTTGAGGGAGATTTCGGGGGGACTGGACCTAGAGGTGGAGCTGGACCAGGCCAAGCTCCTCCCATGGGCTCTGCAGTGAGCAGCTTCTCGTTGCGAATTTCGCCTTGAGGAGACAGTTGAGACTGCACTAAAATCACTGGGGACATCTGTGATAACTTACTTGACTTTATTTGACGTACCCTGCAGGCGCCAGCTTCTCCTGCCGGTGAAAGGCTGTGTGTTGTTCTGTCAGGACCAGGTGCGTTGGCGGGGACAGACTCAGCTCGCGCTCTGCGCTGCAGACAGGCATAGCGGTCACGCGCCACACCGCGGTTAAATTCTTGCAGTGTGTGGGGCTAACTTAACGTGTGTAAAAAGGTGAAACAGAAACAGAGATAACAAGAAAAAGCTAAGCTACTTGTGATTAATTAAAGTAAGTAAAAGCCCTGGCTAATAATTGATCTTTTACATATGTGCCAAACGTTTAGCTATTACTTACCTTATCAGAATCCCCGCATTGTAATCTAAAGGACCACACGTGGTGAACGAGAGAGAAAGTGGCAGACAGCAGCAACGGATTTATTGGTGCGGCACGTTCAACGTACTTACGTATTTAATAAACAGCCAATCACAGAAGCTATTATCTGTACATCCTTTTGACTCATTCTCAATTTCAATTGAATCATTTTTCTAAGTGTGAAAACTTTTCATTAGTTGAGACGACAGAAACACCAAACATTGAGTTATCACAACAGTTTCAATAACTTGGAGTCATACTGCCAATGAATTATAAGTTATCATGACTAATGGGCAGAATTTGTTTTCACAGTGCACCCTCAGTTCAGTACACGCAGGGGTTAGGTTAGGTTAGGTTGTGGCTAAAGCCTCACTTGGTCCGGTATGACCAGTAGCTCATGGAGCTACAATATTCTGCGCGCGACTGCTGCGAAAGCGCTCGCAAAAATAATATGCGTGCGTGGCTGTTTGAGTTGCGCGCGCAAGGATCTCATTCGCACGCGCGGATTTTGGCAGTGATATGCCGTCATAGTTAACTAACTTCAGGTATATTTCTGTGTCAGTTTGCTGACTTCATGACTCTTCTCTATTTGTCAGTTCTGCTGCATTTTAGCATTTAAAACGATTCTGTAATTGCCACAGTGCCTCCTTTTCAGCAGACAGTCATGATCTTAAAGAAAAGAAGTGCCTCAAAAACACTATCATCATTTTGTGTGATGACCAAATACAGAGCGTATGACTCATAAGTTTTGCTATGGTCAAGTCAGTACATCTCGTATGTTTCACCCCACACAGTGCTAAATATATTTCAGTGTTTGAAATTAACACTGAAATATATACATTTATTATTATTACATATATTTTAAAATATATGGTTTCTATGTGTAAAGATTCAATTTGTTAATTTATTACTGGAAAATTGCTGGAACGTCTGATAGCAGTTGCTTTCTTTGCCACTGGAGGTCGCCAATGGACCATTTATATTTTTATAGAAACAATGGATCATGACAAAGACCTGATCACAAGTGCATGCAAATCTTTGAGATTGTTCAGTTAATAGTGGGCTAAACAACAAGACGCTTACTGATGAGACACGTGGTGCCTTTAATGTTGCTTCCAATGATGACTTGTTGTTGATATACTCCAGGAAAGAGGGGGAAGTAAATGAACTGAAGTAAATATTTTATGAGCTACCACAGAAATTCTGGCTTCCTTTGGTTGAAAGGTATGACGTCTTATGGCATGTTTTACAGACATAACTTAGCTCTGCTGCTTTTCATTTCATTTCAGCCATCTAATCACATTGGTTACCAAACAAGGACCACCACCAAACCACCAGTACTGCCTATATTCTGAGTTTAGCAACAAAGCATGGGTTATCTAGGAGAATAATATTATAGGGCCATTATTATGTGTGATAAACACAATAATGCTGGTCCTAAATGCTCCCCTAATATATTGTTGATAATCGTACGTTTAAAAGAAGGCCTACAGTTTTTTTCTTTTATTTTTGTGGCTGTTACAGAAATTGCATAACACCTGTCTCACTTGATATTCCTTGGTATGGCCAAATTAATGTCAAGTCATAATACCATGTTGTCGGTGATTGTTTAGTACCGCTATTCACAACAGTCTTTGAAGGTAGCAAATGTTCGCCTCCAGCACAAGAGGGCCTCACACACGATCAGAGGCCGATCGCGTTCGTGTCTGACCAATAGGATGGTTGATCCAGGTCTCTTACAAATGCATCAAGCTGGCCAGACACACACCGGAAAGTATGTGTATTTACTATCAAAATAAGAGCACATTCCCCGCGCTACTTAACCATAAGGTAGTTTCTTTTATTGCTCTTTTTGAAAAGCTGAAATAAGATACCGGAGTTTTTTTGTGCATATTTGAAGCTGAACTGTGAAATGTGATGTGAGCACATCTACATTTTAGACAACAACAATTATTTCTCCATTACAGCTTGAACTCCAAGGAGTTCAATGCTAAAAAAATAAAAATGATTTTATCTTGGTTAAAATGACAAGCTGTTGAAAATGTAATGTCCAGAACAATATGGTTAACATTTTAACTTAACAATATGGACAGAAGATCCGAGTACCATGTTGTAGCTTCTTAGAAAGACAGAAATATATTGGATAAGAAATTGTCTGGCAATGCTAGTAGAAAAGCTAGCTTGAAAGGGAGGCTTGCCATTTCAAATAAAACAGTTCTTATGCAGCCTACCAACAACAAATAGAGCAGAAAACTGTTCTATTCATGTTTTCACATGTATTGTACCTTTTTGTCCGATGGTTTATTCTACTACACAAAAGACTGCGATACATTTCGTCTTATTCTGAAAGTGCCAACCGGGCGCACTATATAAATTCTGTTTGTTTGCCTCGTCAGGAAAAACAGTCGTTGGAGCATTTTTCCTCACTGTGCTACATCTGGTAGTAGTACGTCGTTCGTCAGCGGCCATATGTAATTTAACCTCATTCATTCATTTTCAGACGCACTTTGCTTCTTTTTGTTTACACCAAACCAAGTTTAGGGTGGAAAGCTGCGTGTTTCTCCCCGCTCCGTCATTCTTTTGGACGTTTATCGGTTTATGCCTCGGTGACTGTCCGTTGCAGGCTGGGTGGTGACAGCACAGTACAATGATCGAGAGACCAGAGACTGCGGTTCCCAGCATCGCTGTAAGTCCAATTGTCTTCGAAATAGACCAATATGCCAGTGTTGCACACTACGGTTGGTTTCAATAGGCTAACATTTGAAATCCCCATTGAAATACCCTATTTAACCGTTGTAGTTTCTGCTGTTACATACCTTTCATATATGTAGAGAACTGCACACCACTCTCATTTTAACAATCTGCTTGTTTTAGGATATTTTACATATCTACAAAGACGTATAATTGAGTAAAACATCACTTACACCTTTTGACAAGTGTATATAATCTGCTAATTTCGGCATAATCTGATTGACCGCACAACATGTATTTCAGTTAATGCCATCGTTTTGAAAACGAATCACGCCTCCCATCTGTAGCCTTCTGGTGGAGCGAGGTTGTGGGTGGCGGAACTATAACATAATTTGTGTTTTTGGTGATATAGATTATGTGTGGTGGATACTGAGTTTGCTTAATTTACCGTTTGGACCTAATTTAGAAAGAACATTATAATTTTGTCTTTTAAATGTTCAGTTATTTGAACGGAGACTGGCTTGAGGGTTCTGAACAGCACGTATCAGGGGTACTGGTCTGGTCTCAGTTATAGCTCGTTGCAGTTGGGAAAGAGATGGGCAACAGTAAATTCTTGTTTAGACGTGTTTTCACACTGATGTTGACAATGTTACTAGTGAAAGAATGTAATTAACGAAAGTCCAGTTAAGCGCCCTAACCAGCTATTATGGCCTGATTTTATGCTTTGAGTATCAGAGCCCAGATGAGATTTGCTCTCCTTTGCCAAATTCCCTTAAGAAATCTCCCAGTTTAGACCACGCACTATATAAATTACCCCAAAAAATGTTTGGTTTTGTTTGGTGGACTGTAATGTGTGTGTATATATGATAATAGTAGCTGAACCACTCACTACTAGAGTATTAAACCCTGTTCCCCAAATTACATTTATTAACCTTTTACCAGATGGCAAGTCTTCATTAAACTGCTTAATTGTTAAATGGACTTTGGTGTGACTGTACACACAACTGCACTTAGCAAGAAGAACCCTGTTGGTAGACCACGTCTGGTTTGCTTTGTTTAGGGCTTGTTATACTGACACAAACATTTAGCAATGAGTGATTACTCACCACACAACACACCACACATTGTGGGCATACACAATGTGCACCTAGAGAGACAGAGAGCTAGTGAAGGAGCAGTGGGCACAGTGTGCTGCTAAAAATAGCAAAAGAAAGATATTACACCAGCACTGTTTTCAAAATTATTTCTGTCCTCCTTCTGCAGTGTTAAGGGGTGCAATATGTATTACATAATTAATATTCAATATGCGATAAATTAAAGTTTAAAACAGCTGATAGAAGCAGTGAGAGGGCCTCAGCATCAGCTGCTGAATTCACGAGGGGAGTGGCAATACAGATGATCTCAGTGAACCAGGCAGCTACTATCACCACTGGTTGGACTGGGGGAGGGGTTAACATTAACATGGACTAGTATGGACTGACTAGCCTTCCTCTCTCTCATCCCCCATTACTTCCCTCTTTTAAGTCTCATGCCTGTTTTTCTCTCCGTTAGTCACTTACTTATGAAACATAATCATATTAATCATAATGCATTTCATAAGGGGCAAGTGCCATTGCAGCATTTTGAATATTATAGTGGTACTATAACGGACACAGTTGTTATTAAGCTGGAAATGTGATGTTTCAATTCAAACGTGTTGTGTGTTTCTTGTATACAAACCCCATTGTGTGCTACAGACACAAGGTCCCTGTAAATAAAAGGGTTTTTCATTCATGCACACATGAATATTACTATATCTTGATGAATTCGCATACTGTTTTACTCATGTAGTTCACCATTCGATTCACAGACTCCCACCTACACACACTCGCAGAGCTTTTTTTGTAGCTAAACACTGACAGCCTGCACTAATAATTTCTTCCCAATAGCTAAATAACCATCCCAGTGTGTTACATCACCTGTGCTGCCCACAGTGCAGCTACAGGGAAATGGACAGACCATCAGAGAGGCACCTTTTATGTAACACATGCATACTTACACACACAGACCTTTTTATGTGGGTGGATCAAACATGCAAATGGTGGGAAGTGCTTCAGGCTTGTTCAGAGTAGTTGTGCCTGTTGTCGAGCTGCATGCATCAGAGTATTGAGAGGCGAATAGATTGTTTCCTTTTCTTTCCCCACATTCTGTGTGTTCAGAACATCCATGTGTTGCTTGTGTTGGTGTATAACCTACAGTTCACTCAACAATGGAAAATGTGGAATATGCAGTAGAATGTAGAGTTAGGCTAGTAATGAACTTAGTTAGTTACTGTCTTCCACCTCTGGTGTGACAGAAGTTCTTCATTGATTACAGCTCAAGCAGCACAGTCCTGACATCCTGACATGACAATTTATTGTCTTTCAACAATTGTATTTAATTGTCCAGTGGTAGTATGGTAATGTAAAGAGTCCTCCTACCACTTTCTAGATGTGGTAGTCAGCCTGGAAGACACAGAATATTGGTAACCTTGATACCCTACGAATACAGGGTTCGACATTACCTATGGCCTGTGGCCACAAAAAGTTAGGTTGTGGCCACCAAATACTCCATGTAGGTGGCCCCCTGTGGCCACCAAGTTTTATCCCTATACTGGATATACCTTGCCTTCGCCAAAGCAACGTTACAGTTCCACAAACATCCCAAATCCGAACTAAGAGACTGTGAGAGAATATATGTACCATATGTTTACAAAGAACTTTGAGTTTTCAATTTAAATAAATTATTATAAAAATATATTTTCATTCTGTTATTGTCTTTTCATTTATTAAAGTGTCACAGTTAAGGAGGGCTGTGTTAATTGCCTTTTCTGTATTGTTTTTACATAACTTCACATTTGGGCCACCAAAAATGTACTTTGGCCACCAAGTTTAGGGGCTTGGTGGCCCGTGGGGCCAGTGCCTGAGAATATTAGCGTCTATCCCTGAAATAGTCTAGAATATCCTATTTAAAAACCAACATTAGTTGCCTTGCACAAGTCTAGTGTTAAGCCTTCAAAAGCCTATAGACCATTTTGTTTTTGTGTTGCTGGGAAACATCTTCCAGGCTGTTTTGTGTTTTGTAATTGTGAAAGACATTGGGCAAACCCTTGTTATGAATGATGAGTCAACACTGATACACAGACTTGCAAAAGACATACAGTATGGCCAAAAGTATGCAGCCACCTAAACATTACAGCCCAGCCATAAGTGACTGCTGAACATCTCACAACTCCCACTCTTCTTTTCTCCCACGCATTTCACAAGATTTTGGAACCTGGCTGCGGGGATTTGCTCCCATTCAGCCACAAGAGCATTACTGAGAGGTCCAACACTGATGTTGGCCGATAAGGTTCCTCTTCATCCCAAAGGTGTGTATGCTGGGGTTGAGGTCAGGGCTCTGTGCAGCGTGTGTGAATCCCCCAGTTTTAGTGAAAATAATGGTCAGTAAATAACTCCAAAACATAGGCTAGTTGCTCAAACCGCAAACTTTCTATTTCTACAAATATAATATGTAAATATGTGATGTGTCAGTGTGGAGGCTTTGAAGTTGTTGGAAGACACCTTTCGTGGAATTTCAAGTTACTTCCCCATCACTGTTCCTAACTACATGATAATGGCAGTCTTGCATTGTTGTGTGGTTGAGGAAAAACAAAGGTTTTGGAAAACACTAATATATGATTCTGATGTGACAAATGGTGGTACAAGGCCACGCATCGAGTTTTGCATCATATGACACCCATAGCGCACAAAGGATGCATCATACAGAAGTAGTAGTCCAAGTACAGCTTGATGTTTTCACAACCAAGGATAGGTTCATTCTGTGTCTTCATTTGGGAGTTTGAATCAGTCCTAAGTTCAGCTGCAGATGCTTTTAATCCTCCTGTTCCTACAGACCTATCAGTGCAGAGCTGCAGCTTTCCATCAGCGCCATGCATGACAAAGCCTAGGAGGCCACTTACAGGCAGGCAGCAATCAATTGTGTTTGCCTCATGTAGCGTGCAGGACAGTGCACAGTGATTGGAGCAGGTTGTTATCTGACAGCAGGCTGGGAGTTAGAGGCAGAGGGAGATAGGGAAGGGAGAATGGGATGAAGAGATACCTCGGTGGTAAAGAGAGAGCAGATGGAGAGCCTGGCCTAGTCTGGCTGTGATCTGGTCTAAAATCCACTGCCTTCACCACGACCAGGATGGACATGATTCAAGACGTACGGAGATTGCAGTAGTTTGTGTTGCCTTGTCTTCATCCACTTAGCTTTACATTTCTGCATTTCTGCTTTGAGGAACTGATTGGCTTCAGTTATTGGCTTATATTACTTTTCTGTTTTAGTTTACTTGTTTGTTTGTCTTTGGCAGAGTTGACTCCACTTCCTCTTTCCATCCTCCTCCGGGGGGGGGCTGTTATTTCTCTCTGTGAGTCTGCCTCCCCTCATCTCTCTTCCCCTTTTAAAACAGCCTTTTCCCCCGTCTTGTATTTATCCCAGCTGCACTCCACTTCAAAGGGGCTCTGTTGCTGCAGGACACAGAAATACTAATTGCAGCACTTTGTGTGCACATTCTGACTGTGTGTCTGTGAGCAGCTCCAATGTTGTTGTTTTTTAAATACCTTTAGTAACAGAGTTTCTGTGTCCAATTCATGCATCTGTGTGTTGATGAGAGCTCATCTTTTGGTTTTAATTTTAGTGTGTGTGTGTGTGTGTGTGTTTATTATTCATTCATGCTGGGTGATTCCTGCATTAATAGAAAGTGTGTGTGTGTGTTTTCTTTCAGCAGCGGAACCTGGAGGGCTATGTGGGCTTCGCTAATCTCCCCAACCAGGTGTATCGGAAGTCGGTCAAAAGAGGGTTTGAGTTTACGTTAATGGTTGTAGGTAAGTTGGAAACCTCTACATCTGACCCATGAGTGAGGGTGTGAATGTGTGTATTTGCTTCTGTTCATGTGAGAGTGTGCGTACGTGTGTCGCCCAAGCCAAAGCTATGTGTGCATGCACACCTGCCCAGCTATCTGCATCTGCTTGTCTGAGTGTGTTTTCATTTTTGTGGGTCATCAGCGCAGGTTGAAAGGAGGTAAAGCATGTGTGGCATCCCACGCACTCGGCTGCTCAGGATGACAAGTTGACAATTTAAAAAGCAGTTTCTGCAGAGCAGTGGTGCCCTGAGTGGCCTGTCTTTTAGAACATCTACAGTTTTTGTTCAGTGACGGAGAAAGCATGTGAAAATATTCCCACAGTTTCCCAGGGGAGTTTCCTCGGTAGCCCCAGGACGCACAATGACACATCTGTGTGTTTTGGATGATTTGATTTGGAGAGCGAGCTGCAGGATGTCGGTTCAAGTATGAATGAACTTGGTTGCAAAATGTGGCTAACAGCATTACAGAGGGAGGGAAGTGGACAGCAGAGTGGAGGAACCCTGGGTTTGGCTGTCTATATGGACACACGCAATCTCACACACAATCACACACACACAAGTAGTGTTGTACAGGAAGCCAAAGTCATGGCGTCACTTCCTGTCTAGCCACTGTTCCACCAGCTTCTGTAACTCCATGAAATCTCTTTCAGAATTTCTTTCATTGGTCTTTCTGGAATAAATGAAGCATGTTCCTGGGGTTTACTTTCCATATTACTTACCATAAAATAAATTAGGATCCACTCACCCATGGACATGGTCGAGCCGTGACGTTTAGCCTGCAATGGTCTAGGGCTTATGGGAAATGGTTAAGCTAAAGATTGCTAAAAAAACATTAATATTGAATAAACAACAATATTAGATTGTGTTTCAAAAAACTGCCACCCTTATCTAAACATATGAAGCAAGCCACACAACACACTGTTGAGAGAGATTCTGTTCAAGGCAGGATTTTTATTTATTAGCGTAGTTACAAATGTCAGTGGGATTTTTAATGAGGTTTTCTTACTTCTGGAACCAAACCCAGAGGTTCCGGTTTCGGCTCTCTATTGACATATTGAACCGTGCTCTGTGTGAATGGGTCCTGTAATGAGTAATGTCCTGCAGAGCTATTCAGCTGTCAGATATATCTTGTCTAAACTGATCTTCACGCTTTCAGTTTACAGTCTGTGTAGAGTATAAGGTGTGCACAGTGCAGCTGTATTATTAACAAAAAGTTAAATATTGAATTGGGACTATTGGCAGATAATTCACTTTAAATGGTAAAAATTAAATTTGACCTTACCTTGTAATTCTGCAATTATTGTTGTATTTTCCACCTAAAGCATCAGGTTGCTGTTATTCTAGTTTCTAAATTAATTTTCTGATCTTCTAAATGTAATTGGCTACAAATCCCATGAAAAGACCAAAAACAACAATGTGTTAGTCTGTCTCTCTCTCTCTTTCCAACTTCCCGACTCTGCACACAGTCTCAAGCCCATTGGTTCCTACTGAAGACGTAAATCTTTAAAAACACAGATACTTGTTAGTAGGATGAATTCATTGTCGGATTTGGACTTTTTCATTGGATTTTTTCTTGATACGAAAAATAAGTATCACCAAACATCATTTAAATTAGATCTTGGCTCTGGGTATGACTGCCACGTTTGCCAGATATTCCTCCTTGCTGTCAGCAACAACAGGGAATAAAAAATCACTATACAATATAAGACATTTAGACCTTAAAAGAGAAGTTCAACATTTTTGAGAAATACAATTGGTTGCTCTCTTTTTAGGAGCGATGCGAAGATCTATACCAATGTCATTTCATGTCTGCGCCTAGCCTAGCCTAGCTTAGCATAACAAGCAGGTGGAAATGGCTAGCCTGGCTCTATCCAAAGATCCAAAAATATGCCTACCAACATCTCAAAAGATAACTGATTAACATGTATATATCTTTTGTTTAGCATGTACAAAAACAGAAATGTTAAAATGACAATCTGTGATTTTTAGGAGGACTTATTTGCTGGCGCTATCTCTTGACAAACAACAGTTTATCCATCAGTCCACCAATCAGTACAGGGTCTGGTTTTGTGCGCCAGGAAATAGTTCCAGCACACTCCGTCTCAGTCTTTATGCTAAGCTAGGCTAGTGGTGCCTTGACTCCAGCACTGTACTCAAAGCAAGGACATGAGATTGATATCAATCTCCTCATCTCATTTTCATAAAGAAAGCAAATGAGCATATTTCTCAAAATGTTCACAAAAGTATTCCTTTAAAATCCTGACTAACTAAAGTGCTTGAAAACTCAAAAAGCATCTTAAAAAAACTCGCATCCTGTCTGTGTTACTATACACAGACAGGACCCTTAAAAAACCTTCTCCTCTCTTTTTGCCTTTCATCATTTCTGCTCCTTCAGAAATATTCTGGATTTGGCTTTTTTTTTTTTTTTTTGGAAAACAAAAAAACAGGTTTATACGTAGGTCTTAAACTCAGTTCCAGCTCCCATTAAAATGTTTTAAAAGGTCATAAATCTAACTCGATGTGTCTTGTGGTGACGCCAATCAGTTCAGTGAAAGGAAAAAGACATTAACACAAAGAGACGTCCAACCTTTCATTATTTCAGCCTGGGGTTTTAGCTTCCTGTTTAGTAAACAGCCACTGTGGAAGAATAGCTGGAGGGACCCAAAAACAGCAGAGTGATGGCTTGGGAGAGAATCAGAGAGATCCACAATCAACTAGATCCTGTTTCAGGCCCTCTCACATACGGGGACCCTCTGTCTCTCTTCCCAGTTTGCTTGGCTCCCAGCCCCGCATACCCCAGCTGATCCAAATTTCACACATGGCAAATGTGAGGAGCACATTTGTGTTCACCACTGAACACAGTTTAAAGAAGAGGGACAGAGGGAGGGTTCTCGGCTGGGGGTTTCTTTGTCCCTCCACTAAATGCTTTCTGAAAGCTATGATAAATATAAACTATGACAAAATATATTGGTTAATGAGTTTTTTCCATGACCTAGACAAGATATTGACGAGACAAAACAGACTAGTTATGAAACTAAAACTGTGACATAATCTCCATATAATAGCATTGACAAAAACGTTGACTAAATATTTTGAAAATAAAACGTTTTAATGAAAATTGCTATATTTTTGTCGCCGTAGAAGAGACAAAATTAGTTTGTCAGCTAACTTATTGATGACTTAAAACAAGTCTATTATGTTAAGTGTTTTGTCAACTAAAACTAGACCGAAATGTTCATGTTTTTCTTTGACTAAGACATACAGTATTTGCAGCCTTATAAATTAACTAAAAATAAGAAGGGTTAGAACATGGACATGCATGGACTTTTATTCTCAGGCCTTAAGGCCAGGTCACACCATAAAGTGACACAGCAAAATTCATTCTTGTGTAAACTAGCGGGCGAGCTAGCTAGCAGGAAACATGCTAATGCTTTTCAGTCACAATAGCTTTTTGAAATTCTTTCTCTTTCCTCTACACTGGGACTTACTCTTAGGCTACATCCACACTGATACGTTTTTGTTTTAAAACGCATAACCTTTGCTACGTTTACACCTAGCGTCCACACTACTCCGGCGTTTTATAACCCCTAAAATGGAGACCTTTTTAAAACTGCTGATCCCGTTTTAGTTTGAAAACTCTGGGTTGCGTTTTAGTGAGGACGGGCGGAAACTGAGACGTTTTTAAACGATGACGCAGACACCCACATTGGCTTCCTGGTTGGGTCTTATCAGCCATGACATGTGCTTTCCTGATTCGTCACATCCCTATCACGTGACCCTTTTCTGGAAAAAAACAAACAACATCAGCCTTGACTACCAGCGGTTAATTCAACATGGATAAGGAATTGCAACACTTTCTTTCAGTAACAGTTCCACCTGGTCATCAGTCCAAGCAGAGAAATCTCTGGTCTTACATTTCTCTATTGCTGTTCTTCGTTAGTAGTATTTCCTGCAACTAACAAAGCAACCACAGAATAGACAATCCGCTTCCTGTTTACACGTGAATGGTCATGTGATATGCGTTTTCAGCCGTGTAGTATGGACAGAGATTTCTGAAATGGTGATAAAAACGCTTGAGTGTATGGAGATCATTTTCATTTTAAAATTAAAACGTATTAGTGTGGATGTAGCCTTAAAGAGTTCCTGATGGGTGGAAATAAGCTCTCTGAGCTAACAAGCTTACTAAATGTCAGTTAACAAGCTCTTTCACTAATGGGACAATAACCTTTAACTCCTGTCTACAAACCATTCTGCTTTTTGTGGAACAGTTTATATACCGCTTGGTAGCTGTGTTGCACCATCCTCTTTTATTTAAGCCTCCTCTGTTGGACATTGCTGCAAAGCTCAGCACTGTCAAGACGAATTTCTGTTGGTCAAAGATGAACTCGACGCAAACAATTGTGCAGATTTACTCTACCCCTGCGTATGAATTTGGCGTTTTAAATGCTAGTGTGACCAGGCCTCACGACTAAATCTAAAAATAGCTGACAAACTTGATAAACGTGATTTCAGCCAGTCTGGACAACCTGACCTTTGAGGTAGAGAATGATGAGTGAAAGATTATGTTTGAAAAAATAAAAAAGCTGTAGAAATGCTGAAATGAAATTGTGGTGTCTGTATGCAGCGACAGGAAATGACCAATTGAAACTTGAGCATAATCCAAACTGTCTCTGAAGCAGCAGCAAGTGCGTGTCCAGCCAGAGAAGGAGGTTAAAAGGTTATTGAGTCCAATAAAATTTGGAGAGATACTTAAGCGTGAAGTTGGCTTGTGCAGCTTTAGCAATAAATGCAGCATCCTGTCGAATGCATCTAGTCAAAATCATGTGAACTCTGTGTACAGTTTGCACGGTGAAATGTCATGTTAGGCATTTACCATACCTTATCTTATCCTGTGTAACTTTGGAAAACAGTGGAAGAAACTCCTGCATCATAAAATGTAGTATCAACCAAAAATAAGGCCTACAAAGTTCATAAATATGACTATGATTACAAACCAGTGTAATGGAGAAGTGACAGAGGGGAAAAAAAGGAAATACCAGTGTTACCAGAGAGACGGAAGAGTGATTATCTTTTCATTTGAAAAGCAGCCAGCTGGACCTACAGCATAAGGCAGACTGTGAAAGTAAAGACTGAAGGTTGGCCTCAGCACTGCTGTACTTGGCATTGTAGTGAAGTGTGAAAGCTCGGCTCGACTCAGAGGCCCAGTATTGTTCCGTTGTAGTTTTGGAACAGACAGATGGTGGAGTATGAGATGACTGGGCTGATGCCTGCAGGTAACTCATTCAAATTCCAGCAGTGCATGCAGCGAGGAAAAAGTTATTTCTGTAGCCAGAACATTCAAATGTGAAGGTAAGAACGGGGGTTGCTTTTGATGACTTAATAAAGAAGAACAGGAAGTAGTTATATTTTTATATATATATATATATATATATATATATATATATATATATATATATATATATATATATATATATAAATATTTATTTATTGTCACAGTCTCCCTCTCAGCTACCACCTTCACTATCATTATTTGAGTGACCCATTGGCTGATGTTGTCGAGCAAGTAGTGCTATTATCCTGTCCTGTAACTTGGAGGAGCTGTTGTAAGTGATTGCTGTAAAGTACAATTGTGGTGGTGTACTGCAACAGCATCCCTGTTCATCGTAGTACTGAGCAATTGGGCGACAAAAGCTCACTAATAAAAGCAATGGACTAAGTGAAAGTAGCAACGGGGGACTCGCCTGATTTTGTGTGTGTGTGTTGGAGAGAGAGGGATAAAATATGAGCTCTAATATGTCTCATGGCGAGACATTTCAGATTAACAGATTGTAATGGCATCCAGCTACACTTGTGTTTTTGACTGCAGCAGGCTTTGTGTGGGGAACTGTTAATATAACCAAACTCTTTATGCTGGATACTGTTTATAAAAGACTGAATTTGATATTTATTTTATAATTCAGTGCTCTGTGTGCCCTACAAGCTAATATGGGCATAAATATGTGGATTGGAATGATGAAAAGAAGAAGTCTGGTTGTATAAAACTAAAGCAAAAAAACACTGACATTTTGTGAAATGCTTGTTGCCATCTTGCCCAGTGTCAAAGTTTAATGGAAAATTTCAGTATTTTTCTACCTGGATATTCTCATTATTGTGGCCTATTCTGACTATGGGGCCGTCATGCTATCCCAGTTGTGGAGATTTGGCAAATGCTTAGTCCAGCAAAAAAAAAAAAAAACATATCGGGCAATACAGCACAAGCCTCCTAAAGCTTTCCAAATAAACTTCAACTTAACACAAATCATTTGAAAGGCTTATTTCTGAGTCTGACCAAAAGTTAACACAGGAAAATGTACCCCCTGGATTAGCAATAGTAGCTAACAGCATAGCATCAACTTCCAGCTAACCAAACTGGCTGGCAGTAATTCATCTGCAGTAATAACAATATAGATTTAAATCCTTTTAATAAGAATTCGGCTTCTTCCGATTGAAACACAGCATCACAACAAAAACAGGTGAGCTCTACATCTTCTGAGTAGCCTCTGCCAGTGGCAGCAGCACCGGCTATAACTGGGCACTGCATAAAAGAAATGTAAGGGGCTGCATTGATGGGGGACATGTTGCAGCAGCTACCAGTGAGATGATGAAATACAAATTAGGAATGCCGGTGGTAATCATTGTATCCTGAGATCAATAGTAGAACTCCCCTGTTCTAGTTGGAAAGGAACCTGCCAGGAATGCATTTTCATGTATTTGGTTGGTCAGCGCTGCATGCTACGTTGCTGGATGGCAATGCATCATGTTTCAGCAAAGGTTGAGCCAGCTTCTACTTTTTTGCCAGAAGACCATGGCTGCAGTCGAATAGTCAAAAAGATTTCACCATATGTCTTTTCCTAAACACTTTTCCTTGACCTCATGACATTTTCCATCGAGGTCAAGGAAAGATGTGAAGGAGAATTCATAAGGATTTAGGAAAACACAACTGTGGTGCTAAGAGAATCCGACTGCACTAGGCTACATAATTATGCGACGGTGGATGTTATTGACATTGGTGTTCCATTTTCGCTTTAAATGTTGCTGCCGCAAGGAATTGTGGGACGGCATTATCTCCTTTCCTTTGGTAAATGATGGTCCAGTGTACCCTATGCTAAAGGAGATAAGAAAGGAAGCACTGAAGCACCTTTCCTTAGCATTTAGAGAATTCAGCCAGCGCTTATGGCTGCCACTTTCAGGTCATTTCACTCAGTTAGGAACCTTCCTAAGCAAAAAAAGACTATTCGACAGCAGACCATGTGTTTTGACTGCATTGGCACCCCCGCTGTGCCAACACAGATGATGATGAACAGACACTACGCTACTGGCTGCGGTGGACTTTGTGATATTACTTGTTCTGATGTGGTATGTTGTGGTGTTGTTTTAGGTTTTCTATATTAAACTTATAATTGGTATTGAAGTCAGAGTGATTTTGTTACCACACTGTGTATGTATAGGTGCTTGTCATGCCCATGTGGAGCTGTGGGCTCACCAGGAAGCAGCTCTAGTTGTTCTGCTGTCAGTCGGTCACTCCCTGAGAAGGAACGCCACCAGAAACTGCTCCTCTTTAGCCTCTCTTTTCTTCCTCCCCTCTGTTCAACTCTGTCTTTTCCCTCTCAATCTGCCTCTCTCTAAGGGGGAAAAAGCTGCTTCCTGCCCCTTTTGTCCAGCTGGCAGATTGAATAGAAACTCCTGGAAAGATTAGCAAGATCCAGCGCCAGTGCTGAGAGCCGAACAGAGCTGAGAGTCGGATCAGAACTGAAGGGAGCTGGGAGGAGAGGGGAAGCGATGCCTGCTTCATGCTGCTTCTGATGTGTAACAATGCCAGTACTTAACAGGCCTGCTGACTCTGCTTTCCTAAAGCAACTCAGGAGGAGAGCACATCAGAAGCTTTTTATGAGTCTGACCTTGCAAGCAGAGCTGTGACTTGCATGTGGGACACTGCATCAGAGTTGAACTCAATCCTTTTTTTGGTACAGACCAAAATGTGTCCATAGCACTGAGTGTCGAACTGCCAAGTACCGAAGGCTGGTATTGAATATCTGGTCAGATATTTGTCTGACATTGTTTGCGCATTTTTTATGAGATAGTTCCTGATTTAGATCAAAACCGTACAAATTTTAGACATAGTTCTTGTACAGTTGCTTGTGTTTAGACATCTCTAATTTTGGTTTCTCGTATTAAATTTTGAAAAGTGTTTTGGAGAAAAACAACATTTCTCATTAGGGCTGCAACTAACGATCATTTTCATTATCAATTTAATCTGCCGACTATTTTCATGATTCATCGATTAATGGTTTAGTCTATAAAATCTCAAAAACTTGTGAAAAATGCTCATCACAATTTCCCAGAGTCCAAAGTGACGTCTTCAGATTGCTTCTTTTGTCCAACCAACAGTCCAAAACCCAAAGACTCTTCATTTACTGACATACATGACAAAGAAAAGCAGCAAATCCTCACATTTAAGAAGCTGGAACCAACAAATGTTTGAAATCGATTGATCTATTTTGATAATCGATTATTAAAATAGTTTTATATAATTTTTTTTTTTCAATCGACTGATTAATTGACTAATTGTTGCAGCTCTATTTCTCAATGTGAGGTATTAGAAAAAAGTATAATTTTGGTATTGGTAGTGAAACTCGGGTATCACTTACGTATCAAAATTCTCAGGCTTATGTAGCTCAAAGCGACATCTTAGAACTGCTTATTTTGTCTGACAAACACTCCAAATACTGATATTAAAGGGAGAAGCAGCACACCCATATTTGAGAAGCTGGAACAAGCAGATGTGTGGTATTTTTAGCATGTGGCTCTAGGGTTGGCAGTGTTGGTCCACCACTTTGGTCCGGACTGAAATATCTCAACAACTATGGGATGTGTGGCCATGGAATTTGGTACACACATCAGGATGAATTGTATTAACTTTTCATTTAGTCCCACCATCAGGCCCAAATTTTTATTTGACCAGTACTTTGGTTTATGTTAACATTCTAACATGCTAAACTATGATGCTGAACGTGATAAACATTAGACCTAAACATTAGCATGTTAGCATTTAGTTCAAAGCACCTCTGTACATAAGCACAGCCTCACAGAACTGCTAGTGTCAAACTATACAGAGCTGTGTAAAAAATGATTTTATGCAAACATGTCTGTTTTCTGTTGTGTGTGTGTGTGTTAATTTTTTCATTAAATCTCTTGGTGTTTAAGGGGCCAGTAAGCACAACAGGGCCTTCATTCACCAGTCAAGGCCTGTGAATGAAGCAGCCAGTAAAGTGCTGGATGAGTTTGAATCTCTTTTTGTGTGTGTGTGTGTGTGTGTGTGTGTGTGTGTGTGTGTGTGTGTGTGTGTGTGTGTGTGTGTGTGTGTGTGTGTGTGTGTGTGTGTGTGTGTGTGTGTGTGTGTGTGGATAAGATGGTCTGACAGGCTTAGGATTGACCGCCTTGCCTACTGACCTTGCAGAAGGGACTGAGTGAAGGAAGGCTTTGGTCTAGTTAATCTGCTGGCTTAACCAGAAGCATTAATACACACCAAGCACACACATTCACTCATGCTCACGCACGCACACACTGTTTTAATTTTTCGTCATATGTATGAAAAGTACCTCATTCCTTATTCCTTCCATCTATTTAATCACTCTTATCCTCAACGCTCTCCTTATCATGAAGGCTCAGAGTGAAGGATTTCAACTTCACTCAGCCACTGTCACTGTTTCACCATTCAGAGTGATCTGTAATGAAGAAAAGAACAAACTGTGGTTGTTAACGTGACAAAGAAGCTGGCGAAGCTCTCAGACACCAGCCACAGTCAGAATGTTCTGGCATGTGGCAACTGGTGGCTAACTGTAATTCCTCATTTAGAATTTCAGTTCTCTCCAACTACATACACAATTTCTAGCTCTCCTTGTGTTGCTGAACAGTGCCCAACTTGACATTTGACAAGTTCAAGGATTGGGGTTTTCAAGTGCCTGCCGTCGTCATCCATCAAAAAGAGCAATTTTATCACATTCGCTCCCAGGATCGGCAAACCGCGGCTGCTGTGCCCTGACTTCTTCCTCTGTATGATGATGGTGTGTGCTACAGGAGTCAATTCATGCAGGTCAAATAATGCAGCGACAGTGTGCACTTACATTCCAACCAGGATGAAGGATGAAGAGGTCGGAGATCCTGAAGGAGCCCAGAGTAGAACCACTGCCTGTTGAGGTGTTTAAGCAGCGGAAAAAGAATGGATGGATGAATGAGCTGTTATACTGTGTTACATTGTACAGGTGTTGCTTTTATTGCATCCACACCCTGTATAATGCATTATGGGCTACACACAGCTGTGCTGTGTTCATGGCCATAAATAACATCATTGGCTGGTTATCCTTGCAGGCTGTGCAGTTTCTCAACTGCCATACTCTAGGAGTGTCAAATCCAAGAATGACAAGTTGGTACTTGTGTCCTTTCTTTGGCAGAAAGATGTTCCCATGTCACTTTTGAGACAACCAAAGTCCCAAACTTGAACACTTACGGCTTCATGCCATCATTTCAGACGCACATCTGCTCAATTGCCCACTTCTGCACTTGGACATGATGCAACATTCAGGCACTTAATTTTGGGCCTTTACATTTTTCATCATCAAATGTATCCTTGATTAGCTAGAAACCTCTTGGATCTTTATCAGACATTCTTCGGCTGTTCGGTGTTCATCATTCGAGCTCCTCGTGGCACACCAAGTCCTACAAGTTAAAGTTACCTTCTTGAATGCTAGACTCTCCATTTTTGTGAATTCTTTTTATTTCTGCTGTCTGTTTCTATCTTAAGCCATCAAAAAGTGGAACATGAACATGTCTGGTAAAACTGCACGAGACAGAAAGGGAACTGCTAGTCGGCTAGCTGATGCAGCCGCTAGCCGTGACCAAGCTAGCAAGAAACCTCCAGACATGTCACCAGCCAAAGAAGAAGACAACCTTCCACTTATTTGGCAGAACATGTCAAACAAGTTCCTGCTATTCTTTAACGAGCGGTTCGTCAAGTTCGAGCAGTTTCCAGAATCTTTTGTCCGCCAAGCAAGCGCACACCGAGAGACTGTCCACTACCGAAAATCATAGAGGACACAGGAATATGTACTGAGAAAAGTCTCAGAAACTCCAGTTTCTGGTCTCTAAGCAAGCCAGCTGAAAGTTACAGAATGATGTCAAAGTCTCTAGTTCAGTATTTTCCAGTCTGATCTCCACCATAGATCTGTGGTCAGTGTAGTATGTATTAAGCCATCCATGTTACAGGACAGGCCTCAACATTATTGCTGGACAGCATCCTGTTAACAAACCTACTTCACAAAGATTCCTCATCGCCTGTGGGTCCAACACTCAGCACAGGCTACTCTGTCACAGTGTACATGCGCGTGTGGATGGGGTCGTGCACATGTGCATGCTCAGTCAAACCACTGCAAGCTAGTAGTCTCTCCCTCTTCGTTCTCATTCTTTTTTGTTTCTGCTCTGCTCCGGTTCTCTCCGTCTCTATTTTGAGACACACATGTCTGCTGTGACCCAGCACGTGCCGATTCTGTCAGATTTAGTCTCAGGCTTGGTGGATCGCAGCAGAACACTCACTCTCTAATTTAAAAAAAAAAAAAAAAAAAAAAAGAACCTGAGGAAAGTGGGTTGTGTCCCTCTAAGGCCCCTGTAGCCAGCCCATGTGGACCACTACTGTCAGACGGAGTGCTGACAGTTTAGGTTGGATTCTGACTCTCTCTACCATAGACTCTGCTGGACTTGCAGATCCTTATCTTTGCCAAAACACTGACCTTTGCCCCTTGTTTCAGCCAGTCCCATCTAGCCTCAACAATGGAGAATTATCTTTTCCAAACTCAACTTCTCTCACATCCACCATCCGTCTGTGACTCTGCTGTTCTCTCCTTTATGCCTGTATGTTCCCCAGATGTCTCATTTCACACTTTCTGGTTCAGGCCTCACACATGCCTGTTAGATGTGTGTGTATAGATGTGTTTTTGTTGGGTGCTAGTTAGTAGGCCTGTCAGGATGTGAGGGGGCCAGCTGCTGCCTCAGGGCTGAGAGAGAGAGAGAGAGGGAGAGACAGAATGGGAGAAAGAGAGGGAGGAATGCCAGGAATCCCATGGGAAACCCACTGTGACCATTTGTATGTTTGTTTTTCTGTCTGAAAGTCCAGCTTGCTATAGCTCTTTCAACATGTTCATATTTAACATGCAAGGTTTTCAATCTGTACATTAATCCTGCAATGTGCTACTGAACAACAATGAGGAATCATCAATAAACAAGTCACACTGCTGCACATTTCTGCTTACGTTGGTTGCTATTTAACTTACCACAATAGCATAATAAAGTGTTGCATTAATAGTTTAGCTAGTTATCTATTCAGGGAGTCTCAATGAGATTAAGATCTCTTTTGAAAGAGAAACCTAAGAACAGATTACGTAACACAGACGCACATTAATTACATCACAGCTATTTATTATTAAAAAATACCAGCTGGTAGAACTTAAAAGTCCCTCAGAGGAATAAGTTTCTCTATCTTCAGTTTGTGTTGCTGTTCATTCCAGTAGTAAGGTTCACAGTACCAGAAACCACTGTTCCCCAGTTCAGCAGAAAGTAGTGCAGTTAGTGGGAACTTCTAAAGCTCATCTCATATCATGTGATCTGGTGTGATAGTTATTTGCTTTGATTCGTAGATTTATGGATCAGAGATCTATCTGATCTGTACAATAATCAATAGAGATAAAACAATCTGAGTTTGAAAACCAGCTATGAAAATGGATGTGTATGCTTGTTAGGTGTTATGGTTGCTGTTTGTGCTCAGTTGTCTTCCTGTCTGACCATTGCTGTTTAGCTGTTAAATCCTGGTTTTCACTTTCAAGTATCAAGTCTGTAACTCCCTTAGCTTCCAGTCAGCGTGGTGCAAAGTTCATCCAGTCTCACTAAAATGTCCATCAAAATGAAAGGCAAAAACTGAATCCTGCATTTAGAATAACTAATGAGTAAAACAAATGTTTGTTATGAGTTAGTATTTTCACCAACGTTTTATTTGAGTCCGTCAGTACAGTGATTTTGAAACCAATCTACCAAGTTCAGCACAGTGCCAAGCAGAGCAGTGTTACTTTTAGAAAACTGTGGGAACACACCATCGTGGCTTAAAAGAATAAAAATGATAATAGATAATGATTTATATTTTATTGATTTGATTTTGCTATATAAACCAATACAAAAATAAGAGAACATGTTTTTAATATGTTGAAACAATATTTAAATCTGTTCTAAATATATTTATGCAATCAAAGGCATGTGTTAAGTGTTTTAAAAAGGCTTCCAGCTGGGTCAGTGACTGCATCTTGGATACATCATTACATTTAGGCTAGATGGAGAAGGAGACACTGTATGTATCCTTGTCTTAATGGCAGACAGAAATTGAGGGAAATCTAAAGTTAATGAGTACTGTCTATGCAGTGGATCTACTAGCTTACATGGGCTCTTGAAAATGTTCTGTTTTTTTCTGTTGTGCATCATGGTTTAATTATACTGAAATGGCAAAAATGGACAACAGGAAAAACATCATGCCCCACAAATGTTGCAATCTCCCACCGGGCCAATCAATAACAATTTAGTTTGTCTTGTTTTGCCTGTATGTGTTGCACCATCTATGGCCAGCCTGTATTGAAACTGCTAGAACACTGAAGTGAGAGCCTTATTTTCCAAAGTTTTGTCAAAATACAATCAAGTGTTCAATCGCATATAATACTTAAAAACAAACGCATGAATAATGACCATTAGGGCTGCTTGGTTATGGCAAAAATCATAATCACAATTGTTTTAGTCAATATTGAGATTACTTTTCTGTTTTTTGTTCCTTTATTGTTTTGTCATAGATCACTTTGTGATTGATTGAATTTCAGATGATTAAACCAATTGGTCGTATTGCCTTGTAGTGCAGATACCACCATGTAACAAATCTTGCACAGCATTTGCACACCTCGTTGAACTCCTTGAAACCAAAGTGTTCCCAAACAGCTGAATTGGTTATGCTTTGCTGAAGCTGAACTAAACATGCCACAGGCTGGCTGAGAGTGAGTTTGGGCTTTTAGGGAGAGGCGAAAGCGCACCGCTTAAGGAAAGGGCTGGATATATAACACAAGACAAAACGAGAGCATCATTGCGAAACGGAATGCGGCACAATAATCGTTTTATCGCGATTATCTTGTTTTATCATTGAAAATAAAATTCAATTAATCACAGAGCCCTAATAGCCATACTGACAATGAAACAGTTGAAGTACAAAGCAGACAGCAGGGACGGAGAAGTGAAATAGAACAAAAAATGGAATGTGGTTGGAGGCTGGGTGACAGAGAGAGAGAGAGAGAGAGAGAGAGAAGGGTCAGCCATCCATCACTGACGTTCAGGTCATTAGTCTGTTTACAGAGAGCTGGCACTGCGCTTCCACTTGTCATGTGGAACCAATATTTAATTAAAGCTGAACTAGAGGAGGCTAATTGGGACGGACCTGCCCTCAGGGGGGTTTAGACTACTGCAGTGAGTGAGTGAAGCATCCATCACACTGTGGGCCTCTCAGTCAGATAAACTAACATGTCATTTTTAGCTATAAATCCTCCAATTCAGCTGTACAGCCATTAATAACCAACCACACAGTTTTTTTACAGCATTTGATTTGGTAAAATGTTAACTTTTTAGAATTACTTGTTATTCCCAGAAATGGAGATCAGAAGGCTGCTCACTGTCTTTGTGCCCTGTTCAAGAATGCATCCTGACCATTCCTAATTTGAATTAAGTCATGTTCAACCAGGGATAAACCTAGCCATTTTTTGGAATGGAGTTTGGTGTGACATTTTCTCCTCAATTGCAATAGACAAGTGCCATTGAACTGCGGCCCCATATGTCAGCTTTCTGCAACTTTGATCTAAACATATTGCCATTGGCCTTAAAATCCAATACCAGTAGAACCCTTGATAGGTCACATGGGTAGAAAGCTATACAGAGATTGGCTTACACCTCCTCACTCCTGTGTTTATGCCAAAGATTACAGAGTTTGTGAAACCTGTTTAGTTAGGACAGCCAGCATGGTGTTTGCTGAGGATCCACTGAAATGTTTGGTCAGTGGGATGTTTAGGTGAGCACTGTCCAGTGTTTGATCAGGACCCAGGAGCTGTGGCTGAGGGTGTTGAGGCTGTTTTAGGCCTCTGTCTGGACTTTTGGGATGACAGATCTCAGTATCACATCTGTTCCACAGACAAGACTGGACAAGCCTGGTTCACCAAGACCACGGACAGAGCTTGTCAGGAACAGAAACTGAAACCTTTGACCCATGACTTTCTGTCCTGAAATGGCATTGGGACCCTGCTTTCACAAGGGTGAAGTAATCTGATGAGGTTCACACAGAAGATACTTAGAAACGTCAGGAAGATATACAGAAACACTGTCAGGATGTGGGGCAATCTGCCCTAAAACAGGTGGTGTGACATAAAATAACTAGTTAAATATGTGCTACAAATGTTTGTGAAAAAGCGATGCTCACCTATGTAAATAGGGGTCAGTACCTTGAGGCAAGGCAGAATAACATGGGTCATAAAATCAGTTTTACTTAACTTTGTATATATATATAATATAACATAAGGTGAATATTTTTCAAATGAGAGTTGCAATTTGTCTTAACTTGTGTAGTGTTTTCATAGACACCCTATTGTTACTCTAAAGTAAAATAGCTCATGTTGTATCCATCTGTGTCCCAACTGTGACTCCCAGCAGCCATGACATTTCATGGAAGTCCGTTCGAGTATTGGCTAAGTAGTAAGTAATATAATTTGACAAAGGAAAGACAAATGCCTTAAAAATATTGCCGTACTGTGGGTGCTTGTGATTTCAATCATTTTATCATCAGAAGAGCATTTAGCAGCTAAAGAGCCAAATATTTTTCTCAGGAGTTGGTTGAAAGCAATATAGAGCTAACACACCGTTAGCTTGCTAAATAGCTAGCATCCTCACTCAACTAAGGAGCCAATTTAACTTTATCATTTATCATTAATATCAATATCAAGAAAGACGGGAATGGCTACCTTACCAAATATGATTAGCCAGCTAACTAGCGGGAATTAACTTATTAATATAATAACCAAGTTTTCCAGACCTTGCATCTTTAACACTAATGTTGTTGCACAAGAGCTTAGGACCCTTTAACATGATTGCCGGGGTTTATATTACCTGAAAGCTACAGTATCTATAGGACCCATTTACTCTTATTACAGTGAAGGGATCCTTTATGCATGACTGCAGATATTTCATCTGGCCAAAGCTGAAATGTGGAGTGGGTTTCCAGTTGTTCCAGTTAATCCATCACATCTGTTTTATAGTTTTATGATTAGCTCAGGTGGAGGATCCAGCTGCAGCCTTGTGTGAGCGCGGTCATTGTTAGACTTTTCACTTTGTCTCCTGCTGTTTGTTTTGTTGAGTTGGCATCAGTAGTGACACTAACCTACCAACAGAGCAAAGCTAACAGGAGAAGCAGACATATGGTTCAGTATTGAAGGACACACATACCCTGAGACTCTCTCACTTAGCCCCTCCCCTCCACATTTAGATAACCTTTGCAGGGCTGGGAGCAATTTACCCAGCACTGAGGAGGAGGAGGAGGGTTTCATACATCTGTGCTATCTCATCAGTGTGTGTGTGTGTGTGTGTGGGTGTGGGTGTGGGTGTGGGTGTGTGTGTGTGTGGGTGTGTGGTGTGTCGTCTGGCTGTAGAGACATTGAGACAAAGTGTGTTCGTAACTGACACAGGGCCAGAAAGTACTCCATAACTGAGCAAACACACACAGGGGGCAGACCGAGGGGTAAAGAGGGGGTAAAGACTGGAATCCACCGGGGCTTCACACCACGTCATGAATACACAGATGTCTTGTGGAAAGATGAATGAAACTGTTCTCCCTGCAGATATTCACCCCCAGCAGGTAGCTGATTTGAAAGCAATAAAAAGAGTCGATATTTATATCCATAGAATGAATATGGATTTGAAATAGTGCTTGAATTAGAGATATCCAAAGCCAATCCCAAGAATCGTTTCGGGGTCGATCCGGGCATACAGTATCTAGTTGGATGGGTATCGGCTAAAATAAAGCCGATCAGAATTGCTTGGTTTGCATCGGTGATTGACTCTGTTCTGACACCCGCGTTGGCAAAATTCTCTTGGCTAAGACGATAGCAAATCTGTTACCTCTCCTCTCTCTTCCTCATAATCAAAGATCACCATACAAAACATTCAGGAAGCAGCTTACGTTACTGATGTCGCTTCCAACGGTTAAAATTACAAACATCACCGGCTGCAGGTCATGTCAGCTGTTGCTTATGAATGTTAATTCCGTGAGTAGGTTGATGAGAGAACAACATTAAACTTGGCTGTTGACGGTTTGTGTGTGTCTGTACTCTGCCAAAGATTGTCTATGAGAAGCATCACTCTGTAACTCAAGTGTAACACCAATGTACAATCGCCAGAGTACTGAGTGTTTTTGTAGTTCCAACAACTCCAACAGAGTCATACATATTCTCCCTAGCAGATCGCTTCACATTAATTTCAGGAGTCAGGAGTTTCAGGAGTTAAACTTTCATCCATATCATATAATTGAATCTCCATCCATTATCTATATCCGCATATCCTTAGAGAGTCGCGGGGGGCTGGAGCTGATCCCAGCTGACCTTGGGCGAGAAGCGAGGTACACCCTGGACAGGTCGCCAGTCAATCACAGGGCTAACACAGAGACGGACCATTCACGCTCACAGTCACACCTAGAGTCGTCAGTTAACCTAGAACCCAAAACCCTCTTGCTGTGAGGCGACAGTGCTAACCACTGCACCACCGTGCCGCCCATATAATTGAATCTTATCATCTTTTATAGTTTTGAATCAGGACCTTCGGAATTTGGATCAAGCAGCTCGTGAAAAATAAGGTGTCAGATTAAGTAGGCTACAGCTGCTATTTTAACGTGTCAGATATATATATTTAATCTACATTTAGGTAAATATACTGTAAGTATCAGATCGAACTCAGTATTGGCAGATAGCCTATATTAAAGGACTCAGATCAGGGCCAAAAAATCTTGATCAGGACATCTCTAGCTTACAGGAAAAGCGTTTTACAGCAAAAAAAAAAAAAAAAAAACCTTTAGTAGTACCAGTGGTCAGGTTGCATTTATGAGTGTTATAACACCTTTTTCATGCTTCTGACATTTGCTCAATAATTATGTAGCCTTTCAAAGCCTTGTAGCAAGTGTGTTGAATTGGCGTTACTTCATACTAACCTCACAATAAAACAACTCAATCTGGAGCACCTTAAGAACCTTAAGAAGCCCCAGATATGGCACACCAGACTTTGTCAGCTGTTGGATCTTTGGAAAATTGCTCATCAAACTAGAATTACTGGAGCCACATCTGATCATCATTTTGAAATGGAAAACCTCCAGCTTTCTGCTTTCGGGCAACACACAGATGCTGTATGGTAAGAGCAATACAGCTTGGCAACACTACACACATTCGTCTTAGCTGTCGAGAGCAGCTTGATTTCTTTGACTAAATTCAACAATGTCTCTGCCTGTCTGCAACACAGATATCCCAAGTTTTTTCTCCTGTAAAAGAGCATTGTTCAGGAACAAAGGAATTGCTGCATAAAAGGCATACGTATCACAGCGAAACTCTTAAAAAACCTAACTGCAACAAAGAGTAAACGGGGTAAATGCTTGATAGAAGAAATGTGGGTTCCGTGCCCTAGCAATACTAAAAGTTAGTGCCAAAGCAATCTGTTGATTGTCAGAAAATTAATTGGCAACTATTTTGATAATCAAGTTACTGTTTTAGTAATTTATCCAGCAAAAATGCCAAACATTTGCTCGTTCACACTTGTCACATGTGAGAATTTTCTCCAATAGGAATCTCTGGATTTTGGACTGTGGTTTTGGATTGTCTATGCAGAATGGTTATTTATTGTTGTACAACTCAAGTGGAGAATTTGTAGCTAATAATGATGGGTTAGTTTATCTGGCTGAGAGGTCCAGAGTGACGGAAGCTTCAGTCTGTTGCTGCAGTAGTCTAATCCCCCCATAGACATGTTTGGGTGATACCATTGCGTTTCCAGAGACTCAACATCATTTGAGTCACATGCATTCTTTCCCATTCCACTCTTTGGCCACTGTGTCACTGTAACTTTAATGGTAAATCATGACACGGGAGGCTCTTCCTGCTCAGATTTCTCTTATCTGATAGATTTAGTGTGAAATACAATTTCCACCTTCATTTTTATCTTGTAAATGTTTGGTAACTTTAAAAAATACACTAACTCCCTCAAGCTACTGTGTACCCACCCTGGGTTTGTATTTGGTCAGAAATTGTCGGGGTAGTGGCAGCCTCAGATTTCCAAAGGCTGAAAAGCAGCATGATGGTGTAGTGGGAGTCAATCAGAGGTCTTGCTAGGACAAGCAGCCCTCCTTCCCTCCAACCAAAAGCTCCTCCAACGTCTTTTCATGACACACGAGCCAGATGCTCAGCCATTAATCACAGCATTGTGTGTGAGAGCGCATATGATATGTGTATGTTTGGACTGGCTGTGCTCTTTGTCAAGTAAATGTTAACTGTGTGTTTGTTCGACTGCTGCCCCTAACAGCAGTACGTGAGCAGAGAATGGAAAGTTGGCACAGTAAGGAGAGAAATGGGAAGATTTATATGTAAGGGAAGCGTTGAGTGAAGGGGACGGAGGAAGAGTGGATGAATGGGGATGGTGAGGGAGAGAGTGAGCAGGAGGTGGAGAGGAAATGTTTTATTCCCTCTATCTGAAAGCTTTTCTTGCTGGCAGACCCTGACCTTTTCCCTCACAGACAATGAATCTACTTTATTTTCTGTGCTCCAGCCCCTTCCCTCCAGGCCGTGTCTGTGTGTGTCTGTGTGTCTGTGTGTGTGTGTTGTGCATATGCTTTTGTGTATGGTTATTAATGCGTGTGCGTCTGCTCGTGGTTGAGTGTATGCATGCATGCACATAACATGTGGTCAGCAGGCTGTCTTTCTATTTGCTGTGCTCATGTCAGGAAAAATATGAAATGCTGGATTTTCATTGCTTTGCCACAAAATGAAGACAGCATTAAATTCATAATCTTATATATTTATCTTTTTAAACTTTGTTTAATGTGTGCGTCCTCAGGTGAATCTGGTCTCGGGAAATCGACACTCATCAACTCTCTGTTCCTGACTGACCTGTACTCCAAGGACTACCCTGGGCCCTCCCTGCGCATCAAGAAGACTGTGCAGGTGAGGTTATTCAACTTCAGGGCCGATTATGGACTCATTTGGCATCGCACTTGATTTTCAAGTTTAGTTCATATATCACAATAAAGGTTAGGCTCTACGTTGGTCAGATGGTCAGACACGTTTTGACTTTTATTTCCTTTACCTCCTCTAAATAAACTCTGAAGCAGCAGCTGTAGTAATGGGAAGTAATAGGAACACAGCACACACAGATTGAGTAGCTAAGTAGTTCATGATGCACTGATGACCTCACAGCAATTCAAATAGGTCTAGTGTCGTGCTCATTTACAGCTGTTTCACCTGGTTGGAAAACAACTGAGCCAATCAGAGTTTTGTAGGCAAGATTAATAATGGGAACGTCACCTATCTGCCAACGCCAGAAAGAAATACTACATCCATCAAAAATAGAGCCACAAAAATGGCCACATCTTTTCGATGAGACGCAGCTGCACAAGTTGTTGTAAGTTGACTTACAGAAATAAACTCTTAAATCACCATATTTATTAACTGCTACTGCTGCTTGTGCGTCAACTGAAAATGATGCTGGGCAGATAGATGCTAAGCTAAGCTCCTCATATCTAGACGTTTGAAATCATCTCATGCTGGTGTCAGGGACGTTCTCCTGCCTGTAGGTTAGTGTATTGACCAGATGCTGAAAACTAAGACTCTAAAATTATAACCTAATCATTACCTTCGATGATGCTAGATGCCTACTATCCCTAAGCTGTGTTTGATTTAGTGCTAGCATTGAGAGAGTCGGAGATGTTACTTAGATCTGACCTCATTACTTGAAAGGTAAGTTGACCAATGGACCAGTCACCCAAAACATTTTATATTTGAGAAGGAGCTCATTAATATGAAACGGTTTAATTGGCACGCATATGAACTCTTTGAAACATTTCATTTCAGAAGAAAATATAGCTGCTTACATCTTCAGCACAAAAATATTATCATGCTTCAAAGCAACATTGGTTGAACCAGTCCTAGTTGTCATGCAGCCACTGAGGGTAAAAAGGCTAAGCACATAGAGAAGAAAGGAGAGAGGGAGCAAGAGATGGAGTACTCTGGGAGGAGGAAGAGAGAAGATGAAGTATTGTGGAAAAGGAGAGTGAGAAAGAAGGATGGAGGAACTAAGAGGGAAACTGCAAGGCCACAGGGCCTGGTTTTGTCCTTTTATGGTAATGACAAACTGAGGAAGAGGAGGAGGAGGGAGGCTGTATCTGGAGCAGCAGTGGGGAGCAGAGGACAGGGAGGAGAAGCAGTTTTGGAAAAAGGAGAAGGGTAGTGAAGGAGGAGGGAAAAGAAGAAGATGGTGAGTGCAACTACTATAAGGTGGAAGAGAAGGGTTGTGGACAGGAAAGAGGAGGGAAGCAGGAGAAGAGGGACAGAGAAGCAGTGTGAGGGGGGAGGAAAGAGAGAGCAGGGTAAAACTTGTAGAGTGTATCTGAGGGACTGAGGCAGTGATGGGTTAGTAAGAAGTGACAGGGGAGAGACAAAGAAAAACAGAATTGGGTGAGAGTCCTTGTATTTCCCCTGGGGCCTGATAGGGTCAGTAGCAGGGCAAGAATGTTCTCATGAAACGTAACACCCACCCTCTCTTGCATACAGACACACACACGCAGAGAGCCAAAAAAAAAACCTTAACTTTGCCTAATGATGAAAGCTGCTCCCACATGCACATTTGTCGGATCACTTTGCGGCAGGATTTGTCTCCCACTTGGCTCCCAACACAAACAAGCATCACTCATATCCACAGCACACACAACTGCCCACTTTTGAGATTTCTGCCTCTACCCCAACACAATGGAAGCAAACAGCAATGTATCTTTAAGAAACTGTGTCCGTATTACTATAAGCAGTTTTCTTTGGAACTACTTTCTGCTGAAGAAATAGTTAATAGTGTGAGGCAGGAGTCAATGTTTAAATTAATCTTTTGAATAAACTTTGAACTTATTTGTTCTCCAGTAACTCTTTACTGAATGAAAAGATGTACAATTCCTAAAACATCATCACAGACAGGAATTAAACACCCAGTACAGAGACAATGGACAGCTATTGTGACTAACTAGTGCTATCATGCTCCCAGATGGCTAACGTGTTGCCCTGCAAGTAGTCCTTATGTTACCAAGCTTCTAGGACCAAATATTTTGCGCGTGGATGAATTTTGCTGAGCCACTTAGGTGTGACCAGGCCTTAATGCTGATATGATTTCTGAGTTTCTGTAAAACGATAGATTACATGTTTCTATACAAACCCCTTCTTTCTTTTAACAAAAGAAGTTCTCAAATGTTAAATGTTGTCACTAGCAAAAACTTTGCCTAAATAAAATGCAACCTAAAATTGGCAAATTTTTTGATGTAAATCGGTAGCTAGCTGATCAGACAATAATAAATATGGCCATATTTTTGATGCCAGCTTTTGGTACTTGACAGAGTTTTATACTCTGTGTACACCTACGGATTTCAGCCTGTACCAAAAACCTATTGAGGTTCAACACCTAGCCCTTCTAGAGGTAAGCAAGAAAATGTGTTTTGTAACTAAACAAACACTTTAACTGGTCAGAGACAACTTGATGCCATAGCTCCCAGCTATAATACCTTGTATTGTAAACATTAGATTAGAATGGAGTCAAATATTATCCTGTGTATGGTCATGACAATTTAGTCAATCTATCACATCTATAATCTTTTATCTCTTAAGTCAGCTGTTTACGACATTATAGGACAATTTTAACATGACCATACATTTTTGGTTAGAGGTCTGAAAGGCCTCTATCAGCCCAGATTAATAGGGCTGAGTATTGAATCTGAACACTTTTTGGTACTGACTGAAACATGTCCGTAGCACCATGGCATTGAATGTCTGAATGCTAGTTGTCATCACATGATCTCAGTATGGAACTTCTGTCAGTTAAGATGATTTTGTCAAACTACTGCTCCCAAGTTCAAGAATGAACTTTGACATGTGGATAGTTCCTAATTTCAAACAGAATGTTGGCCATTTTAGATTGGCAGTACAGCTGCTTGTGTTTAGAGAAAAGTTAACATTTGTCTTCTATTGTTGAATGATATTGTAGAAATAAATTCAAAGTAACAAATGGAAAAAAAACATGGTTTTGGTATCGGAACTGAAACTATACTCAGTTTCCCGACAGAAAATCTTGTAATCATTCAATCAAAGGGAAATACGAAAAGTCCTAAATGTTGTTGTGATCTTTTTGTCACTAGCATCTTTTAAAATTCTGCAAGAATTTTTAATTCTGATATTAATTTTATTAATTTCCTCATTCAGCATAAATTTTCCCACTGCACCAATACCTAGCTGGTCATTTTGTGCTCCTGGACAGTGAAAGTCCTGTTTTTCTACCTTCAGTTTGTGATTTTAGATGCTGTATCCTTGCCCTCATGCAGTGTGTCCTAAATTATGGATTGTAGGAGCAAATCAGGTGATGTCGTTATATCTTTTGCATCTTCACATGACAGCAGCTCTGTTATGTTCCAGTCTCTGCACCAGCACAGGGCTAAATTTACTCTGTTTTGGCGGGACTGAAAATATTAAGAACCTTTTGCTCCCAGCTTCCTTTCGGTCCATCGCTCACATCGAACCTCATCTGAACCCCATGAATGCAACGTGGGCATACATGCTCTCCTGCAAGTAGCAGTTAGTGTGTGTAAGTGTGTTTGCTGTGGGTGCTGTGGTCTGAGGCTGAGGGGGAGAGACGGGGTCAGAGTATTTATATTCCAGAACGATCTCTCATGCTTTGTCGCTCACTCTCATTCCCCCAGATCAGATTTCTTTTAAATGATGGTGTTGAGACTGGCGGCATTTTTGAGGTTTTCTCCCAATCTGTTTTTCTTCGCAGAAACGTTGGAAATAGCAGATTTGGTTTTGAGATGGCCGACATGTTACGCACAAACACTTGCAGTACAAACGCACATTTTAAGACACACGCTGGATGCGCAATTAAGCTCATATGTCAAATGGCTGTGGTGCGTGATATATATGCTCAGCTGTAAAGTCAGACAGATTATCTGAAGGTTTGTGGAAGCTGAAGAATGTTTGTGTTAGAGCGAGAGGGCTGTAGTTTGAGTTAAGGGGTGATCCTAAAATAACTAGATGGCCTTGTGAAAGTATGCGGCGAAGCGAGGGAACAGCAGACAAGCTGCAGGAAATTATGGATCTGTGGGACTGAATGTGGATATATTTGACTGAAGAGTGAGATGGAATGGTTTGTCTGCTTTTTCTGTTTCAAACTAAATGCAGAAATCAATCAGTTATTTTCTTAATAATGTGTTGGATCTTGAATTACTTTAGCACTACCTCATTAAGCATACAGTGGTACTGCACACAGAGTAATGAGCAGGATTAGGTTTTCCTTTTTATATCATGTCAAATATACTGAATAGTTCGGAGTAACACTTGCCTTTTAGGTTAGTAGTAGTCTTCTATGACTATGCAGAGATGGTTGCACATTTTAGGCCATTTGTCACAATAAATGTTCTGTCTTGAATAGTTTTCCGTAGTTTTTGAAAATATTTAATACATTTTCCTTGGCAGACAGTTTTTCATAAAGTTGTACAAAGTATGAAAATCAACTAGTAGAGACTTTGAAGAGCATATTAGCTTGAATACACCCCTCTCATATACCACCCCTGCCCCTGCAGTTACCTCACATGACACTCCTACCCTCCCAAAAGTAAGTTCAGACTGAACATAAAGCGAGATTTAATCTTGAAGTTTTAATCATGCATTATTTATGGGCATTTGCATCAATGTGTGTCTTTCTGTTGACTTTGTATGCGTTTGTGCCGGGTCTAAAATTTGGTTTGCATTCAGTCTAAGCAGACCTTAACAGATTGTTGCTCCAGCATACCTCTATCTAATCACCCCATCTACAACAGATGCATTTCTACCAAGTTTTTCAGTCGCCCGTCTGACGGAACAGACATTTCAGTCATTAACAACTCCAACCCAAAGTGTAATTTTTCCCGACCAACAGCAAGAGACGTTAATGCACCACTTCAATGCCAGCATTTATTCTCATGCATAAATGATAAACCACGTTTTTAGTGTATCTACACCCAGGCTAATCAAGTGGTTGTTGCAAGCTTTGTCCACACCCTGTGCAGTACAGTACTTCTCAGTGCACTATTTAGAACACTACATCACAGCTGGGTGTGATCAGAAATACAACAGATTTTTAAGCTTTCAAACCACAGAGGTCAGTGCAGCAGTGCTTTTCCTCCATACAAGATCTAGTGTGCAGCTGCTCTTCAAGAAGTTCAACTTGGCTGCCTTATGTCAGTTCCAGGATTACGGTAGTTTCGTTCAGGATGGAATCAGTATCCTGTATAGTGAGGAAGTGGTAATCATCTATCCCTTACCTACACACTATCACTATTCCAAATATTTGCTGCTTAGAGTAAGGAAAGGGTTTGAGATTCCTGACACATACAACCAGCAGATACTGGTATCTCTGAATCTCCCAGCAGGCTGTGTGGGTGCACTTACAGTGCGATGATGTCTCATCAGTGCCCTGAGTGGGAGAGGATAGTGTCACATTAAACATGTAGGCCAATCTGTGTGGGCACATTGGTGTTGCCAAATTGTATTCTGAATTGCATTTACCAAGTGTTGAATCCACACAAATACAGAAAGATTATTGGAACACTGCAACAAGTAGGATTAAGATTTAGGGCTGCAACTAACAATTATTTTCATTATCGATTAATCTGCCAATTATTTTCTTGATTAATCATTTAGTCTATAAAATGTCAAAAAATTGTGAAAAATGCTCATCACAATTTCCCAGAGCTCAAAGTGACATCTTCAAATTGCTTCTTTTGTCCAACCAACAGTCCAAAACCCAAAGACTCGTCATTTACTGTCAGCAAATCCTCACATTTAAGAAGCTGGAACCGGCAAATGTTTTTGCTTGAAAAATGACTGAAATGATTAGTCGTTTATCAAAAAAGTTGGCTATTAATTTCCTTTAGAACGATTAATCGACTAATCGTTGCAGGTCTATTTAGATGTAAGACATAGGTTTGATTCCGATCACTAGTGTACTAAATGGTGCGAATGTTGGTGTGTTTTCAGGTGGAGCAGTCCAAAGTCCTGATTAAGGAAGGAGGGGTCCAACTGACTCTCACCATTGTCGATACACCAGGATTTGGAGATGCAGTGGACAACAGCAACTGGTGAGGAGTGCTGGCATAATCAGGGTGTTTCCCAAATAAACGTGCTTAGTTACATCTAACCCTAACCCTATTATCCAATTTCCTTTCTCTTTTCTCTGCCTGATGTCTTTTCTCCATCTTCCCAGTTGGCAGCCAGTCATAAACTACATTGACAGTAAGTGCGAGGACTTCCTGAATGCGGAGTCGAGGGTGAACCGCAGATCCATGCCAGACAACAGAGTCCACTGCTGTCTTTACTTCATCGCGCCCTCTGGACACGGGTAGGTCTGCACGAGATGAAGGTGTAATGAGATGAGGTAGATGTAACATGAAGTAAGGTGAGACAAAATGAGGCAATGATTAGATAACATGCTCTAAACATGGCACTAATGCTGTCAGTATTCTTATAGTTGCATTCCCCTTTGTGTCACATGTTTGAAATGAAAATACACAATTGCATCAGACCTTGTATAATAAATGGCAGTGTCTTCACTTAGGAGGGCTTCAGCAATCAATATTTGATGGAGTATCATCCGTGACTCCTTTTTAATCAATTTGGTGCATTGAGGCATGCTAATACCCAATCAATACCTCATTGAATACCTCAAGTTGAATCATGTTAGTAAATACCTGGAATTTCATGGGAAAATGTTAGGTGACGTTAATGGTTGGACTAGTTCCACCCACTAGTGCAGCGTGAGGTCACCACTGAAGTTTTCTTGGAAGTGTCCAAGAAAGCTAGTCGTTAACCTTGTCTGTCTGCCATTTGGTGCAGGTAGTGTACAGTGGGTTTGTTAGAGCTTATATGTTGAAAACAGCTCCCTGCTGCTGCTGGAAATTATACTGATAAAAGCTGTGAGAGTAAATCAAAACAGTAAAGCTATGGGCAGTAAAAAACCAAAACCATCATCTGAAAGACACTAAAACGCTGACTACAGAGTCAGATGATAATTCTCTGTGGGTCAGTCACTACAAGCGACCCCTTTCACGTTAGAAAATAGTAATTTGATCCATTGTTAAAATAAAATATTGAGTACAGCTTTAAGTTTCTTCCAAGGCGATAATTTAATAAGATATTCTGAAGACAGCGTTTTAGAAGCAGCAGTTGGCAAGTGGGAGGATGATTTTGTTGTGGTCAATATGCTCCCTTTGTAAGTCTATTTGTATTCAAAGGTGTTAACACATCTAACCAACATTCTTCTTTACTGGTCCAAATGACAATCAGTGAAATCAATTGATGCATTGTTAAAGTGAGATGAAAACCTGCAGACTCTATGACCTTTCTTTGCCTTGGAGAACCCTACTTTCAGGGAAAGTCTACCTTTCCATCCAGCTTCCTATCCTCTGCCGGCTATGCAAGCTGTAGCAGAAGCAAAAGGGTGTGTGTGTGTGTGTGTGTGTGTGTGTGTGCCAGCCAGCCAGCCAGCCAGCCAGTGTTTGTGACCCACAAAGGTTATATAACCCAGTGCTCATGCTCAGTAGAGTTCTGCTCTCCATCACTGAGTCACCCAATCAGAGTGGAGGCTCGGAGCTGCTCACAGAGACAGGCCTCTCATCTCACACAAACACACTCTGTCTGCTTTCATCTGCAGTGTCTCAGATTGTGTGTGTGTGTTCACTTGGCATCACTGAAACGTTCCCTGTTTCTCAATATAACTGCAGCAACAGCCAGGGTTTAAAATGTGGAGCTCTGTTTCCATATAACCAAAAATCCATCCATCCACTCAGGCTTAGTAATGGCTAAATTTGATCTACATAGATCTAATCCATCCCTGGGTTGTTTCTAAATCTGCAGAGATGAGTCGTATGCAAGGTGTTTAAAATGACATTAATGTGCAAATCATTTAATAGTACCAGCCAGAAAGTCTATGAACATGTTGCTTTCTGTTAATGAGGCAATTGGCCTCTGTATTTTCTATTATCAGTTTCCACCTGTAATACTGCTTTTTTATTCTGACAGGCTCACACCAAAATCTGATATTCACGGTCACATTTAGCCAGGGACAAGGATAGGAACAATACACGAGACATAGAAAATGTGTCTAGAAATGTAAAGTGTATTGACTATAAATGCTTTATGAGAGTGTTGGATGTGTTTGTGGAGGGACTTTTAGCCACACTAGCGGCTTGGCTCAAGGGATGGTAAGGCTGGTCGGTTGGCCTGTCCACCACTTTGGTCCAGACTGAAATATCTCGACAACTGTGGGATGGATTGACATGAAATTAGTTGCAGAGATTCACGCGCCCTCGAGATGAATTGTAATCATGATTTCTTAACTTTTCATCTAGCGCCATCATCAGGTCAAAATTTTAAATTCTTTACTAATGACATTCCCATCAGCCTCAGCTGTACGTTGTGTTTAGTGCTAATTAGCAAACATTACAATGCTAAACATTAGCATGTTAGCATGCTGATGTTAGCATTTAGCTTAAAGCACCACTGTGCAGCCAGAGACTAGCTAGCATGGCTGTAGCATGGCTCTTAGACTTGTTTTAACCACTTTTGCCCCACATCGCAAGGGGAGAAAAGATTTTTATAGACTAATGTGAATTTTAACAACTTAAAATCATCTCATTCACAGTGTCTCATAGTTTTTTAAAGTGGGCTTATTTGCTTTGAGCATAAAAGACGATGCTGTGAATTTAGACGTGCGTTTAAATGCTCTGTTAAACCGTGTGCTGCTGCAGTATTTGTTTATTTGACAGTTTTCACTTCAGACTTGGAAGTGTCATGGAAACATTACTAGGCCGACCTCATTAGATTGCCATCGTGACTTACATAAAAGTGACTCAGGCGCACCCAATATATAAAAGTGCCATCACATTTACATAATGAGGTGCATGTCTTAAAGTGACCTAAAACTGAATTATGCTGGAAAACAAACAGACAGTGCTGTCCAATTAATACAGTTGTACAGTTTCTGCCCAGCTTTACACAGTGCAGTAAGTCTAGTAAGTGCACAATAGGGTTTGAAAGTCAGTTTACTATGCTTCTCTGTATTTGACAGCTCTACAAATGTCAATAAATGGCTGTGGCATGTATTCCAGGATTGTTGATATAAATTCAAGCTAACTATTGAGGCACTGACATGTCACTAAATCTCGGCAATTGTTCGCTTCTCTGGGTAAATATATCCTATAAACTCTATAGTAATTTGCCAGAATATAGTTTCTAAGCAGACTGTTTACAGCTTCAAATCTTCTGCAACAGCTGCAGAATTGCAGCAGTTTGCACACTGCTGCTTCCAAATGTCACTGTGGCTGTAAAACTTTAAGTCCTATAAATCCTGCATTACAAGTAAACTGCATGCTCATGTTTCCAAGCTTAGCCCGTCTGTGATGTTTTATACCCCAAGATACCAAAGGGAGAAGAAAGGAAAGTGTGTGTAGCAGTGAGTGCTGCTAGTTTGATAAATCATTGTCAGTGTGTAGAGACGATTTATGATTTACTGGAACACTGAAAGGAATAACATTTTGAGATCACAGAAGCGCCTTGACAGCCGGTATCTCCTGCAGTCCACAAGTCTCCCCCTGCTTAGACCAGACACTCTGACTCCTGTTTTATCTGGGAGCGTGTTCACTCCAGGACTCCTCTGATGCTGCATTATACATGAGCCGGACCCCGTTCTTACCAAGTAGTTCATAGTAGTTCACTAGTGAACCACTCAACAGCTGTTTTGTTGCCCTCTTTGTATTTCTGCATACCTGAAATGAGGACCTCAACATCCCTTTTACTCACCCACATACACACACACATTTATAGAACCATGTCCGCACATAGCATGCATCATTTGAATATACATAAAAAAAAATAATTGCATTCATATGGGAACAACTGGATCCAAGTATTCAACCATGTACATTTATATTTTTATGCAGTACATACTCACTTTCCACATACACTGCCCACACTTGCAGACAGTCCACCAACTTCATGGCGGACCAGAGCTCTGATTCTGGCCACACGACTGAGTCCCACTTGTCATTCAGACAGAGATGGGGAGCCTATTGGAGTATTACAAAGACAATCCCTCATCAGCCCAGCAAGACAAAACCTTCAGCTGTCGCCACAAAAGAAGAACACATAAGACAATAAGTCAGTCACACTCAACTGGCTTCATTGTGTGTTTGCTGAGGGCTACATGTAAAGTACGGTTTTGGTTGGCCCTCTGCTGGTGACCCTCTGAACTGCATTTAACTTGAAAATCCATGTACTGAGGAAGCCCACTGTGGCCTTTTCTTTAGATGAATTCTTCATTGACAAGATGTGTCACCCTGTCTGACAGGGCTGCTGATCCACATGACATTTTTCATTGTAATCAACCACAAGTCCTTTTTGGGTTTGTATTCATCAATTTCCTATAAGAGCTTATCATGTGTATAGATGAGGGGGCTGGAGACTAACAAGCTCTCGTTGGTGGAGCAACAGGGTACACCCAGGACAGGCCACCAGTTGCCTGTTGCTAACATACACAAATACATACATTCACATTTATGAACAAAGATAAAACTATCAATGGGAAAACAGGCAAGTGGAAATGTGTGAACACGATCATTAAGGGCCAGTGACTGGGTCAAGTTTAGCTGTGTGCTTTTCTATTATAATAAACTGTTGGGTATACCACACTGGTCAGGTGTTGCTCAGCTGTATAGAAAAATAAATAGACTTCTGCTGACTTGTTGGTGATTTTGGTCAGATTTTGGACATACAGTCGCTTGAAGTTCTTACGGTTTTCTCTCCCTCCGTCCTTCAGTCTGAAGCCGCTGGACATCGAGTTCATGAAGAGACTCCATGACAAAGTCAACGTCATCCCTCTCATTGCAAAAGCCGACACTCTGACCCCAGAGGAGTGCCAGCTTTTTAAAAAACAGGTATTTGTGTGTGTATGTGTCACGTCAGTGGGATAGACAGTGCTGCTGTTGAAGTCCAACTAAAGTGAACAGATAAAACGGTTCGCCTGGCTCTATACTTCACGTATAAACATGAAAGTGGTAACTCCCAGAAAAGCAAGTGGATAAACATATTTCAAATAAGCATAAAATGTCTAATTATTCCTTTAAGTGTAAGAGGATTGTAAACCCAAAGAAAAATTAAAATCCTCTTTGATCTACATATGTATGCAGGCCTATAGTGTGTACTTGTTACCTTTATTCTGATTACTTTCTCTCTTCGTCAGATAATGAAAGAGATACAGGAGCACAAAATCAAAATTTATGAATTCCCAGACACTGAGGACGACGAGGACAACAAGCTCATCCGAAAGATCAAGGTAACGGACCACACAGTCTTGTTAGTCATTTAAAACTTGATTTAAGGACTTGTGATTGATCTCGGCTGGAGGACAGATGAATAGAGTCGCAGACAGCCAAAGGTCAGTCTGTCCTTTGTCCATTGGCAAGAGCCAATGTTGGCCATTAGTGTCTGTGTTTACATGATTGAAGGCCCGGTCACAGCACCATTTAAAACGGTCAGAAGTCGCAGTAAGTAATCATTTAATTTCAGTTGGACTCCTGCAATTAGTGGATTTGCTCACGGGGGTACCAGGAGCAGTTAACTGACACTTGGCAAGCTCGCTAGTTCAGAGAGCTTTTTCCCTCTTCAATGACTCTATTGAATGAAGTGGTGAACAATCCTGAGAACAAAATGTTAGCTATGACTAGTACTGGCATGTTCCCGGCTTGCTAGTGTGTTAGCGGTTAGCTTGCCAGCCACAGTGGTTAATTAGCTAGCCTTGCAAGTAGTCCCTACATTACCACCTATAGCCACCACCTATTTTGCGGGGACATCTGGATACATTTTGCTGTGCCGCTTTTTGGTGTGACTGGGCCTTAAAAATATGTGAATCTGAGTCAAAGACAATTTTCTCACTGTAGAAAATGCACTTAGACAAGATGGGAGTTTTAATGTGAAAATACTAATAAACATGTCAACAGACGTAAGTATCCCAACTCAAAGATGCATGCAATTAACCCAAATGAAACTGCGTTGTCTGTCTTTCCACTCCAGGAGAAGATGCCACTGGCAGTGGTCGGCAGCAACGTGGTAATCGAGGTGAACGGAAAGAAGGTCCGAGGTCGCCAGTACCCATGGGGCGTTGCAGAAGGTAGGTTCACTCAGGTCCACTGACACAAAGGGAGCACACGACTTCCATTTTGTGGCCCGACAGCAAGGGCCTAAAATATTAACTAGAAAAGAAGTGTGCACACTTTGAAAGTTCACGAGGGGCAACTGTCAAGCATTTTTTATTTTCTGTCGGTTGTCAAGAAAAACATTTGATACACAGTATGCCATTGCACTTTGGTCAATGACAGATGTGAGAGAGAGGCTGACAGATGTTGGCATATGAAGGTTGATGTGTTTGAGAATGTCCAGCCGTCACAGTATTATCTCTATCATGATGAATGAAGCATGGTATCCCTGAGAGTGTGGGACATAGTGCATGTTTTCCACAATGACCCCCTGTATCCACTGAATGTATTAACTACCAGGTAACACAATGACTTGTCAAAATGTATTCTCGACCGGAAATGAGTTGATGAACAAATGCAACATTTTAAAATACAAAATAAAAATGCCACATAGCATAATCACATGATCACAATACACCTGCTGGAGCTTTATATGATTAGTCTTAGAATAGATTCATTTTAGTACATTTTTTGTCATTTCATTATTGTTGGATTTTTAAGTGAAACAAAAGTTGATAGCCACATTTGAACCATCACGTTAATAACGTAATGCCAAGCCAACTTTCAGCATAACTCTCAGCTAGGGCTCATTTTTGTTTTTGAATCACATGCAAAGTGTGTCCATGAAAAAACAACAGTTGAGTGGTACACTTTTGTACATTTTTAACAAAATTGTTCTACACACATGCTACGCTCTACACTTACGTCTTGAATACATCAGACCGGCATCGCGTCATCAAGCGCCATGGCCGCGCCCGCTTATGGGGGAAAGAATCGTGCTTTCACATACTGAGAGAAACAGGAAAATGCCAAAAAGCAGTTGTGTAGCAGGTTGTAAAACTAAAAACAACTGTATTAATAACCAAGGCTTTCACACTGAGATTTGAGGCATATAAGATACATGAATATTCACTGTCAGTGTGGTAAATAGCATAACAGTTACTACTGATAGATGGCTAGTTTGAGTGGCAGGCTGCTGGAGTACAGTCATACAGTATAGCAGCATCAGACTGTTGTCTCCAACTAAATCTCAGCCCAGCATAGCTCAAACAGTTGGCTTTTAACTGGCTGGTTATTTACAACAACACTAACGATACCTGGTGATTCAATCAAATATGTATAGATGTCCGGATAAGCATGTCTGGCCGCTGTGTTTGGTCATTGATCCACTTGACAGCTGACCAATCAACCTTAATTTATTAAGGTATCGTGAACGCTCAGGTTCAGGCAAGCTAGCAAAATAACTATTAGACATGTATAAAAAACAAAGGTTTGTTTAACACGAAATTAATACATACAAACTTATCAAAACTGTAATCCAAACACACACCAAATTGCATTGACATCTATAGGATCTATAGTTTATCCCCCAAAAAGGGGCGCAGCCATGACGTTTTATGAAGTACCCGTATGTGCCGGTCTGATGTATACTGGTAACCTTTGTCCAAGAAATATTAAGTGTTCTTTCGCTCTGTTAGCTTAAAGATCTTGATTTATGGGGGACAATAAATGTTTAATGGATTTAGTTCCATCTGACTTTAAAAAAAGCATCATCCTCAGTCATCCAATGAGGCCACAGAAGACAAAGCCCTCACCCACCACACTTAGCCTCTGGCTTGGCCCCATGACACAACAGTAACTGGCAGTGTTGACAGCTGGGCGCCAGTGAGTTATCATGCCCTTGTTGTTACAATAGTAACTCCTACTGGTCAGTCAGGCTGCCTTTTTTATTTTCCATTCTTTGTTTTTCTTGTTCAGGTAGTGTGCTAGAGCTATATTATAGACAATTTAGGAGCATTTGACCGCGACTATGACTACTATCTTATATGTAGTGGAGTTGAGTGGAAAACACCTCTATACTTCTGTTTTACTGAAAGAATCAAAATGAGCGCAGTTGTTTGTTGCTCCCATCTGTCAATGGACGTTTGCATAAAATTGAACTTTGCATAAAACTTTTCCACGTCGTGTTGCTGAACGTCTCAAAAGGCTTTCGGGGATCAGTTCACAATGACTGGCAGCTTGTCATTTGTTCAGTTTTTGAGTCTGTGTGCGTGAAGGGAGGTTTAGCAGTAACTAAGACTGTTAAAGATGGGGAACTGACCTTTTAAAAACTGGCACAAAGCTTCTGGAATAGCTAAGGAAGTGAACCTTGCGTTAGAATATTTTATCACGTGTTCCCAAACGTCAAGAAGAACCTCCACTTTTAATGAAATGGTTTACTATCTTTTTTATCTTGGAATTAGAAAACAAATGAGTGCAACATGTTCCTCAAAGATATTTTTACATTTTGACAACTCTGTGGTATGAAGTTATCTGGCAGTTATTACATTGTGACCTTACACACCCAACTGTCTTCCCCTCAATGCAAACAAACTCACTTGCACACAGTCCTTTTGGTAGTGTTGGTCTTGACCCTGATAGGGATTCTGGAAAAGGAGCATCGACAGTGTATTATGGGATATGTTGTTTCAGTATGGCAACAACCACTGACTGACCCAACCAACCTCAGAGACTGTTGTTGCCTTACTGGTGTGTTGGTTTTCCACTAGGTTTTCATTTGTTTTGAAGCCCTCTGAAAGATGATATACTGTATTTATCTTTATATAAAGTAATATACCTTTGTTGCTCTGTGGTTGACCGTTTATCAGTCTTTCACTTTTTCATTCTTTCTTTTCTCTCTTTTTTCTTTTTTCTTGGTCTGTTCTTTTCCATGACTGACAGAGGGCATTTTTGGTAAACCAAACCATCTTCCACTTTATTTCAACCTCATTTTCTCCCCTCCTCCTCCCTCAGAGTGTCCCCCAAACTCTCCATTCCTCCTTTCCCTCCACTCCACTTTTCTGTTGCTGTGCTGTCTCATCATTAGGCTGATGGTCAAACCAATGCTCTAATCAGACTTGGGCTAAATACTTATCAAAACTTTTCTAAGTACTGAACTACACCATCTTTTGGAAACATTTGAAAACAATGAAGAATATGGACTGAAAAGCAGGGAAATATTCTATTTTAAATTACAAAAGAACATAAACACCAAAATCATTCATGTGTTGTCAGTAGAATGTTGGTCCCAGTGCTCTTTGCCAACACTTACCAAACGCCATGCTGAATGACCCTCTACAGCGAGCATTGGTCAAAGTAAGAGGACTTCACTTTTATAAAAATATTCAAGTTGCAACTATTAATATAGTATATCATTTAGATTCTTATAAGCACTACATTTTCATCGTTCTATCATTTGGTGTAAATTAGAGCCGTACCAATATGAGCGTGACTGATATCGGCTGATTGTAGTTTATCACAGATACATTGGTAATGGCATTTATGTTAGCTGATAAGTAATAAGAAATTGTGGCAGAGAAATTCCAAATATACTGTATGTTAGGGTAATTTTGAAATAGTGTTGCTGTTACATAGTTTGTCCACCAGAGAGCACTGGCAAGCTTTTTGAAAAATGAAAAAAATGTCTTGCTCAGTACATAACTCTGTGTCAAAAAAGATTTAAGGGATCCTTATCAAAAATGTTTGTGTTAATGTTAAATAGTAAATATCGGCTGATATGTCATCATTTGATTTTCTTACTTTCAAATGCTTTAATGTAAATCTTACCAAACTGTCAAACTTTACTACTATCACTTTAAATGACTGCACTAAGCTTTAGAACTGCAAATGTTTGTCTTTTTCACACTTTTTAGATATTGCTAGTTGCAACTCAATACAGAGTGGGCATGTGTGCAGTACATTAAGGGAAAGACGAACCACGCTACACCAGAGAAATACCCACTACACGCACCAACTTGCTTCACCGTCTCACTCCATAAGTAATTTTTATGATATTCCTTTTACCTCAGGAATATTTAAACAGTCATCTTATTGTCAGTCATCATAGTGTATTCTAGGTGTTACCATGGGGCAAAAGGACCAGTGATCTGCAGGGTTGACACATGAATGATTATTTTTTTTGTTATTATCACTTAATGTGAGTCAACTTGTAAGACAATCTTTCAAAACCTCGCTGTATGTTTTTAAAGGATAATTCCAGTTTATTACAATTTATTTTGATAGCTTTGATCATTTCTATCGGTTACAACAATATTGTACTCAACACAATAATTACTTAGATCTGGGAACAGGGTGACATCACTGCAACGAAGTCTGATGGGGCAAGAAACACGAGCAGTCAGACGATCAGACAGGTTGTAAACGAGCCAGCAATGTAGCCTGATTATCTAAACCACTTAATTGTGCAGTAAAACTGAAAGGAAGCACACCTGAAATCTAGCTAATAATCCCTCATTGCATGGGGAAACTGTACAACTACATCAAGTACAGTAGGTAAAATAGTTTGGGTAATAGTTTTACCCTTTGGCTTTATTTTCTCTTCCAAACAAGTTTGGCTAGCCTGGGGATTTGTTTAAAACCTGCCTGATCGTCTGACTGCTCGTGTTTCTTGCTCCATCAGACTTCGTTGCAGTGATGTCTCTGTGTTCCCAGATCTCAGCAATTAACTTGGAGGACTAATGACCAAGGTTGTAATAAAGAGGCATTATCCTGCAAGGTGCATTTGACGAGGTTTACTTGACTCATATCTCAAATTTCCAGTCCTCTCTGGTGTTCTCAGCAGGTTTTAAAGCTTTCACATATTCACTTGTTTTGTCCCAGGTCTGATGCTGTGAATAGTCATGGAGAAAACTAGAGGCTGTTTGGTGCTGAAGCTACAGGTGCAATAGAAACATCACTCTTAACGCTGTGGCTCCCTTCTTTGCTCTTATGGTATCCCACACTGTTGTACCGTTTCATTTCAGCCCTGCTTCACCACATGATTCAGCTCACTGTGTGATGCTAGAGTTGGATTGGTTGTGTTGGTGCAGGGTGAGAACGGTGTACAGGCCTCGCTGTATCACTGGACCAAGGACTGGGATCCGCCATACTAACGCATTGCTTATAGGTTCATTATAGGTTCATGAGCAGTTAATGGTGAGTTAGTGTTTTGCAAAAGGGCATGTAGCAGCTCATTTAAGTCATCAAGGTAACATGTGACTTGGTATCATGACTCATTAGCACACTTTAATATAAAACTTTAATGTCGAAACCCGCTAACTGCAAATCATCCTACACACACACACACACACACACACTTATGCATGTTTCAAATAAACAGTGCTCTGAAATTCATTAAGCCAATGCAGTTCACCATCATGGCCTAAATACACACCGCTAATAGATGATGCACTCGGGCTCAAAACACCTGATGGAGTGAGACAATTTTCCGTTAAAATCCATGATTAACAAATATTGGATAAAAAAACAACCTGTATGCATCAGGTATTTTCTGCCATTCATCAACAAATAAGATCTGTATACTATAAGTTACAACCATTTTTTTTTTCCTAAGACCCTTGACCCCATTTAGCACTCCTCCACTTCACTGAGACTTGCACCCCCCAGCTGGTCATGCATAGATCCTCATATAACACCCCCTCCGACCGCCACACTCCCTCTACAACCCCTGAGCTCTTTAGTCAGTCAGCTTGGACACATGCAGGTTATGGTGTTGATCCGGGCCAAATCTGGGCTGAATCTGGGCCAAACATAAGCCCGATTCTGGGCTTGAACCGGGCAAAGACTGAGCCATAATAATCCCAGCTGCTCCAGACCCAGATTTAGCCCCCGCTGGACGCAGACAGTAACTGAAAAACCGTACCCCTCCCCTCCGTCAGAGCTCCCTCCTCTAGAAGAGACAGGAGGTCAATGGCTGGCTTTGGAGGCCAAGGGGCAGGACTGCTTAAGTTTCATCAATGGTAAGGTGTCCTCCTTATTCGCTCCCCTGATGATGACTGACTGCCAGTGGGGTAGAGGCTAACCAACAAGGAGCAGCGCATTTGATGAAGAGGAGGCTGGAGATCCACTACATACATCCTCAGCAGCAGTTTATCTGCAGTCCTTTTCCAGAATCCCGTCTGACCGTGTAACCATGTCTTTGTTGTTGGGATGAAAACTCACAGTCATCTAACTGTACCATGTTGAAATGAGACCAGTTCTGTTTACTGTTGTCTGACCAAGAACTCTTGTTTGTTCTAACTATGTGGCATCTTTGGGGTCCAATAGTGAAAGGCTGTGATCAGATAGGAGGCTTTTTTCTTGTGCTGAAACACAAAACTTAGCTGTGAGCATCACTATTAAAACAGCAGGAGGTCAAATCTAGCACTGAATATCATTCTAATTGCTAAGTTAGTGTAGTTAAGTGGCATGCGTCAGGGCTACATATTATAGCTCATGCAAAAGTGCACTAAAACGCAGGTCTCCTATTTCCTTTCTTTTTTGTATTATTAGGAAGATATTAAAGCTGACTATGTGTAACGTGAAAGGGCTCACTCGTAGTGAGGAACCCACAGAATTATCACCAAATTTGCAGTTCCCTTCAGCTCTATGAAGCATTTTAGCTTCTTTCAGCTCATTGTTTTGGTTTTATGGCCAAAACTTTACTGTTCAGTCTCATTGGTCTCTGCAATACTGTTTTCAGCAGCAGCAGACAGCATTTAGCAGCTGAAGAGCCAGATGGGAGTTGGCGTGTTTGCATGACTGACTGACAGGTGTCTCAGCCTACCACACTGAAGGCTCAAACATACTTTTTGCCTTTAGTTTTAGAAATATTTAAAAGTGGTCAGTAAGTACACAGTGCAAGCTGTAACTGGGTTTTAATAAATAAAGTAGCAGGTATAACAGGATGGGTTATACAGAAGTTGTTACAGATAATTAGAAGTTGTATGTAACAATAAACCCTAAACTCCACACACATTAGAAATTACACATGAAGCAGGCCTATAGCTACGTTTGCAACTAATAATTATAAAGCTAAACTACTGAATTAATGAACTGCTTCTGGTTTCCCAAAATCCACCCTTAAACATTGCCTTTACAAACCTTTAGATGATTTCACATACACTGAATCAGTGTTTTCTACACTCTGTTCTACAGTAACAAACATTTGCAAACGTGTCTTGTCATGCAAAAGAAACCATTCTGATATTAAACTGCACAAGCATTGTTTGCCATCGAAGGTGGACCCAAACATCTCCGCTGTCTCAGTTGTTCCTCAGCTAAGACATGTTTGTCTGAAGCTCCAAAACACAGTTGGTTGTAGGAGCAAGCTGTTGCAACCCAACCTGAAGAGAATGAAGGCAATATGCTCATATTAAAACCATCCTATGTGATCATGGCCTGATGTCCCTCTGCCCTTTGTTTTCTGTTGATGTGCTACTACAGCTGACATTGTACAATGGCTCCTTTCACTTTCAACGCTGGCTACACCTCAATGTACACCCCTCCTTTATAACTGACGAATGAATGAACTTTACATACTGTGATATGTGTGTGTTTGTACTATGAGGTCTCCATTGAGATTAATAACATTCATTTTAACTTGCTGTTGTTTTGCTTACATACAGTTTTTAACCTTTTTCCTATATTACCACTGCACATATGTTTTATCATGTAAATAACACACGCTAGAGTTGTGTTGATCTTACTCACCAAAAACACAGTAACGTGTGTTTCTGCTGGGACTGCCTCTCAATGTGAACACATAGCAGCACATAGATCACAGCAGTTGATTATCTACACTGTAAAAAAAAAAAGTTCATTGCAGTTATTTAGCACCTTAAGACAGTTATACTGTATGTGCAAATATGTGTAGAAGCTCAGATATTCATGCTTGTATTGTATTTCTAGCTTAGTTTCCCTTGAGACCAGATTATGATTATCATGATTATTACTATGAGAAGTGTAGTAATTTTGATATGTGTGTCTCTCTGCCTCCCTCTCTTGTTTCCTCTCTCTCCCTGTTTGTTTCAGTGGAGAATGGGGAACACTGCGACTTCACTGTGCTACGCAACATGCTGATCAGGTGAGACAGCATTATTTCCCGCACTTATTCTCATGAATGCAACTTGATTGCTAACCCTTTGATCCTGTCAAACCTAACCCAGAGAGACCACTAGAGAGATTCATTTGTAGCCTTAGCTTGTTCCCTTATTCATTCCTTTTCTGTTCCTCTTCTTTCCTTCCCATCCTCCTCTTGGCTTACTGTACCTGATTTGTTTTGTCTTTGTCCTCCCCTCCCATAGGACCCACATGCAGGACCTAAAGGATGTAACCAATAATGTCCATTATGAGAATTATCGGAGTAAAAAACTCGCTGCTGTCACCTGTAACGGAGTGGACACTGCCAAGACCAAGGGACAGCTTACGAAGTACACCTCTTTTTTATTTATTTATTTATTGGCAACCTTAAGCATGCTCGCAAGAAGAAAGTAAAGGTTATCCATATAGCACCAGTCTTTCTTTAAAAGGTTTTTCTACTGAATATTAAAGGTGAACAAAACAAATGACAGCTAACAATCAGCCTCTGCCATGGTCAACAGGAGTCCCCTGGCACAGATGGAGGAGGAGCGCAGAGAGCACGTGATGAAAATGAAGAAGATGGAGGCAGAGATGGAACAGGTCTTCGAAATGAAGGTTAAGGAGAAGAAGCAGAAACTGAAGGACTCGGAGGCGGAGGTGGGTTCGTGTGTGTGTGTGTGTGTGTGTGTGTGTGTGTGTGTGTGTGTACCCTGGCCACTGAGCATTTGTGATTATGATTGGCTGGCAGGTGTCCGTTCAGTTCTTTACCTTTTTAAAATACTAGTTTTACAAATGGTAATCCTAACTCAAGACCATCTTACTGTCTTTTTCTGGAGCTTTAAACACTATCTCAGTCTTCATCAGTGGAGGTTGTTCAGTTGTCATGGAAAATAACCATGGACACACTCTGACAGCTGAACAAACTCCATCCACAGATGAAGACGGTGAGATGTGGTTGAAAGGTCTGGGAAAAGTTTGTACAGTAACTAGACCCTTGATTTAATTATTTTTGGCAGATTTAAAGAAACAAACATATTTCACACTTGTTATTTGCGTGAATCTGGAACCTCGAATCGATTAACGGTAGAATTTGTAGAATTAACGTTAGCTACAGTGAAGCTGCGGCCTACAAATTTGAAGAGCTGCTGAAGGAGAAAGGGGAGAGGAAATGTGACCAAAACTGCACAGAAAATAAAGCGATTGGAGGAGTCGCAAGTAAGAAGGTGAAAACGAAAGAGAAACTGCGACAGAACTCCTAGCCAGCCTTATGAAATGATACAAAAGGTATATTTAAGGAAAAACAAGATCAAAAACTAGTTATAAGGAAATGAACGACTGATAGTGATTACATGTGCTATTGAAGGGAACATACAACTTGTCGAGTAATTATGTTACATGATCGCCGCTTATGACTCCAGCTCTAGTTTTGCTGAGTTTCAACATTTACAATGGGTGTACGTTTGAGTTTCCTGTCTTTGTGTTTGAGAGTGAGTCTGTATCTAATGTTTTGACCCTCAGCTGGAACGTCGGCACGAACAAATGAAAAGGAACTTGGAGGCGCAGTACAAAGAACTGGAGGAGAAAAGAAGAGTATTTGAGGACGAGAAGGCCAACTGGGAGGCTCAGCAGAGAATCCTCGAGCAGCAGAAACTGGACGCCTCCAAGTCAGTAACACTTATATAACACTTTTATATTTTTATGTGGTTTTGGTGACCCGTCCTTTTAAGGTGGCTAAAGTATACTACTAAGATGCCTGTAAAGCCCAGTAATGATTTTTCCATGTTATCGTACAAGATGGTGAAGTAAGCTTCTCGCTTTTTTTTTTTTTCGTTTCTCACACAGGACGATGGAAAAGAACAAGAAGAAAGGAAAAATCTTTTGAAGAGAGACACGACCTGTTCCTTCATTTACACAAACTAATTGTCTCTTCATCCCCTCAGAACATACACACACATAAATTACCAGTTAGCACATTCCACAATATTCCTCCGTGTTACATTTAACATGCACCACATGTGGCATGGACGCCATTTACACACACACACACACACACACACACACACACACACATATACACACATGCAGATGCCCACAGCAGCCCACATGCTCGTCTCTCTGCAGGGTTTCACTGTGTCTGTTGAAACCTTTTCTTTTCATTGGGAATGCATGTTTTTGTGAAATTCTATTTTCCTATATTTCCTGACAAAGAGGAGAAGCCCGAGTTCCTCTGAGCTACAGTACGGAGTTAACACATGGCAGGGACCATGCATAGCCATTTGTACACATGTAGTAGTTGTACGTTCTCTAGATATTCCATAGATCTGCAGATAGATGTACTATCCTTCTCCTCGACCCTCTTTTCTTTTATTGTTCTCAAAACACAAGTGTATACGCATTACAACACTCAGTCATTGAGAGTGTGTGTGAGTGAAGGTGACTGAATCAGGTGGCAGCTGAGGAGGGAGAAGTCAGGTGGGATGAAGGCCCGGTCACACCAGAAAGCAGCACAGTCAGTGAGTCTTCACAAAATATGTGGTTCTACAAGCTTGGTGACATTCAACTTACTTAAGGTGGAAAAAAACTCTGAGAAGGAGCTTGCTAAGTGTTCGTTAGCAAAGTCGTTAGCTCAGTCGATGGTACAAATACATATTTTGAATAAAATAATACGTTTGCTATTGCTAACGGAACTTTTGTCTCTTTAGCAAATACGCCTTTTGAATAAGACAATAAGTTTGCTAACGGTTGCTAATGGAGATCATTTTCCCGTAAGCCAACTTAATGTCCATTTATAAAAAACGTATGTTAGTTATTGAGCAACAGCGCGAATTCAGGCATTAAAATTCACCAAACTCTACGTAAAAAGTATGCCCTCGCAGCTCAATCCACTGGTCAAAATGTTGCCATTTCAAATGTCGGTGTGACCGGGCCTTTAAGCAGGATTCACAGTGCAGTGGCAGGTGTGATGTGTGTGTATAAGCAGGTGTGTTTTATTTGATACCGTCTGATCTGAACCAGACAGACAGAAGAAGGGAGATAAGAATCGTGTGTAACAGCAGCCAGAATATTGTCATCGCAGTGTGTGTTTCCTATTTAAATAGAAGACATTATGCAAAAGCCTCATCGGTGTCTACAACTTTACAGGTGACAGTGATTACAAAGATGTTTTATATTGTGATGTAAGTGATGGATGTTGTAATAGATCTGAACCCTGATGTCCAGCTTTTTGTGATATTTTCCCTTAGTGTAAAACCACCAGAGGGACAATTCATCGAAAAGCTGAACTATTCCTTTAACCTTCCTTTCTCCCTGGACTCCCCAGAAAGACAACAGTTTGGGGAAGTTTGCCAATTCAGCCATAGCTTTGTCTCTGACTTCACTCCATTATACACAAGTAAATGTTCCCGCACACAACAAAGCATTACCCCTCTGCTTTTCTCTCAAGCAGAATGTTAAGCCCAGGTCTGAGTCAATTCAGAGTCAGAAAGCAGTGAGCTGTGACACATTCAAACCTTTAATATACCTTTCCAAGAGTTGTCATGTTTTATTTTCATATGATGAAGATATTAATAATACTATATGTACGGTTGAAGAACGACTCCTTAAATCCGTTGTAGTTTTCTTAAATGACTGATAGATTAATCTGTTACTTTAAGTATAGTTTTTGAGTCTTCCTGATGCATTTAAAGCAAACATGCTAAAGGGGACAAACCCTACACCTTCAGCACATAAAATATTACCTGTATGGATTTGTTCATGATCGAAATGCATATATTATGTACATACTGGAGGCTGCTCAGTGGCCTTTATTTCTTGAGTTTTGTTTTTTTTTTTTTTCTTTCAGACTATCATATGCCAGGAATAACAACAGGACTTGTACTCAGAACAGAACATGTTGTGTAAAACTTGTCTTAAGAATCCATTTCCAGACATTTATACACACCCATATATTCTGTGTACATCTATGCCAATGAGTACACCTTCTCAGGACCGCTCTGTTATGCTATTGTTTCTCTTTAAGTCCAGAGAAAAGCAATTCTGTGGTCCTACAAGTTAAAAGAAGTGACTGAATTTTTCTTTGAAATGCTTGTGAACCACTCACCTTCCAGTAACATCAAGATAGACAGGTTTAGGTGGATTTTTTTGTTTTTTGTAATATTTTCTCTTTTTTATATATATGTACACTGTTTTCTGCTTCTCTTCTTTGATTTATTATGTGTTCTCTCTAACTGTACATGGTTAAAATTAAAGTTGACAAAGTTATGGTTTAACTCCCAAAGTGTGCAAGTATTCTTTTTAACACACACATGAAGTGAATAAAACTTATGGAGACAAACATTTAGAATCTTTCTGGATGGAGATTTATCCACAATATTTAAAATAATCATAAAGGTATTTGAGTATCTAAGTCTTGATGTCTTCACTGTAGAACCGATTATGTTCTTATGTCTTTGCTGTCTGAAGTGCTAAGAAAAGTGCCAATATAATGAACAACTCTGCCTTTTTCAAGTCACTGGCAGCCAGTAGTTGCCAGTTTAGGTGTCAGGAAGTTCTACAGTACGACTTCCATGCATTATCTTTACATTAAAGATACTCGGATCAATTTTAAGTTACAAATGTCAAGGTTGCTTAGGGATATCATTTTATAGAAAATGCATTTTAAAAGGAGAATAGGAACAGTTAAGGATATGTCTTGTCATGTTCTTCACTGCTTTATACCGACACGAAATGAAATACGTGCAACATCAGACGTTAATCAAACAGCTACTTTGGAATGTCACCGCAAGGTCAACCTCACAAATGAAAAGCAAAATGTCTTTAAGATGAATTGCTTATTTTTAGTTTTCCAAGGCTTCATCACCATCCACAATTTTTGTTTTTTTTTAATTTCATTTGTAAGCAGCTCCTCCATTTCCTTTGTGCACTGCATTGTGGGAGAATAGTGTACAACAACAGCACACTCAAACATGCACTGTATTTAGTATGCATACTGTGGTTTCAGTATACTTCATTTAGTCACCTTTCCAGTGTGAACCCAATACTAAAACTCTGCTTAGAATTAGTATGAAGTATGGACTTGGGACATGCTGATGGTTTTACTTGATCCTCATCCTTCCCATCTACCTCCTTTTACCTATGGTTAGCTTAGCTTACCTTACAAGCTCAAGCCAACCATACTAGACTTCATACTAAAATAAGGTTCAGGTGTATACAGATGAGAACCATGTTTTGACCAGAGGTGCCATCTTTGCTGTTGTGTTGTCCAGTTTACAAGTAAAAAAAAAAAAGGTATTTCAGTGGCCCGACATATTGAGCTTTAAACCTGCATTACTTGAGTTTGTTACGCTGAGTAGTTCAGACGGCAAGGAAAAGGACCCAAATGCAGACAGGAGCAGGTCGATGATTTATTGAACACAAAAAATAAGCTTACGTGAAGTACAGGTAGGAAGACAGAAACAAGGCAAGCAGTCTAACAAACAGTATGAACCGACAAGGAACCAAGGGCACCGGTGTATATAGGGATGTGGCTAATCAGGGAATCAGGGGCAGGTGAGGATAATAGAATTACAAAATAAAACAGGAAACGCACATAATAACAGACACGTAACAATGGGATGTGACAGAGTTGTGGCCCAAAAAGTTCAAAACAAGCTGACAGATGCCCGACATATTTTCACCTTATAAAGGTTACAAAGGTGTTATCGCTAACAGCTTAGCAAGCAGTTATCTACCGCGCTTCCAGCAGACACAGCAACATTAGCATTCATTTGGAGTCGTGTTTCTGTCCACCAGATGAATGTGAGTCATTACTTTATCGGCTATTTGCTAACTGTGTCTGCAGCTTGGTGCTGGGCAGGTAGTGTACAGTGGGGTTTATCAGCGCTTCTTTACTGCAAACACCTGCCTTCCTTCCTGTGATACTGGGCCATACAGTAAATGTGCTGAAAACCAACATAGTGATGTCTTTAGAGCTGAAATACCAGTCTGGCAGAAACATTTGCCACAGACTTTGGCAGTGCAAACACTGAGCTCTCCTTAAATACAAGCCTTTTGTCACAACATTCACCTGGATGAGTCAATGCTATACATTAACTTGTAATGTCCACAAAAGACCATCTTCTCGACAGTTCCAATTTTATATATGTTATGTATTTGAGCAAGTTCATTCTTGACCTTGGGAACAGTGCCTGACAAAATAATTTTAAATCAAAACTTTACAGATGAGAGTGGTGTAGGACATCATATGCAACAGCAGTGAGGAACATTAAATTGGTGAAAGTGCAGTGACCCTGAATGAACACAACATCAGCTGTGTGAGAACACCAGACCAAAACCAGTCACAGCATCATCGCTGGGAAGAGGTCAAAGTCATCAACCAGGAGACAGTGGACAGCTGAAGAAAGCTCGAGGAGGACAGTCACATCTCAAACCAGAGACGGAGGATATAACCCCTCACCCCAACACAATGTGCTCTGTTGTAATTATTTAGTGATTAAACAAAAATAGTATGGATTATCATTTTAAACATTGTTTCTCTGTTGTGTATGCCATATTCTCTGCTGGTTGAGGTTACGAATTGTCAAAATTCACTCATGCTAAAAGTGTATGCAGTCATTGCATTTAACTACGCACATTAGTTATGTGTGTGACAAATAAAGCTTTGAATCCTTGCATCATTCAAACCTCTAAATGTTGTGTACCAGACTATACTATATGAACCTTTCTCTGTGTCCCTGAACACAGTAAATGTATTGTAAAATAATCTAATCTGTAATAAAATCTAGTTATTTACAAGATCTTACAATAAAACTAAATACTCTATAGTAAAATGCCCCCACCTTTTCAGTTGCCACAGTTAGGGCAGTGGTGGAGGTTGTTGTTGTGCATGTTGCACTGCAGATCAGCAGCCCCTCTTGATGCTATCAGGACAGATAGAGGTTTATCTGATGTTGATGTATTCACATTTGTTTCACGCTGTGGTCACACAGAGACAATAAAAGATAATAGATTCTACATCACAGGCGGCACGGTGGTGCAGTGGTTAGCACTGTCGCCTCACAGCAAGAGGGTTCTGGGTTCGCACCCGCCGGCCGGCTGGGACCCTTCTGTGTGGAGTTTGCATGTTCTCCCCGTGTCCGCGTGGGTTCTCTCCGGGCACTCCGGCTTCCTCCCACCATCCAAAGACATGCAGGTTAGGTTAATTGACGATTCTAAATTGTCCGTAGGTGTGACTGTGAGTGTGAATGTTTGTCTGTCTCTGTGTGTCAGCCCTGTGATTGACTGGCGACCAGTCCTGGGTGTACCCCGCCCCCCGCCTGACATGCCCAATGTCAGCTGGGATTGGCTCCATTGGCTATAGAAAATGGATGGATGGATAGATTCTACATCAACAACAGAGGAGTTCTAAAACCTCACTGATCTCATCACGACAAGGAAACTGGAGAGTACTGCTAGGACTGCTGCAGATCTGATTGTTTCAGAAGTTGTTTCAGAAGAACTGGCTGCGTTTACCTTCAATATATTGCATATTATCAGGAAACGGTCAGGCAGCATCACTGCAGACCTATTACATCCTGGACACAACCTGTTCCAACTTCTCCCCTCTGGTAGGCGCTACAGAACACAAAACAACCAGACACAAGAACAGTTTCTTTCCACAGGCCATCACTCTGATGAACAGTTAAATCAGTCATACAGAGTCAATAACCCTCTAACACCAAAACATCAACTTACTTCTATTATAGATGATATTTATTATGATATGATATTTTACAGTTTGCACCCTGTTTTTAACATGTACGTATCATCATGCACTGTCACTCAATATGAAGCCGATATGCTGTATATACTGTAAATAGACATGTATACATATACTGTCCATAATCATTGTCATTGGTGCTTTATATATGTTTATATTTACACCTATATTTTTCACATACTTAGGCTACATAATAGCCCTGTCTATTCTTTTACTTTTGTTCAGGTTAGTTCTCCTTGTTCTTAGCTGTTATGTCTATTTCTGTGTAAGTACACTGAGAGCAATGAAAGAAACTGAGTCAAATTCCTTGTATGTGTTCACATACATGGCCAATAAATCTAATTCTGATTCTGATTTACACATTTCTCTTTGAAACTTTGAAATGTAATGCACTGCAAGTTTTCAAGCCTGATAAAAACAAAATTCCAGATCAGTAATACTCATTAAAACACTTCACACTGCATTTGTAAGTTGGGTAGCAACTTCACACATCTGTACGGCACAAGCACAACTTATTTTTACAGGCCAGGGTACAAACTGCAACTGTGACATCCACATTTAGCAAAGCTCCACTCATTTCAAATGGAAAGGCATTTTAAAGAAGAAATAAAATATTCTTCATCTTAAATATTGAGAGTTGAATTTATCAGCGATATAACACACCACTGCTCATTTCCAGAAACCCAGGGATTTTGCTGCTACTGGTATGACCAGTTATGGTGGTGAATGTCAGCTAAAGTTTGTTAACTTTAGATAGATATTGATATATATTGCTGAGTCAATTCTCTCACTTCATGACTCTTCTTAAATTATGATATTGTTACACTATGTTTCACCATTTACAATTATCCTGTAATTGCCGCTTGTGGTCACTGGTAGATAGGCTCGCATTAAAGGAATATTTAGAACAATTTTGGAAAATACACTTATTTGCTTTCTCGCTAAGAGTCAGATGATGGTGATGAGTCTCTGCTGGTTGCCTAACAACCTCATAATGACGACAAGAAATAGTTCTGCAAATAACTCCCCCATAAAACAATAACGTGTCATTTGGGTTCTTGTACGGATTAAACAAACGAGATATAGCATGTTAATCAATTAGATTTAGAGGTGCTTGTTAGCAGATGTTGCTACCTTTGGACAGAGCCAGACGAGCTGTTTCCCCTGTTTCAAGTCCTTGTGCTAAGCTAAGTTAGCCATCTCCTGGCTGTAGCTTCATATTTAGCATGCAGACGTGAGAGTGGTATCGACCTTCTTATCTAACTCTCGGCAAGAAAGCCAATAAGCGTGTTCCAATGTCTAACTATTCCATTAAAGGACCATGCATTATTATCATTACAATAAAGCTTGTTTTACATAACCACAGTGACAGCCTGAAACCAGCAACCAACAACCAACAAGCCTTTTTCACTGTGACATTTTGACATGTCACAGTTGGAAAAGCACAGATGTAAATAAAATAAAAATTAATAATGGCTCAATTCCATTTAGCTGCTTCACTCAGGCTCCTGGTATTGTGCATGCTGGCTCGCTGTCACACTCATGGCTTACAGTGACACTTGAACAGAACAGAGCCATCGCCAGCGTTATTAGTAACAATTCATTTGAGAGCGGCAAAGTTGACAAAGTTTCTGCAACCTGATGCTGTTTTTGTATATGGACAGCTTTGGCATATGTCATTTGCTGTGCTCATATAGTGGATAAAAGAGGCTAGCTTATCATTAGCTGCTAACAGTTGCTGGTTTGCAGAGATGATATGAGACTGTCCTCACAAGAAGCAAAGCAGCGTGGGTCGTTTGTCCGAAAATGACCTTAAAATGTCTAAAATATTTCCCTCACAAGCAACCGCTTGTAGTAGTGTGAAAATGACTGTCCTCTCTGAGTGGCAGAGGTAAAAGTAGTGTGACCCTGATGTACAGAAAACCACCACAAAGTCTCAGAAAGCTTGGGTGGATGATACAAAGTATAAGACACTAGAGCCTGCAGTTCATGTCCTGTCTGCAACCAGCAGTTAATGTTGGTTTCTTTTAACCATAAAAGCAAATTTTCCTTATCATTAATGTTTTTAGTTACCAAACTAAACCATTCTTTAACCATAGACCTTGCAGATCTTGTAAATGAGTTGTACACTCATTTTGGTTAAATGACTTCCCATGGTTATCCAGGCTGTGTTGTAGTTGTAGCCACTGACCAATCCACATCTGATCATTCATAAAAGACCTAAATTGAACCCCAGTCATTACCTACTCTACTTAGAAAACACACATAGCCAGCAATACAGTCCATTACAGCAATAAACATTTTATTAAAATACAAAGATTAAGTATTTATGCCTTTAGGCCTGCAAAACCAGGCATTCATTTAATAAAGTATTATACAATAATATATCTTCAGTGCTGCTGACCGCTGCCCTCAGTGTTGCGGAGCTGACCTGTAGACATCCTGAGCCCACTGGAAAGTTTGTCTGTAGCAGATCTGTCTTCCTCTGATTGTCTGGACTCTGCAAAACATACAGAAGAGAAAACTCTGTTAATCCACCTCCAGCTACAAGACAAAACTAGTAGAAGAATGAAGCACAAACTCACACGAATGCCTTCTGCAGACAGGAGCTGTGGGTCTTGGTGATGCTGGATACAAGCTTTAATGGTAACCTGCCAGTGTAAAATCTGAAGCAGCAGTTTCTAGGTGCTGTGCTGGAACTCATAGCTTCAGCTGTGAGGAAGGTAAATGGATAAAGTCACTACAAACATGTCAGTAAGAAACATTGAAAAACAGATAGGATGAGGCACAAACAGAGATCACTCACAGATGGCGTTGCAGCAGCAGGCGGTGAGCAGCAGCAGCCCCAGAGTGAAGCAGAGAGTCTTCATGATGCTGTCAGTACAATGATGATGATGATGTTCTTCTTCTCTCTTTGCTGTGATCGACTCTTGGCACTTCGTCCGATATAAATCCTGTCCATTGTGGAACTGAAATGTGTATGACGTCAGCCTTTCCGTCCAAAATAACTCCTTCCATGAGACATGAGGGCAGAATTCCCCCACACCTCCTCAGCTTTCCACCGCGAAGTCGAATACTCAAACGACTGCTGTTCTAGTGAGGGGAAAGAAGTTACAGTAAAGGGACAGGCCACAGTTTTGTTGTAAAGATTAAAATCACCTCCTGTACCACAGAAAAGGGAAGTGCTCAGCATTTATCTTCACATTTAAGTGTATATTTAGTTAGTGGAAAGGTTATCATAAGCATTCAAGTTCACCATACGCTTGTACCGTAAGTCTTCAACAGAAGTTCAAAGAACTCACAAAGAACAGAAATGCATTTTTATTTAGATTATTAACAAGTTTAAGGGCCGCATTGTTCTGTGTTTTCTCATGAAATGGAGTTTTAACATTTTAGCCTTTACATTTCCAGAACAGATGGTAGCAAGGCTTCAAACCAACCCAAATGCACACAGAATGACCAGATATGCACAATATTTGCCGGACAAAACATTTTAAGGACTCCAGAGAATGCACAGTAACTTTGTGCATTTCATCATCTTTGCTGTAACTTATATGGTTATTCCCAAAGTAGAAAGATGCACAAAATCTGTAGCTAAGACTGATTTATATGACTTCAAAGCTTAAACCTTTGACATTGTAAAATGGTACATTCCACCCAAACCTGGATCAATGGGGCAAAGCAAGCAACTGCCCTGGGGCCCAAGAGCTCCAAGGGTCCGAGAGGTCCAGTCTTCCTGTGTGTCAACTGGTTTGTGCAAATGTAATTGAAAATTTGTTGGGGAAAATGCAACACTAAAGCCAAATATCACCTGACATGACAAAGGCCTTGAGGTGGGTCCTGCTTAGTACTTGATCTCGAGGCCCTGTAAGAGGGCACCTGTGTCAAAATCTGGTTCATTATCTCAGTTTAGTGCTTATATGTTGCGTACTCATAAATTAATGCATTTAATCAAATTATCCCACAGAAAATCTAGGGACCAGGTTTCTAGAAAAGAAAGGATATAAATACAGCACAGAGAGTGGGAGGAATGTGGTGTAAATAGTGGCCCAACAGCATTTTTTGCCCTGGTTCCCCATAGCGGGTTAATCTGGTTGTGGACCACCAGCAAAAGAAAACAGGGTCAGAGAAACTAAACTGCCAAAGTCAGTTTAGAGGTTAGTGGATTTTTAAATGCAACAAGTACTGCAGGATTTTTATTGTCCTAGAGGACTGACCAAACCCATATCTCAGAGCCTGGACAATTTTAAACCAAAACTATCTTCTTTCATCTGTAATTTGGACAAACTAGCTCTTTAAAAAGTGACATTCTAGCCAGTCTAATTGTTTTGTTTGTTTAAAGTTGCAGGATTATGTGTCATCAGGTTCTCTGTCTGACATTTGCAAACACATATGCAAACAGAAAGGAAACTTTATTATTTTGGCATAAAATGTAAAAGTTCTGGCTGGGTTTCATTAGTAATGTCTTTAATCAGAGGGCTGTGGGATTATAAATACAATCACAAAATACCAACCACCAAAATAAACTGGTTTCTACCTCCTCCAGGGTAAACTACACTACTAGTTTATCATGAGTCAGTTCCCCTCTTTATGCAAATCTGTGTGGTGCAGACTGAAGTGATGGAGATAGCATGATATTCACAAGATCTTATCACAGCTGTTTTCAGATGTGTACGCAAGCCCAGGTTTAGCAATGCATCCGTGACCTATTTAGATCACTTCTGTGCATGCATTTGCAAACCCCATCAATTTCCTCATGATCATTGTGGTACCATAAAAATATGTATTTTATTGTTAAAATTATTTAAGATGTTTCTATCACTGTCTAGTGGCTTGAGATTTCTGCCATACTGCATCAAGTCTCTTGTAGCCGTGTACTATATCAATCAGTTTTTACTTGTGAGATAGAAGCTTGGCACTACAAGGTCAGTGGTCTCTGCACTGTATGATTTGATTATTTGTTTACAAAATGTTAAATACAAATGGTATTAGTTGCCTCAAATGGTTGGGAAAAGGGAGTTTTGGGCCACTCCACCTGTTGCCACTGTGACCCCAAAAAGTAGCAAGAGAATGGGTGTACGAATAGAAATTGCATGACAGGCATCATACACCCCAAGGAGTAGGCACATCTGTACATAATATGATTTGTTACCAAAAGCAGCTTCCATCCACTAAAAGTCAAGGGAGAGATGTTACAGTAGTAGACTATCTCACTGTATGGCTAATCTTCACAATTTTCAGAACTGACTATGTATTTACTGTGTTTCTGAAGCTATAGTTTTGACACATAACACTAATAGTGTAATAAACACTCAATTCATGTATTAAAGAAACTTCATTCAACACATAACGTCTTATCCTAAAAAGCTATTTGCGTGTCTACTCTGTGTAATATGGTAAAACGGACTCACTTCGAGCTACCCAGCAGGTACAGGCACGGAATCAGATTACAGACTTCTGCCGTCCGCTGAGCGAAACGGGCCTCCTATATTTGGCCTGGTTCTAGATCAGCGCTCCTCTTGGAGAGTATTTACGGGACTCCGCCAACGTCAGAAGACCCGCTGAAATTCAAAGTTGGAGGAGGAGACTGACAGCATAAAACAACAAGAAGGTTGTTTCTTGTTTTCTGCCATTTAGCGTTGACCTATTTCACATAGACTGTAGTTTCATATAGACTCTCTTTCGGGTAAGACAACGAACGACTTGCTCAGCACATAGCTACATAGCCCTGCTAACTCTGTTAACACGTTAACAAGACAGTGTGTTCCTGCTAACGTTAGCTTGTCATTCTAAGCTAGGCTAACGTTTATGGGGTTCTATCAGATAAGTTAGCTTGAAAGGAGCTAGCCGGAGTTGACTCAAAAGACAGTGGTGCTAACATTAGCAAGCTAACGTTGTCAAGTTACAGGTTGTCAGTGTTTGGAGGAAGATAGAAAAGCAATTCAGTTCAATTGACACAGGGTCATTGCTGTGTTGGCAGTATTAACAAGATAACGTTATGTATTTAGCTGACTATGAATGCGTGTTTAATTTAAAAAATGACCTGAGCTGAAACTGAAACGCTGGGCGATGTCACGCTTCATTTTATTTACGATAATGCTGAAGCGTGTCCTCTGTCTGTATTAAAACGTCTTAAAGCTAACGTATACTTTAGTAAGTTTAGCCTAATATTTTTCATGGCATAGTTTTAAACTATATTAACTTAGCCCTTGAAAATTACGTACATGACACTCCCTGTTAAAAAAACAACAACTTTTTATCTGGTCTATAACGCTCACGGGGCAATTTAATAGTTAGCAGGTGTTTTGAGAAAAGAGTAACTGCTATAGAAAGTGCAGTGGCTTGACTCTTGTTTGTACTAATGCTGCTGTGCTTAAAGGTTTCTGTTCAATAACATCTGACAAAATATAAAAATACATTCAGTCAGTAATGTCCCTGTGTTTGCAGCTCAGTATGGAAGCTGGCGAGGAAAATAGTGGCAATGTCAACTTGAAAAGACAGAGAGCACCTCTGTCAGATTCTGAAGACAATGTCCTCTCATCATCAGGTATGTTTGTACCTGTATTAACAAGAATGTGAAGATTAGGTATATCTTTATTAATATAGTATTTCTACATATTTGCAGCGATCTTTGCAGTTATGTACATTTACAACTTTTGTCTTTGTGTCTTTCTATCTGATGTCTCAGAGGTGAATGATGGCCAGAAGCGTCGGCGTCTGGAGGCAGCTGGCGTGGAGAACCGTAGTCCTAAACCGTCCTCCTCTGGACGACTAGCTGAGCTAGAGACAAAGCCAGACACACCAGTGGTTCCCTCAGTCCGGTCCCGAGTCCAGCAACTCACCCAGAGACGAGAGGGTAATCCTACCTTTACTGTTGAAGCAGGAATGCTAATATTTTGTCTTGCCAATTTTTATCAATGAGGGTAGAGTAAATATTAGAAACACCTCTCATTAATGCAGTGCAATTCAACAGACTACTGTTCACAAACTACAGCCTCAAAAATGACCTTAAAGTTGCATCAACACCTCTCTAAAATGGATTCAACAAAAACCTTTATGAAGGGAGGATTTACTGCAGGGCTATTGTATTAGACTGCATTCGTTTTAGCTAACCTAATAAACTGGCAACCGAGTATTTGTGTACATATCTGTATATACAAGCAGTGTATCTTGGCAGGGTTTATGGTACTGCTCAAGATGGTGACATGTCATGGCAGCCAAGGTCAACAGTCAAACTGGATTACCTGCATGCAAGATAAGAACTACTGTCAAGGTGTTGAGCAATCTGTGTCGAGCCGCTGTGACAGTGCGGCTGTTAGATAAATACTGTAGTTTGTAACAGTGAGTGTTTATTGTTTCAGGAGGAGCTCCTTTGGCCCAGCGGTGCCTGTCGGATCCTGGGGCTGACAGCCCATCAGTCACCATCCATGAAAAGGGCTTCACAGAGCATCTCCTCGGTGAGGATGCATATAAACATCAGACTTGTCACTGTTCAATACAGTGTTACTTTGCTATTTCCAAATGTCACAACAGTCTTTTACAGACATGGAAACTAGAATAGATGGAAGTCAATGCAATAAGGCATAGACTAAAATGGTCCTTGGCCTTCAGCTCAGACCTGACAGTGGCCACAGGGCCAAGCCTGAGGGTGTAAGGTTGGACTCCAACTCACAGTGAGTGAAAAGATTTGCCACACCTAGCTGCAAAGTCCTTAATAAACATCACAGACAACTGCTTATTGGGATCCCCACTCTTCCTGAGGGCCATACTCAAATAAAATACATGTAGTCAACAATGTTTGCACGTACACTTCATACAGTAAACAATAAAGTTACAACATTAACATTGCATCCAACAAGAAAATTACATCAAAACCATACATATTCAAAACATTGAACAATTTGAAAAGATTGACAGGCAGAACAAAACAACAATAATAATCCCAGTTCATCTGACATGAGTACATTTATATCAGAATTGTGGCTGGCAAGGTCTTAAGAGCCAGTTAGAAAAGATGATTGAAGAAATGTGCAGTTTTACAAAAAAAGAGTGAGAACCAGATTTTTAGTGTGTTCCTTAAGTTTTACATGAATATGTATATAGATTTATTGGAATCATTGTTATGTGACATTTTATTGATCCTTTAGTCAAACATAATTTGTAGCTTACAAATTGGTAAACAAAACAGAACATTCATATTATTTTAATAGATATGACATCCATTTTCCACAAGACTGACCACAATAGGCTTTATTGGCATTGTGCTACAAAAACAAATAAAACCTCATCACTGTAACGTTGGAGGAGACTGTTTAGAGGGTAGCATATTTTTTTGCCCCCAACAGTGCCTGGCAGGTATAGCTTCCTGCAATGTTTTTTGATAAAAGATCCCCCAATGAAATATTTATGTTTAGGTTATACTGTGGATGGTTAAGAGTAGTATTGGAGCCATACTTGGAGTTGGATCTGCCCAACTTCCAGCAGGCGTATTTGAGCTAGTAAAGGACAATCAGTGTGGTCAGGCAGCTTGCGCGCTTTTATATTATTAATGTCAAGGACAGCTTACCTAAACTGGGCTAGCTTTAATAACTTAAATCCACTTGAAGTACACATCATACAGCTGTATTATGTAGAAAAATATAAATATCAGATTGGAATTTGGTATCAGCAGATACTCAGTATTAAATACCTTTTTGATTGCGTAAAGAAAACATCAGGATATTGCTACCACTTTTTAGAGTTCAATTTGACTGGATTTTTATTCATGTTTTGAAAATTCATCTTCACTCCAGGTGAGGGAGAATTTAATCAGCGAATGGGGCGATTCAAAGTGCCAGTCTTCCAGGCTAGCCCCGCCCCCACGGCGAGCCCTGCCAAACCCTGCCCTCAGACCCGCTCCAACTTTGTATCTGGCATTCAGCAGAAACTCCACGGCACTACAACACCCAGCTCCAAACAGGCTTCCCGTATCCGCCAGGTTAGTTCATTACTGAAATGCATTAGTAGTACCTAAATTGCTTGGATCAGCATCATTCTAGCTCTCAAGTTCTTGTACTTAGATGGGCAAATGAACTGCAAAGCCTGTGTAATATAAATCATTTACACACAAATGGTTTGTAATAAAGCAGTGGTACTCAGTAACCCTATCTTTAAACATTAAAATCTTTCTAAACAGTATCCTTAATTATAAGAACTTAAGAATGAATGAATGAATTGATTTATACTTGTGCTGTTTGTACTAAACAATAACTTTGTCAGAGTACCTGTAGAGTTTATGTCTGACATCTGACATGGTTTCACTGACCAGGAACGGGAGCAGGAGTTGAGTCAGTTGCATTTCCAACCAATCAGTGAGAATGCCTGGCTGAAAAGGAGCAGCTCTGATCCCTCGTTAGCTCAGGTGGGTTTGTGATTGTAATTATTTTTCCTTTCAAACATTCAAGAATGTTTTAGCTGCAGATGTCAGTAATGTCTTGTCATACATTTTACTGTTATATTGAAGTGCATGTTGTTGATTTGGCTCATAAACCATAGATGAACCAGGGCAAACTCACGCAACTCTTAACTCTGGGACGATCTGCTTATCTCCCGATTCGATACTATCATGATACTTGGGTTTCAAGTCGATATGTATTGTGATTCTTAAATATTGCGATTTATATATTAAAATATTCAATATATACAATTTATTCAGATTTTTGTTTGCTTTTTTAACACTAGACCATAGGAGAAAAAAAATAATAATATATATATATATATATATACACACACACACACACACATACAATGACAACTCATATTTCAACTTGTTTTGGTGTAATTTTGTGGGTTTTTGAGTGTTTATTTACACACCAGCTTATGTAAACATTAGCAGGGAAGGACCCCTCCTGGCCCCTCATCTCCCTCCTCCTGGGTTCCTAGATCTAGACGGAGAGTGCATTGGCCTCCCATACAGCCCTGGGATGTGAGTCTGTGACCAAATAACTCTTCACTTTCTTGCCGCTTTTGTGCTAGGACACATGGGCAATTTGTGGAGCCAACAGAATGGGCAGTATTGATTTGAGCATTGATAAGAATTGAATTGGATAACAGAACAAGGAAAATATCAGCATATGAGTATACTACTTTTGTTGGCAGAATTACCCATTTACATGGCTCCAGGTTTCTGTCTTTTAGAGGAAGTTGAGCACTTATTTCAGTCTGGTGTGGTTTCTGGGAAGTCTTAACTTCACACGTAATGAACAGTAGCAAACAGTAACTACCTCATTTGAGAAGTCATGATGTCAGGGGTCATGACAAGGTAACAAACTGCTTCACAGAGATGAACATCACAAATTCACCCTTTGTTTCATACATTTTCTTAAAATTGCACTGTTTCTCTGGTTGTTGGGCACATGGCCTAAATCATGATAATAAATGCAAGATCCAGTATTTTCTTTTATTTGAGTTTGTATATTTACTTGCAATGATAAACATCAAATAAAGCTCTGCTATGCTTTACTAACTTCGTTTTGTTTCCTTGTTGCTTCTAGCAGGCTGATGGTGATGCTGAGATGAAAGATGGCAGCTTCACTGAAGCTCCCACATCACATGCAGAGAAACAATCTTCAGATGGGACAGGTAGGACTTCTGACATCAAACTGACTTTCCCCCATACCGTCCTCATTAATGAAATTAACACACTTTGTTTCTATAGTTTAGAGAGTTGGATCAATACACACCAGGACTTAAAGCTGACAGGCTGTAGCAATGGAAGTAAGAATGTTCTAAACTGATCTGCAAGGCCAGTATTGTGGCCCCATCAACTTTTTATGCAGTCTAGAATTCTTTGTAACCCATGACAAACGAATCCCACACTATCCTGTTAAAATATTGATATCGATAACAGTGATACAGTACCAAAATTTTATAAACCTGCTAGAACACTACAATAAGTTTGTACAACCCTAAAAAATGCTGGTGTATGGTCATCTAAACTTATCATTAACAAGTGATGTGTAGTCACAATCTGATGTTACATTACAAGTAGAGTAATGATCCCATTCAGTTCCACAGTGAGGTATACAGACATAAAGAGGTACTGCACACTTAAAACATGTTTTTTGAGCTGTAAACTAAATGATATGACTACTGTGATGAAACATCAATGCTGATGTTAATATTGACATTTCTTGCCAAATTTATAAAAATCATTTCATGGGATGAAAATGGCTCAACACGCCATCTACTGTTTTAAATTAGCCCTGAACCTGTGAGGCCAATGCTGACTTAGGCTTTGTGCAGACTGCAGGCAAATCAGATTTGTTTCTCAAGTCAGATCTTAAAGACAGGCTGTCCGCACTGTTATTTCAGATCAGATTTGTGTGTCCAGGCATCATCAACCTATCTGCACGGGTTGCTGTGGTAACAACATAGGCGTCAGTAACTACATACGCTGGTGACATGGCTTTCCAATGCGAAAGCATGAGAAATGGAGATTCATCATCTCGCCCTCCAAAATATCGCGCTGTCAAGTCGCGGTGCAGAACTGGAAACAATCTGCATATGCCAAAAAACAGATCTGGGCTGGCAGTCTGAACAAAGCCATAGAATTGACCGATTGGGACTTATCTATGTCATGAAATTTATATAAAAAGACTCTAATCAGTGTCAGTCAGTCTCTCCTGTGTCCCCTGACCCACACACTACAGTTGTTGTTCCCTCACTCCTCTGTTGCATTTTTAAATATAGTGGGAGAGAGGGTTCTAGCAGAATTTGAGGGTGGAGTTACCCTTTAAATGCAAAAAAAATAAAAAACAAAGACAATGGTGTCAGCTACCACTTTAAGGTTAAGTCCCGTACACAGTGTTTTCTGCGAGTGGGGACACATTAATAGTAGCAAGTACAAAGAGATTTGACACACATTTCTAAAATTCAGTCAGTCTCCATCATGCCAGATGTGTTTACTTTGTTAAATTGTGTTATTATGTTTTTCCAAACACAATATCTTACACTGAAGATTTTAAGCTTTTGGCGCCTTTTTATATAAATGAATAGATATGAATACTCAGTACCTGCTCTAAAGTATATCAAGTATGAAGCATAGGTAGCCTAGTGTTAAGATGTGAGACTACTTTTTCAACAGGTGAGAAGGCACAAAGTAACTCAGAAGCTCCTGCAGCATCTGGAGAGCTTGGAAACTCTAATGAAGGGCAGCTGCAAATGGAATGGAAGGAGCAAATAACTCATCAAGAAGTCAGGGAGGAGAAAGATAACAAGGCTTCAGTTGGAAATGAAGAAATGCAGCTAGGGTCGCAACAACCACAGCTGGAGGATCAGAGTTTCTCCAGAGCATCTTTCAGTGAGGACCAGAATGTGTCAGAGTTGCCTACAGGTGATGAGCAGAGCTTGTTAGAATCAACTCATCCAGAGGAGTCAAACTTAAAGGAAACGGGTGAGGTTTCCAAAGTAATCAAACAGGGCGGGTCTGAGGTGTTTTCATTTGAAGAAATTGATGGTTCTTCATACAGTGAAGAGGAGATTGAGCCTTCAACAGATGAGGAATTAAGGTCATGGATATATCCTCAACATAAGATGTGCAAGGAGGAAGAGTCTATCATAGTTGAAGAACAGGAGGAAGATGTGCGTGCTAAAGAGGAGGAAGGGGAGTTGGAATCATCCAGAGTGGAAAAAGATAAAGGAGGCAGCGTTGCAGATCACTGTGAACCCTCTGACATCCATGATGGTGAATGTTATTTGGGCAATGTCTCTGCTGAGAGTGCTGGCTCATCTGAAAAGCAGGAAGATGAGAAACCTAGACCTGAGGAGGACACTATAGATTCAGAAAGCTGGCTAGAGGACTCTGTGAAAGACCAGTCTACTTTAAACAGAGACCAGTGGAATGTAGAGTCCTGTGATGGATGCTATGAGGGAGCAGTTACAGGAGATATTGATATTTCTACAATAAAACAAGACCAGAAAGACACAGAAGGATGTACTCATGAGGATGAAACATGTCAACAGTCAAAGAAGATCCAGACAATCAATATAAAAGAAGAAGACATGGATCTAGAGTCAGATGGAAGAGGCCAAAATAGTGAAGATGTGGCAAAAGCTAAGGTAGAGACTCAGGCTGAATCATCAGACATTGATGGAAGTGATGGAGCTCAGAGTTTGACAGAGGTCCAGGTGTTGGATCACCTTTTGGAGACCGAGGAAATGGAGCAAGATGCAAAAGATGAAAGGCAGGGTGTTGTATGTGGACTGACAGGAGAAACTCACAACGCAGAGGGGGGTGAAAGCTCAAAGAAAGTCACTTTTATCCTGGAGCCTGAGCTAATCAATGACTCAACCCTCTCTGAGACCAATACCTCCACAGAGTCCAGGGCAGAGACGAGTATGTCAGGTGAGAACAGTAAGAAGATGTAGGTGTGAGCACCCGGGCTGCCTGGACACCTTAGGAGAAGTGGAGCACATGGGTGAAGTCATTTGTTTGAGAGACAGAAATCACTGGGTTTATATTAAGAGCAGCATGCTTTCTAAATCATGGGGTGACTAAAGGTTTGACCACGCTGCACACAAGCAAACATGCACAGGTGTTGTTCGGAGACGTTTGCATGGCTGCTTTTGCCTTACTTGAAAGTAAACAAACAATTACGTGTATCTTTGCAGAACTCAAAATTTTCAGCCTGAGTGTGTTGGAAAATGACACAATACTTGACACAAGTAATAAGTAGAGAGCCACAAGCGCACAATTGGTATTGCACAGGGGCACTGTAAACCTGAAACAAGATGGATGGTGCCCATTTTAACACTTCCTTGCCAGCCTCTACCTATTGTTGAAATCCTTATGTGTTTCAGAAAGCGACTTGATACAATTGTGAATGTTTCTATTCCAAAGATGCTGAACTGAGCTCTCATGATGAGACCAACACCGCTGAAATAATTGACCAGATGTTTGAGGAGGTGCTGGAATACGCTGGAAGGATAGAGGAAGAGAGGGCCGTGGATGAAGAAGACACTGAGGACCACGACAGTGGAATTTGCGCATGCTCTGGAGACAAAGATAAGATGGACACAGAGTCAGAAAAAGAGAAAAGTGAAGAAGAGTGCGATGAGAGCAAGAAGCTTGAAAGCAACGGAGATGAGCTGCTGACTTTTCCTCCCAGCGGTATCCTCTCTCCTCTCAGCAAGTCTGTAGAGGCTGTGGTCACCCCTCTGGTAAGATATAACTTTGAGCTGTCGATACATGAGTTCCAGTAGGGGAGCTTTCTGGATGAATAACTTGTGGGAGAGCTGATAAATTCAGAACCTGGGAAAATATTTCTTCTGTGTTTGTTCCATATTCCACCAACAGCGACTGGCAGCGAGCCAGGAGTCCAATACTCCATCTCTGCTCCTGACTCCAGAAGATACCACCACCCCTCCTACTGAATCTGCTCCTCTATACAGGTATAGGTACAACAGTAGCAACACAGCCATTTGTACAAATTCTGTTTGGAATAAAGTCGGATTAAATTCTCAGTCTTGAATCGTCAGTGTTGCCTTTTGTCATCAGACAACACTGTTGTGACACATCTAAGAAATTACAAGCCCAATGCTATATTTGTCTTTTACCACTGAAATCGTAACACTGGTGACTTGGCCAAGAAAGCACAATAACTGCAAGAGCTCTGCTTAAGGTGCTTTAAAATATGCAAATCAAATGTTGGACCTGCAGGCCCATAGGCCACCTATATAATGATGTAAATAATTTTACATCATTATATGGGTGTAGATAAGATAAATAGGATTTTGGTTGCCATAATGTTTAAATTTATTTCTGTTACTTAAAGGCTGCATCATATTTCAATTCTATGAGCATGTCATATTGCATTGTCATTATTTTCACGTCACTTAAGCTTTCCTTTTGAATATAGGAGCTGTAGAGTACTACCTATGTGTCTGTAATGTGTTGTTGGTTTGTTCTGTGATTGACAGCATTGATGCCTACCGCACACAAAGACAGAGTAAGCTGCCCACAATTCAGAGTGTCACTCCTGGGGTTCAGAGACGAGCTCCAGAGAAGTCCCAACCTCAACCCTCTGTCAACACCAAGGAGAAAATCATGGTGTGTAGCACAGTTCTGAAGTATTTTTAATTGAAGGCGGCCAACCCATTAACTGTTCCTGTTGCTAATCAACTAATTTCACAGTAGGTCTCTCAGTATTCCGAATGATTCAGAATCTATTGAGTCAACTGTAAATGTAAACTGCTCTACAACTGATGAGACTGACCTCTTTTTGATTGAATTAAATCCAGTACAGGTGTTGAGTAACCCCCAATCTTGCATATTGTCCTGTGTTTGTCCAGGCTCTTAATGAAGATGCAGGGAAGCTGCAGACTGTGGTCAACCAGACCCTGCAGGCTCTGAGCTGCTGTACTGATGAGGAGCACGGACGAGGATCGCTGGAGGAAGCTGAAGCTGAGAAACTACTGCTGGTCTCCTGTATGTACACATCAAGAATTTTGGTTTAATAGTCCCATCTGTGCATACCATAGGAAGCCATGTTCACACTATTCTGTTTGTATAGAAACTGTTGCCTGAACAGCTATTGCATTCTTTTAATATTTTTTACATTTTACATAACATGCATACATTTATCTGTTTATTAAGTGTTAATTCCATCTACACCTCTTGTTCCAAAGTCTGAATAATTGTATTCAAAGCAATAATAAGAGAATTTTCCTTCATTTTCTATTATGTTTCTGTGTTGCTTATTATTCTTGTGATTTACTTGTTTCAGGTGAGAAACGCTCTGCCCTGCTGGCGGAGGTGGCCAGACTGAGGGAGGAGAGGAACTCTGAGTCAGGAGAGGCAGCAGCAGAGGACAAGGAGTATGTTTCCCAGCATCCCTGCAGAGGGACTGTCAGCATCACAAACATCCAGCTGCCTCTCAAGGTTGAATTTGTCTGCTCCTCATTCAACCGCTCAGGTAGCACAGCAAGAAAACATTTATACTATTTTTTGCTTAGGTTTCATTTTCAGTTGCCTTATATCTAACATGATTGATGCAAACACCTATTTCAAAATTCAGGGCTTAATTAACACAAATGTAGTGGTTGACATCCACATTGAAATTGGTTTGTTTATGTACTCGTTTAGGTCGGCCAAGTCACTACTTCTTCGTCCTGATCCGCTACGGGCCTTGCAACATCGTCGCCACCCCACTGGCCACAGCTGCTGATGCTCAGAATGGAGACACCATCTCCTTCCCTACTTCTGTCACTCTGTAAGCTGCAGTACATCAGCTGGATCGTGGTTACTTCACTGCTTCTAGCACTGATTTTCTGTGTTTATGTTTTTCTTTCTTTCTGTTTTTGAATTGACAATGTTTTTTTCGTAAGCCATATTTTCAGCTTCAATCAATGATGGACTTCACTGGACAGATCTGTTGGGTTTCTCGGTTCACATTTATATTTTGTTAACAAATTATTAATGGTCACATCCAGATAACTTTAGCCAAATTTGGACACTATTTCACTTGTACACTTTTTGTATAAGTTTTATGTTGAGGGTCGAAAGTATGATTTTGCTCACTTGCCCTTGCATTTGAAGAGAATTGTGACTGTATTACGTGATCATGTCAGTGGGAATATATAGATTAATGTATTGCTTGCTTTGTCTCCTTGATACATAATAGGAGGGATATTCGCTCATCATTTGAGATTGATGTGGAAGTCTACAGCCTGGTGAGACAAAACATTTGACTTTTTGATTTGCAGTCATTCTTTGTCATGCATTAATTGTAATAATAATAATTGTAAATGAAATGAATAGAATAGCGAAGTTGTTTTGACCGCAGTTTCTAGAAACATTGTTCCACATTGTAAATTCACATTTACAAGTATGGCTGCAACTATTGTTTTCATTATAAATTAATCTGACAATTATTTTCACAATTATTTGATTAATTGTTTAGTCTATAAAATGTCAAAAAATTTTGAAAAATGCTCATCACAATTTCCCAGAGTCCAAAGTGACATCTTCAGATTGCTTCTTTTGTCCAACCAGCAATCCAAAATCCAAAGACTCTTCACTTACTGTCATAACTGACAAAGAAAAGCAGCAAATCCTCACATTTAAGAAGCTGGAACCAGCTTGAAAAATTACCAGTTATCAAAATAGTTTATAATGGATTAATTTTCTTTCGATTGACTAATCGTTGCAGTTCTATTTACAAGTTTACTATTGTTACTCATAATAACCTCTATGTTCCCTAACACAGACACATCGGAGTATTTTCTATAGTTGACTGGGCTTATGGACATGAATTATAAATATTTAAACATTCTGAAAAATCATATTTATTCTGGCTATAACTGGTGATATTATAGACAGAAGTGTATGGTGTGTTGCTTGCTAGGATGAGGTAGCTGAAGGTTGGGTTTTTTGGTCCTTTTTTTCTAACATAACTTTTTTTTTCAGTTGTAGAAAGTTGTTAAAAACTCTGTTAGATCTGATGTAATTTGTGTATTTTTAATGTGCCTGCTTTTGTGCCATCTAGTCCCACTCTTCAGGTAGTAACTGCAGCACGGACCGGACCACCGCTAAGTCACGGGTAAGTGAGTGAGCCACATAATGAGCCAGGTGTGTATTTATCACTGACAGTCTAATTCATTTATGGCATCTTACATATTCAGGTCACACCAAGAAAGCTTCTGAGTACTATCACAGTGAGTATCCAGTTTTTATTTCATGCCCAATAGTGTGTCTTGTTTTTTTCACCTTTCACGGAGGCATACCTAAACCTTTTCTTTTGATTTCAACAGAGATCCAGTAACAGTCTGACATGTAAGTTGAATTTTATTTTGGTCAGTATTTGTTGTGGTACAAAGAGGCATAATTTTTTTCCCTGTTTGACTCAACAACAACTCTAGAATGGTAGCTAGTAAATGTTTAGAAAATGTTTGGTGTACAAAAAATAAAATGTGAATTTGACATGGAGGCAATTCTAATTTATACCAAATCTATCACTGGTCATAATGGTCATGCATATTGCTGTTTGTTGGGAGTTTTCATTCTGCGCTTCTTTGTCTTTCAGCTGCTGCTCTTCCTGCTCTCAACACTCGGCGCTCCAGTAACTTCTGTCTGGTGGGCTCCCATAAGATCACCTTGGCCTCACTGGGACACAGCAAGTTCCCACTGGATAAGGTAATAATAATCTATCATGATATTGTTGGGAAGGACTGCTCACACTGTTTTTGGCATCTTCAGGAATTAAAGGTTAATATATGTCTTACTCTGGATCAGAAGATTGTGTCTACTGCTGAAATACTGAGCAGTGTTGGTGAGAGCAGGATTGTTGGTCAGTTGAATCATTTTAAAAGTTAAAAACTAAGTAACCAATAGAATCTACAGGAAACTTGTTAATTTGTTAACTTATTAATTTCATCAACTTATGTTGTGTCTCAATTCGGATACTTCCATTAGTACACTATGTACTTACTTGCATAGTGGGTAGTGTTGTCTCAGATCGAACACAGCCATTGTGCACTTACTGGAAATGTCGATCACAGCCTTCTTCTTCATCTTCTCCTTCTTCATCATCATCAACCGGGCAGAGCACTATCGCCAACATTTGACTCGCCCACCAAAATATTTGCCAGCTTGTTTGCTCACTTGACTTTAATTCAATTTTATTAAAAATGAACGTGCTTTCACTTTTAGTGTGGTCAGTGTGAACACACTTATGCACTCAGGACTGCTCACACTGTTTTTGGCATCTTCAGGAATTAAAGGTTAATATATGTCTTACTCTGGATCAGAAGATTGTGTCTACTGCTGAAATACTGAGCAGTGTTGGTGAGAGCAGGATTGTTGGTCAGTTGAATCATTTTAAAAGTTAAAAACTAAGTAACCAATAGAATCTACAGGAAACTTGTTAATTTGTTAACTTATTAATTTCATCAATTTATGTTGTGTCTCAATTCGGATACTTCCATTAGTACACTATGTACTTACTTGCATAGTGGGTAGTGTTGTCTCAGATCGAACACAGCCATTGTGCACTTACTGGAAATGTCGATCACAGCCTTCTTCTTCTTCTTCATCTTCTTCTTCTTCATCTTCTCCTTCTTCATCATCATCAACCGGGCAGAGCACTATCGCCAACATTTGACTCGCCCACCAAAATATTTGCCAGCTTGTTTGCTCACTTGACTTTAATTCAATTTTATTAAAAATGAACGTGCTTTCACTTTTAGTGTGGTCAGTGTGAACACACTTATGCACTCAAAATAGCAAGTGTAACTACGGAAGGATGCAAATTGAGACACAACTATAGATATCTTTGTCAGTTTGGCAAGTAAAAAAATGCAGTTTGGTAAACAATACATTTTGTGGTACTTATGAATTGAATGATAACATTCAGAAAGGAAAAACATGGCCCAAGTAACACTTTCACTGTCTCCACCTCGAGCACTGACCAGCCAGAGAAGAAGCACAGTGGCACCACTTCACATCCCTTTGGTCTTATTCTGTTATAAGTTTGTACACATGGGTGGACTCACTGGTGATGTAACATGTCTGCCTCTCCCTGTCTGCCTCCCTCCCCCCCTCTCTGTCTTGCTTCCTCCATTCAGATGAAATTTGAAGGCAAAATCAGGAGGCTGCTGGGAGATGAATTTCAGGAAAAGGTTTCACTCTTTTCACGACACTGTCAGCCTTTCGCTGCTCACCGTTTCCCTCTGCTCCTCTGCAGAAACTATCCTAACCTCTGACTCATGATTTCAGGCATAGAAATTTACCGCTGCCTCAGTCTGAATAGTATTGTTTGTGGTGAATGAATTTCCTTTTATTAGTTCAAGCTCTTTCACATCCGATTTCAAAAATCAAAGACAATATCCATTATGTTAGAACATTTGACGGAACATTTTCAACATTTGAAATGTGCCTAAAGTCAAGATGAAATGAAAAATGCCCTTTTAACCTTTTTAGATCACATCCCCAGTCATATTGTGCCCCTATTTAACAATATATGCCTAAAACATAAATAAATCCGTGTCTTTGTATTCTTACATCAAAATCCAATCATGTTTTCTTCCCGTAAAATAAAATACGTGTACTTAAGTAAGTTTGAACCAACCAGTTTCAACCAATAATATCATGACATCCACCCGTCAATCAATCTTCAACATTTAGCAGCACAGAGCGAAGATTTACTCACTCCAAGGACACAATATTCATCCTCTCCCTCATCTTCTTCCACCTCCTGCAGTTCGAAAGGTTCGTTCACCTGCTCCGGTAACGGGGGTGATGAAGGTGTTGAAGGAGGCAAGTAGTCCTCTACGATTGAATGGAGGCTAGCATCCAACTCGGAATCACTAATTTGTGTTAGTTATGACACGCCCACTTTTCAACGTTCAAATCAAATTTCCCCCAACATTATGTCCTGCCTGCCTATCCTGTTTTACTCGGAAATACGTCACAATATGGAAGCTATATACTCTCAAAATGAGAGTGTGTGTGTGTGTGTGTGTGAGAGAATAACCGTCTAAATATACAAGAAGAATTTCACTCCAAAATGCAGTCCGCACCATGGTGATACCTACTCATAATGACACTTTGTACAGTCGAACAGGCACAAATGAAATCTCTTAAAAGTCACATCTGGTCACAATTTTACCAAAACAGTTGAATTTGGGTCGCTTTTCTTTACAAAAGTGGATGCAGAGTATCTCGGAATGAAATTCTTCAAATATATAGTTTTCCGTTTCTTGCTTCTCTACATGTCTTCTACATCATACCCATTGAACAGTGTCCCCCCCTTCCTCCCCGGACGGCAGGTACCTTTTCTCTCTCCTCTAGAGGGCAACATCTACCTGCGACTGGACAGCGAGAGTCACTCTAATGTACAGCACCAAGGCTTCCTGGTCAGTGATGTGATATTGCTTATTTTCCCACAACTCTCTGGATACATTGCAAACATGTCCATCTTAACAAGCAATTTAGTGTCATAAAATCGTTAAATCTTAAGATCCACAAAGTAAACTGGGTGAGAGAATTCCATTTTTTGTCATAATAGTTTAAAAGCAACTGTCAGTATCTTAAAACCACACAGAGAAAAAGCAGATTTCCACTACACTCCGGTGAGAATGTAGCTCTGTCTTTGCTTATTTATGTTAGTTTTAAACTGCATTTTTGTTGCATTAAATTCACTCTTCTCGTGGTTCTGTTCCCAGACAATGTTTGAGTTGATCAGTGGATATGGGGTGTGGCATCGCCGATATTTTGTTCTGGAAGGATGCAACATGTACTACTGGAACCACCCCAATGACAAAGAAACTAAGGTAGGGATAGAGCAACAGAAAGACTTGCAGACTAAGTCACCAAGTTTCTTTTAATCGACTAGAACAATAGAATTCTTCTGTTTTAACATCCCAGGAAGCAGAGGGCAGCATTTCTCTGTCCAGTTCTCCCAGTCAGTGTGTCCGGCCCGTCAAGAGAGACTCGTGTGCTCGACCTTTTACCTTTGAGCTGGTGAGCAACACCCCACAGCAGCAGGATGACAGCCAGGATGCTTTGGCCAAGTAAGTTTGAATAAAAACTCAAACCAGACCCGTCTTTTAAGGCACAAATTGTGTGACTGGGATTGATCATCTATGAAGTTCCACATTTTGGCCAATATAGAATAAGACTCCTCATTTATCATGAAACCCTGTTTACATATAATTGCCACTTTTGTTTACAATAAGCATGAGGCATGTTGCTCTTATGGCTGCAGCCAACTATTGATGTCAGAGGGTGTTTTACTTTTGACAGTTGATGGGAAACACCTTCTGTGACATCAGTGATTGGGTTGTGCCCAGAAATGTAGTTTCAAACATATAATTACTATAAAAAATGACGTAGACTGGGCTCTACACTGGTTTTTATACATGTCACATTGTATGCCACTGGATGTGGTCTTAACTTGACGGAAAAAGTAGAAAAAGCAGTGGTTGTCTTCCATGATTTTACACTAAGTACAACAATTACTTTAAAACCAGAGTGTGGAGCTTTACATATAAATGAAGGTCTGTTACATTCAAGCCGTTGCCAGATGAGTTCACACAATGCTGATTAAGCCTATCACCTCCAGGTAAATCTCTGTATTTCACAGTACACCAGAGTTTTTAAATCTGGTGTGTGTGGCAACATTCCCGCGCTGGAGCAGCAGTAGTAAAAGCAGAGCCATGTAGAGAGAGAGTCGCGTCAACAGAAGTTCAAAATGCTTGATCGTCACGTGAATCACGCAGACTTCAGATAGTTCTCTCTACATGGCTCAGGTTTGCCAGATCTGAAGGGGAGCAACCATAGTGACGGATTAGCTACAGCAACTAGGAGTATGGAGGAAAAACCTAAGAAGCTTCCAAGAAAAGTTCTGATGCTCCAGATAAAAAAGAAACTGCGTTCAGAGAAAGGGTTACAGTCAATAAAAGAAAGTGATCGACAGCAAGGACAGACACTGATAACCATTGGCGTAGCTTTTCCTTGTTGGAGAGCACTGAAGAGCAGGGACTGAGGGCAGACAGTGTTACTCTTGGACAGGTTGGTCTTTGTAAAATATTTGAAGTAGGCTATGTTGCTATTACATTTACTCTACCTAAATAACTGGAAATTCGGGCGACCTCCCCTGTAGGCATATGTCATGAGCATGCATTGACAGTGTAATTACTCTCACTGCCAGAAGGAGGAGACAAAAGTTCTGCACTCTTATAGATGTTTGAACAGGCTCAGTAGCACCTATAACAGACTTGTTTGGCTTCATGCTCCTATGATCACAAACTGATTAGATGTTGTTCTTGTTCAGGTGTTGGTTTTCAGCTGACACCAAACAGGAAAGACTGGACTGGATGGAGAAACTGAACCAAGCTCTTTTGGACTTTCACACATGGAAGCGAACACCAGCAACCCAAACAGAAAGTCAGCAGTCAAACACATCCGGCAGTGGGAACTTGAGGGAAAGCATACTGTAATTACATCACTGAGCCAACATACCTGCTCAGATGTGATTTCTTATACTTATACTTATCATGGATACCAGGCAGCAGGCCTGGTATCCATGATACTGCAGGAGATGAGCATCTTCTTTATAGGCTCTGTGTTACTGTTGAAATGAAACTGCCAAATTGCGAATGTTATGTATCTCATGTTGATTTATCTTTGGGAGATATCTATTTGATTTTCATACTGTTTCTTTTAATAATCTGAATCCAATCATTATTGTTGGTTTTCACTTTTATTTGCTAAGTTACAGTTGCCATTTGAATAGTTTTAGTTTTTCTTTGTCATGATTTTGTGGAAATGAGGTTTTATTTTGACTTGTTTTTCTGTGGCAATCAGCTGCTTTAGCCTTTGTTGGCAATATTATTTGGTCACTTTCTGTAGCTAAGGTGAAACTTATTTTGTAGCTTATATATGTTTGAAATAATTTACACATGTTTAGATTCATATTGTATTTTCGTATCATTTCGACTGGAAGGATAAACGAATTTGAATAGATACACTAATAAATATTGAAGGAGAAGGAAATCTTAAACACTACTAAACTAATCTAGGGTGAGAATGTATTTGAAATGGCAGGAAACACTATGAATTATTAAAATATAGAAGGGATGATGGCTAGTGTTGGAATGGGAGCCTTTTTTTTTTTTTTGTTTGTTTGTTTTGTTTTTTTTAGACATACACTATCTGCTTCTTTTTGGTGAAATAATACTTGTTTTTGATAATGGGCCCAGTTGATCCATTCTAGGTGGAAGTTAGTGCAGGTTTTTGTTTTTTGGCTGTTTTTTCTCTTAAATGTGATAGAACAACTCTTGGTGCCTTTTTTACTAAAGAAAGAATCTGTGAAAATCTGTATCTATCCCTCTCGTCAGTACGTGTCACTGGGCTCTTGGAGTTTTACCTCCTTCCCACTGGCCTGAAGTGTTCACTCATATTGCGAAGTACAGGACGTGTTACTGGACATAAATAAACTCATATATTTACATATTTAATCCCATATTATATGTGTAATACAGTGGATGAGAGATCTGATGAGGTAAAAGAGGGGACTGTGGTGATGCTGCTACAATGAATGTAGTCTGTTCTGTCTGATGTCCTGTTCTTTTTCATGCGTTTCCACCTATCAGTCTGTCACTTTGTTATAAATGTTATTCATGTGAACTCTCATTCTATGCACTTAATTGAAGGTAACAATAAAATAAATGCATTGAAATTGCTACAAAAACAGTTGAAATTGATTATATTAAACCAACCATAACAACATTCTATAATATCACTTTGATATTTCCATTTTCTTTACAATAGAGAACACGTTAAAGTCAGTGCAGAGTTATTTCAAAAGCATGTGCCATACAAGTACATTCAGTGGGTTTAAATACTTCCCATCCCTTTATTTCTCAGCACACTCTTCTCCTGTACTGTATATACATTTACATTGGCTGGTGGAACCACAGATCTGCTATACATGCGGAGCCTGAGAGAGTCTGGCAGGAAGGCAGCTCAGGTCAGGAATGTCATACAGGAAATGGTCTTGAATTAGACTTCCTGTTCGTCCCATAGCTCCTCTGGGTGGAGGCGCTGCTGGGTGTTATGGAGCTCAAGGTGATGACAACAAGGGGAGGGGAGCACTTGATTCTGCTTTCAGGACACGTACAGCTGTGCTGAACAGGCAACACTGGCTGTTCTTATACCCTGGATGCTGGGCGGTGGTCAGTACAGTGAATTTCTATGGGTTTGTCACCTTGCCCAGCTTTGACAGATTTTGGGGCAGTAATTTAAGATCAGTACATAAGGTTAATTCAAATGGAAGCTTGGAAACATTTTTCGCAACTGATTTACAGATGTCCATGTAAAACTCATCAAAATGAGCATTTTACTAAATCTAGTGTTACTAAATCTAAAGACTAGTTTCTTGGCAATTAGATTTTGTTACGTCTAGAGGAAAGGTCAACAGGTCATCCTCTGGGGACCAGGAACATCCACAGTAAATTTCATATCAATGTGACCAGTAGTTGGTGAAATATTTTGCTTTGGATCAAGTGGACTGACTGGCTGACGGCCAGTCCAAAGGTACAAAAGTTACAACATTAGTGTAATTTGTCTGGACGCACGATTTCATCTTTAACTCTGATTGTATCCTGCAGGACGGCCTGTGAATGCAAATCAGATTGTTGGATCTACAGCAGAGGGAGTGACTGAGCAGCCAGAATTACAGACGGGGAAGAAACTCGACTGCAGTGAGCCTTGCTGTCAGTGTGACGAGACTAAAAGAACAGCAGGTCAGCGGCCTTGTTGTGCTTAGCAATGTGGTCCCACCCTGACAGGAATACATTCTGCACAACATCCTGGTGTGTCAACCTCGGCTCTATTCTTTAGACGGCTCTGGAGGAAATTGTTCCTGTGTGGCAAAGATACAAGAGATGATACAGAGGAGGGTGGTCTTGTTGGTGTGACTAACAAAGGGGCAACCACCTTGACAGAATGAGGGTTGGACAGATTCAATACCAGTATGGACATTTTGGTCTGATTCCACACAACTTTGTTGAACAAAGAATTTTTCATCCTGTGGTCTAATGCTCTTACACAATGAAGAGAATAAGGGACTGTATAAAAATTATCGAGATGTCAGAAAAAGGGAATGGTATTGTAATTTTTCTTTTTGCTGAAAGTTTTTTGGGGAGAGCAGGGGAGGGCTTTTAATTATTATTTTTTACTATCCCAAATTCATATTCTATTTCAGCCTTTCCATATGAGATGTATTATATTAATATTGTGTTTCACTTTTTGTTTAAAGCAGCTATGATCAATATTTTATAATAACAATGGTTCAAATGACTATGTAATGTGAAATGTCTCGCTCGTAGTGACAAACTCAGAGTTTTATGGCTAACAGTTTAAAGTGGCAACTTTATCAACCCTCCACCATCCTAGCATTTCCAAGTGGTACTATTGTTGGCACCACTGTCGCAAACACAACTAGATCGCTTTCTGTTAAGGACACACTGCATTTGTTTCCAAATTTCCGTGAAGAAATGATCAAATAAGAGAGAAGAAAGAAGCGTGTTCACTGAAGAGGTAAAGTTAAATTGTCATAGTTTTATACTGAGTAATAATCTAGTTTGAGTATTGCTTTGTGCAAACAAGTAACGACTGCTAGCAGCCCGGCTACTGTCCAAAGCAAGAAATCGTAAGAATCTCAGTTTGAACTAGAAACCCCGATCTCAGTGCTAAAGTGATAAAGGCAGAGTAAGTTGATATGCTAACAAGTTTGCCATATCAACTTTTAAGGTGATAAACAGTTATCAGTTTCCACTGACTCCAAGTGGCCAAGAAATCTGTTATTGCATATTTAAATTGGTGTGCATCATCTTAAATTCTTATTATATAAGTATCTTATTTTGAGATATTGGGAGTAAGTCCAAAGAAAATAACTGTGGGAGTGTCTTACTTTTTTCTTTTTTTTTAAAGTGAAAAATAAGATGCCCAAAAATAATTTCTGTACAGTCCCTAAGATTTCAACTACAATTTTGTTCTTTGTTCTAGTGAATTTGTTATTCAATGATAACTCACAGAGCACCCACGCACAAAGTTTAAAATTGCATGAGGAAATTTGAAGTGCAGCACTGAAAGATGATGGTCCCATATTCCCTTCAGATAGCGTGTTTGTGTTGGCTCCAGCCACAGGGCCACTTGGCACGCTCCTTGCTGTGTTTAGAAGAGGTACGGGAAGCTAGGAGGCGTAAACAGGCCGGCGGGGTCAGAGGACTTTGACTGAGCTGCAAATAAACAAACTTCCCTCAGTGGTAGTAGCTGGTGCTGGTCAAACAGCTGTAGAGGATCAGAGAGGGTCAATGACACAGTGTTTTTGTTTCAATGGAAAAATTCAACACATTTCAACAATAGAGCCACAAAGTTACCTACCTGGTGTTAAAAGAAGTTTAATGACTCCCTAATGAAGTCATTAGAATCATTACTCATGCCCGGCTTAAATCATCTACTGACACCTGTAAAGTGCCTTCCAATAGAAGAATAATAGTCATGGACTCCATTAGTTCTTGGCTCCTTTGTGTTCCCTTCTTTTACGGTGGGTTGTAAAGCTAATGACTTATGCATTATACATTGTTTCTTCCTGTAACCATGTGTTTAATTGGTTTTCCTTTACGAGTCAAGGAGACTCTCAGACTCCCAAGAGGTTTTGTGGAACACCAGGTCCACTTACCCCCTAATTCCCCCCACCCTGCACCCCTTCTGGTACCATCTGGATTGTTTTCCTGGTCCCTTCCCCTCATCATCTCTTGCTGCTTTTAAGTCCTGTGGGACAAAGAAATCAGAATTACTTGAACACGAAAACAATTTATAATTAGTTCTCGAATTCTTTTGAGGCGGTCAAGATGCCTTGACTCAAGTTCACTGTAGAAACACAGCAAGATGTAAAACGTGTTGTTTTTACACTTTGGTTTCTGTACAGATTAAATTAATGAGATGTAACATGTTAATTAGTGAGCAGCAGTGCTGATGGTAGGCTGATTTTATTACCTTTGGACAGAGCCCAACTAGTTGTTTCCCCTTCTTTTCAGTCTTTGTGCTAAGCTAAACTAACCTAACCGGCTGCTGGCAGTAACTTCACATTTAATGTACAGACATGAGAGTGGTATCAATCTACTCATCTAACTATAGAAGTGAATAAGAATACTTTCCAAAATGTAGCACTATTCCTTTAGAAATCAAACCGTTCTTATGTAGATAAGCATGGAAGCTTATTCTCTTTCTTGGAAATAGTAGTTTGACAAGACAATCCCAACTCAAGGTCCACTTACGAGCTTTTTCCAGAGCTTTCAACTGCATCACATGGTCTTCATGATTGGGTGGAGATTGGGAGATTTCATCCATAGCAATTTTTCTTCACCTGATGAAGACCGTGTGGCTTTGGTATCAGAAAGCTGAGATAAAAATGATTCTCTAATAGTATTTACCATCTTCTCAACAGGCCCCTGAATGCAGCATATCTCCCTATACCCTCCCAATCCCTGCCCCTTTCTTCCCTCACCCTACAGCACTACCCCCCCCCCCCTTTCCTGCCGGCCTCTCAGCAGAGGATGTGTCTGGGAGAGAGAGTGTGTGTGAGGGAAAAGAGGAAAGCCGTCAGTAGAATGGATATGTGCCCTCTCTCCTCCACCTTTTCTTCTCCTCCTCCTTCTTCTCCTCTATCTCATCTCCGTCATTCTTCACCTTCCTCTGCCTGCATTGCACCCTGGGCACCCTCAGTGCCAGCACTTAGGGAAAAGGAGACTCGTCGGGTGGACGGGCTGCTGAAAACTGAACTTCAATGTCAGCAGGGGACCAGAAGAATGGTGGTGACAAACCAGAAGGTAACGGGACACACATACTGAACACGCATGCACAGACGCTGTTGTTGACAGCATTACTGAAAGGCCACACCCACTTCTTCTAAAGTCTCTCAATAGCTAAAGACAAATCAAAGCTGTGCACGGCTGCAGTGTTGCTTGTCTATGAAATAAATGAATGAAGTCTTCAAAATGAATCATTCAAGTATTAGTTTTAGAGTGATGTCTTGGTTTGGGGGCCATCATTCACCTTTGATTACATATTGAACATCTGCCAGTCAATGTCAAGCACCTTTGGTGTGATGAAGGTTCCTCCCTGGTGAAAGTAGCTGTGATCTCAGAGTGTTTTGTGGAAAAAAAATAAGTGAAATAAGTTCACTTTTAAAAGCTACTAATGCTACATGTTGACCAGTCTGTTTGAATACAATATAAAGTTTAGTGTCCTCTGATGGTCCAAATGCACCACCACAAGGTCCATTTAGTAGTTGTTCTGGAGCTTTCAATCATATCACATAATCTTCATCAGCAGATGGTGTTTGCCCAGTTGTCATTAGAATTGTAGATTATATATATATATATATATATATGTACAATTTGAGGACAGCTGCTGAGCGAATCTTGTGATGAGATTTTCTCAACTGCTGATTCCAAGGTCAAGAATGAACTTTAAATGTCAGCAATTTCAAATTGACAAGAGAAGATTGAAGGAAAAAGTGTGTTTGTGTGTTATTTTATTTATTTTGGAATGAAAATAGACAAATTTAAAGGGACAGTGATACTTTAGTATTGCACATCCATAAACGTGGGGGATTTTGAAGAGACTTTTAGTCCCTAGTATGGGGTCAAACTCCAAAATAGCATATTTTGTGTTCCCAGCGACTAGTAAATTTACATTAAAATCAGTGGAGTGGCCCTTTAAAGACACTTAATATCTGCATTAAAAAGACTCCATAGAATTTTTTGCATAGGCCTATCAGACCTGCTGTAATTCTCCACCATGTGCCATCATGACCAGAGAGTCTGTTTCCATACCAGTCTGCCATTAAAAAGCATTATGGTGCAGCAATCAATGAGTAACTACTGCATCTTCCTCTGTGCAGTTGTGTTTTTGACTGTGCTGTTGCAGCACCAGCTTCCATGACACTCATCACTTTCCTAAATGGGAGCTCTAGGGTTTATTGTTTTGCAGAGTTGCTGCTGCTGATGATGATGACATTTTCAATGCTCAGATTTAGTCTTGGTAGCAGAGTGTCCCATGACCTCCTCTGAGACAGAGACAGCCCTATTTGTGTAATTGAGAAGTCCAGACATCTACATACACACACACACACACACACACACAGTTGTGAATGACTATACTTACCAGAACCTCTCAATGACAAAACCTGAACTTTCAGTGACATGCCTAATCTATGACTGTTAGAATGTTGTTATTCTAACACAATCAGCTAAGCTTTCAACCCTAAAGTCACAGAAAGACGGCTTTATGCTGGTGACCTAGCACAGCACATTACTCTCTGCTGAGTCACTGACCAGTACATTATTCAATTAAGACCAATTAAGATGTGTAATTCAAATGGAAGCATTGTCATGTGACTCTGACGGCTGCCTGTCTAGTTGACTAACAGATGAGAAATGATGTCCTGCTCACCTGACTGGTCAACTGACGACAGAGCCTCACTTCTGTGCTATAAAAAGATCCTCTCCATTAGGGTGCAGACAAATGTTTGACTCAGACTGTACAGCATATCCTATTCCCTAAACATCAATACTGCTGTTCTCAAAATTGTCCCCTTTTATGGGTGTTATGGTTGGTAGCTCAACAGTGCACGGTGAAAGCATGGAAGGACATTTGAGGACAACATAAGGAGCTATAACAAAATCACGATGTACTTTTCTAAAGCTGGTAAGTGGGAAACGATTTAAAAAATGACTAAATATTAAATAATTCAATAGCTGGGAACAAACCTTATCACAGCACACTGGCTTTTATTTTCCCAAACATTTCCTGGCTGCACAGACGCTCTGGAGACAGAAATAATGACACTGGTGAGTAGGTTAAACCTCATTTAGCAGATAATCAGGCCAATTTTAGTTTTTCTGTCAAAGGGAAGGATGTGCCCCGGTTGCAAAAGTCAATTTCCTCTTCCTCTGGTTGTACAGTTTGAGAAAAGTGTTTAGCTGAGGTGCTAAGCCACCCAGATCCTGAAGTATCTCGTCTCATGATCAATTTAGTTCATAAATAACGCCCTAACCTATAGTCACACCCAGTAAATGTATGGCATTTGCAGTGTGTAGTATTCCCTCTGCTCTTTTCCACTGATGGTTCATGTTATATTTAATAAAAGTGGACGAAGTTGATTCTCAGGCAGAAACCCTTAACAGCCAATTTGAACTGAGACCATTGTTGCATATGTTGTGTGTATGTTTGTTTGCGCTAGGTAAGATCAGGTTGTTCAATTTACTCAAGTGTGAGTGTGGTCTCTGGTTCTCAGTGTTCTCAACTGATAAACCAGGAACTATGTGCTGCTGCTGCTGCAGTACTTTTCCAAAATGTATCTTCTGTGTGCTTTTTTTTAATGTGTACTAGACCTGAGTATTAGGGAAGGAACTGTGGTCAAAACACAACTAAGAAAGAGAATACCATTAGCCCAAACATTACATTACCACAAAGCAATTTGACCGCTGACAGTTCGGTCAAAGATTCGATTGTGTTATGCTAGTAGCGGCTAATGTAGCGTCCAGCCGCTAGCTGCAAGCAGAAATGAGGAGCAAGCTACAGAGGTCTGGAAAGCTCACTTCTTCTTTTTACTCCATACCCCCAGATTTTTTACCTTTTCAAACTTTTAGTCTGAATCCCCAACTGACGCTGACTCAAGTGACATCACTTGAGGCAATTTATCAGCTTTTGCACCGCAAAAGTCTTTATACAGGGTTCGTACAAAGTCTTGAAAGTTTGGAAAATGCTTAATTTTAACCTTTATGTTTTCAAGGTTAGGAATTTGCTTGAATTTGAATATACTCCTTGAAAAATGCTTGATTTTCAACATAATCTGGTGTTTCATCATCCATACAATCACTCATGAAACAATCCCCTCGTCATATATGTTTGTTGACTCCTGGCATTTATACTAACAATTAAAGACTTCGAGAGTCTGGAAATGTTTGGTTTAGATACCTTGAAAGTGCTTGAAAAGTGCTTGAATTTTACTCTTAAAAAACTTTACGAACCCAGTTTGTACAACTTTTTTCACATCTGAAGGAGTACTGCCCAAGACTTGTAAACAGACTTTGATGTGTAAAATTGCTGTGAGTTCCCTTTAATTGCAGTTATGTCTTCAGAGGAGCTCTATCTCCAAAAAATGCTTGTGAAATTAAATATATAATGTGTCTTATTTGTTAGGGTTATCATCTGCCTCTCTGCAGTGTCTCAAACATAAAATGTTTGCGAACCCCTGGGTTTTTGTAAAAAATGACCCCTCTGGATTGCTTCAAGTCTTTATTCCTACCTTGTTGATCCATCCATTTTTCCATCAGACACGGTGCCAGTGGCTGAGGTATGGCCAGAGGTGGAGAGGGCCGAGTCTTTGGCCCGCGGTGCTGCCCTGAAGTGGGCGTCAGGTGTTTTCTGTCGACCTGAGCATCTGGAGCGCTTGAGCCAGTACAGGAAGAGAGAGAGTCAGAGGACCATCTCCATACACACCAGACTCAAGGTGACATAACAGGCACACATCAAAACACATACTGCACATGTATACGTAATATGATACAATGCAAACAGGTATTGTAAATGGTACTGCTGTGCACAAATTGGAATCATGCATGTTACTGCTGCTTTCCTTCAAGTCCATGGTCCAGTCGTACCTGGAGGGGGTAGGCTGGGGTCTGGAGCAGCTCCGGGAGGCCAGGGCTGAGCTGAAGGAGGTGTCGCATGCTTTGAAGAAAGCAGGACTGGAGTCCAATCAAAACACAGATGGGGTGAAGTCTCTGGAGAGGCTGAGAGAAGTGTCAGTCAACCACTGTCAGCTCCTCGCTGCCGTTAGCAACCTGCCGCGACTCTACTCTGGTGAGATGCTTCATAGTGAATTCATTTTCCTTTTTAATTTACAGAAATTAGTTTTCATTGTTTTATTTGTTGAACATAGATGGAAATAGGCTCTTTTGGGGGAAAGAAACAATTTCAGTCCTTTTTTGGGAGTAGAATTAATTTTTCTTTATAATAGTGTAGGCAATGTCCTGTTATGATCAGGAGCTAAAGAGTGTAGTTCACCTTCCATTTTAACATAATTGCATTTTCCCTAATCCTGCCATGAGTGAATGATTGTAACATAGATCCTACTATGATCCATACTGTATATGGGGTAGATAAAATGGCAAGTATACTGGCAATTATAATGTTACATTTTCTTGAAAAAATGAGGCCATAGTTTGTGAATTTGTTGCATTGGGTTATACTGTATATCTTAAATTGCCTTATGTTCCTGGTTTTTGTCCACCCTCTGTAAATGCCTTTATATTGAACGATATCCAGCACCCTGCTACAAGCAAAGAACGTCTCCCTACTAACAAGCATCTGAATGTTAATATTTTCTTCCTTAGAATGGCTTTGATCAGAAAATACTCTTGATAATAATATGAGGAAGTTGGCTAACAGCCCATTTTGGTTCTTCAAATGTACTTACATCTACTATACAGTTGAAACAGAGTCTGCTCTTCTTCTTCTTCTTGATAACCTTTACCCACCCATCCTGGTCCTGTGTATAACTGGTGGTACCAATATAGAATATTACAGGGATTTTCATCTGCTTCCACAACTATTTTATGGTACAATATAGAACATGTTGTGCTGGAAACTAAAATATGCAACTTCAGTCTTGTGGCAGCAAGAGGTTATTGCATGAATTGTTGACGGTTTGAGGAATTAAAGTTCTCCCTCCTTCTTTCCCTTCATTGCCCTTTGCAGTGCGTAGCATTGTGTTGGAGACTGAGCGTCTGGTGGAGTCCCGGCGACTCCTGGAGGCCCACGCCCGGTTGATGGAGCTGGAGCGCTGGCAGGACGACATCCTCTGGCAGCTCCATGGGGTGGCAGGAAGTGTGCTCAGTAAAGAAGACCAGGAGCTGGTGACCAAATATTTCTCTGGTGTCGGGAAGCTGGTGGACGCCCTGGGTAAGGAGATCTTATAGACACGGGGTAGACAGCTTAACTCTTTACTCAGTAACATCAGTTTCATGGATCCTACTCATTCAAAAGCAAACATACCATATATGGCAACTGTATTTGTTGTATATTGTAGTTTAGTATTTTCTATACATATTTTGGTATAGATATAGATACAGTATAGAAAGCTGTATGTACCCATAAGGTTGTAAGACGTGTGTTCATTTACAAAGCAGATGATGATGATGGTGAAGATGAAGATGATGATATTGAAAACTATCATGTACTGGCACTGAATGTTTGATCAGTTGCGTTTTCTCACTCATTGGTTTACACATTCCCTGAATTATGCTCACTTTAGACCAAGCCAAGTTAATATACAGCTGTTTGTGTTAAGACAACATTAAATACATTTGACAGGTTTGTCTAATTTGGTTAAATGTATAAAAGAAAAATACTTTCATTTCAATAAAGTAAGTTATCAAAAAAAACCTGGATTGGATCAGGTATTGGATTGGCACTGGTACTGGAATACTACGCCTGGCCCTACTGAAGACAAAACAGAGGAATAACAACTGAAAAGAAGTTATAGTTTAGTCATTGTAATAAATTATACTATATGATCATTGCATATAACAGGTAATCAGTTTCTCAGTTTAGAGGGAGAATTGTTCCTGGATGCTTCTCTGATGTTGCTTTTATTTAGATAATTATGGTGATATTTGTTCAGTCTTCTCATTCAAATCAAAGTCAGAATCATCCTGTGCTAAGATATGGAGAGTTCAGCTAACTTCAGTAAAAGTTAAAGCTGTATAAGTTTTTTTTTTTTTTTTTTTTGGTCACTTGGGGGCAGCGGGTCAAGTCCATAATGCAACAACACTGAAATATTTTCACCTTATTGAGTTGTTTTGGCAAACATGTTAGCTAAAAGTTATCTGTTTACACATCCAGTAGACATGTAGTAATATTAGCATTCATGTAAACCAGCTACAGTAGTTGCTTACTTTGTCTGTCTGCTGATTTTCACAGGTAGTGTACAGTTGGTTTATCAGAACTATATTTTTTGCTAAAAAGCTAATCTCATTTGCAGCCGCTGCAAACAGCTGTTTGGGGGCAGGAAAACCAAAACAATGAGCTAAAAGAGGGAAAGAAATGGTCTGCATAGTTGAGGGGAACTGCACATTTGGGTGACAATTCTCTGTGGGTTCGTAACTACGAGCGACACCTATCACAGTATACATAGTCATTTGATCCATGGTTCGAATAAGAAATATTGATTAGTGCAGCTTTAAAGTTGTCATGGTGGAATAACCAACAGAAGTGGGCCTGAAATGTTCTGTATTCGAGATCAGTCAATGTATAGTTTATATCAGTGTCTGTCTAATGAAAACTTAAATGTAGCTTTTAAGAATAATCTGAATGACAAAAAAAACATTAGACCATTTTTGATGTGTAGCCTAGATAATGTTTCTGATGAAAGTACACACACAGTCTGTGGTTGAAACCTATTATCTCCATTCTCAATATCCACCCTGTCACTGCAGGTAAGGAACTGTGGGCAGTGGTGAGCAGTGCTCTGGCTCTGGCCCGACAAAACCCCACACCATTTGTATCAGCGGTGAGGATAGTAGAGCGGGAGGAGGCCCTGGACCGAGCTTTACTTATGGAGAGAGGGGGGCCTAGGGACAACACCAGGCCCCTGCCCCCAGGACGGCCTCGCTGCTGGAGAGCATGCTTCTTCCAGGTCAGCACCAGCTGATACAAACATAACACTAAGTTTCTCCTTTTTAAATTCCTGATTGTGTGTTACAGTCTTTCCTCTCTCATGTTTTCTTCTTTTTCAGGTACTAGAGGAGGCGGTTTCTGCGCGGTTTCGCAGTGTTTCCTACCTGCACACGCGTGGGCCGGGTCTGGCAGGCCACCTCTCTGCTCTCCAGCATGGTATTATGGCTGACCTGGCCACCGTACGCCACCTGCTGGAGCACTGTGTCCCACCACACTACCAGCTAACAGGAGCTTACCTGAGGGCCAGCCACCACTGTTTACATTCTCACCTGGCACAGGTCAGTGAGAGAAATAAACCGATGCTGCACCATGTTTAGCTTCTGTACAACTCCTCACTATGTAGACTACAAATATCTCTAAACAATCACAGGCACTATTATTTCTCTCATCATTTTTGGTGTGTTTACCTATAATATAGTAAGAGTCATGAGACTTAAATACGTTCTTTTTAAATGTTTTTTGAATTAGCAGTTGTTTCCTCTATAGCAATCACAAACTGGAGGTTGTAGATTAATCATAATTTTAATCAACTATTTTCAAGCTGTTGACGACCTCACTATGCACATGTAAGTGATACTTGTGGCCTAGGTTAGCAGCTGGGACCTGGAGAGTGGGGAAATCTTTGCTGTGCTCAACTGGGTGCTACACATCTACAACAGGTGAGGTCTATGACCTGCGCAGATTCTGTATTTTATCATTTGTCCATCTGTGTGTGTGTGTGTGGTTGTTTGTGCTTTAAAATGGTTTGTGTTATGTCCTCTAAATTTACATTAAGGATAATGTAAGTTTTGATTTGAGGTGACTTGAGAGTTGGAGGTCATTGAACACATCTAAGCAAATTAACAACTCCTAATTTGTGTGAGCAGACATCCTTTTACAAGAGAATATTCACTTGATTCAGTAGTTCATCATGAACCTGAACATCACTCTTACTGTATATTCCATTTCAAATGCAGCTGATTACCTGTCATACACACTTTCTCTCCCATAGTTCCTACCTCTTTCATCTCATCTAACGACGTACAAGGCTAAAAAAATCCAACAAATGTCATCTATCACAGCTATCATCTGTTGTGAAATGGCTACACTAAGCAAGAGTCTTGTAAAGTCATTGTTAGTCTAAATCAGTGGTTCACAACCTAGGTGTCGGGACCCCCCAGGTGTTGCGAGATGATTAACAATGGAAAGGAAGAAGAAAAATCATTTTTGTAGCACAAAATTGATTATTTCTCAAATCTTTGTTTTGTTCTGAAATACTGGACAGTTTTACTTCTTCAGGGCTCTAAAAGCTATTAAAATTAAACAATCTGAAACGTGCTGCCCAAGTAAAAAGTTAAAAAAAAAAAAAAATTTGAGCTTGTTTTGGATGCCAATGAAATGAGCTCAACCTTTTTTTTGTTAACCATCAAAAGTCTGACAGTCTTGATTTGGCAGCCCAGACATGATGGGTCATCCAGAGCTGGTGACTGAGATGGAGAAAGAAGAACTAGGACCTCTCATCTCCACCGAGGGACTGGAGCAGCTGCAGAACAAATATGTGCAGAGTGTTCGGGTGAGTTGACCGCAAATGTTTGTGTTTTTTTTAAGATACATCAATTGTATAAACCTGTATCCTACTGAAGAGAGGCCTTTGAAAACAGAGTCCTATATAGTTTAGCACGCAGGTTTGGAAACTGAATCAAAAAGACATTATTTGGTCAGGATATACAAAGGACTACCTGATTTTGTGTTAGACATCCATCATATCACATATTCCAACATTTTGTTAATGAATATCTTTTTTCTTTTTTTTTGGAAAGGGGCATAAAATAATTTCAATTCATATCTGGAAAAGTTGGGAATATTGAGAAACTGTGTAGGAACCATATAAAGATTAGAGGAACATAGAGGAACAGGATGGTACCTGCTGTGTTGTTAGACTGAGTACATTCAGCGTGTGTGTCCATGTTGTTGCTGTTATAGAAGAGTGTATCAGAGTGGATGCACAAAGCTCTGCAGGTGGAGCTGCAAGACTGGCAGAGAGACCAGGAGCCAGACACAGACCATGAAGGTTTCTACCAAACCAGCCTGCCCACTATCATCACACAGGTAAACATGCCATGCAAATACACAATAAATACAACCACACATGCTCCTTTAAATTTAATTAGCAAAAAACTGTCTCCCCACTTCTCCTTTTAAACTTACTTGAAGCACTTTAATCACCTTTCAACATCATACTATCATCACTGCCTAACACATAAACTCTGGTGCACTGGTGGTGTGGATTTTGTCAGTAGTGATGTGTCACGTTATACCATGGATTCTGTGTGGATTGGTTTTGTTTGTTTGTGGGACTGTCTGTGGTAGATGCTGGAGGAGAATGCCCGGGTGGCTCTGATGATCGGAGAATCCCTGCGAGATCAGACTATACAGATGGGACTGTATGAGATGGAGAACCTCCTAAACAGGTGTGCGTTCATGCAAGTTGTGCTTAGCCATTTGATTTTCAGCATATCAAACAGGCTTGGCCAAGTCTTCACTTTCCCATTTTTTCATTCACCTCCATTTATTCACATCACAGGTTTAGAGAAGCTCTGGTGGAATTTGGGAAGGAGCATCGCAGGGATCCGAGCAACAAAAAAAACAAGTTCTACCTCCACTATCTGCTGGCCTCCATCAGCAACTGCATCATCCTCAAGTGAGATCATGGCACAATGGTGGTGAATGGCCACTGAAAAGGCTTTCAAAGCTTTTATTACACAAATGTTTGGACTCATTTTGGATACTTTGGGGACTCAGCAGTGTCAACTCGACAGAAAACTAGAAAAACAGAGGATCCGTTTCTTGCATGTGCTTTTTTCCTACAAAAGGGAAATGGGTGAACAAATTACACCTGATATTCTTTTTTATTTTGGAAATATTACCATCCCACACTCAATCATACTGTGCCTCTCACAAATAAATGGGAGCTGTAAGTGTGCACATTTTATTGCCAGTGGACATTTAGTGTAGACTAAGATGTCGAGAGTCAGTTATGCATTATATAACACTATAACACTCAAAAAGGGTCGATTCTACATTATGAGTACTTTTACTTTTGATACTTAAAGTACATTTTTCTGATAATACTCCCGTATTTAAACCAATGCATGCAAGACTTGTTACGACTTATTTTTACATTGCAGTATTGACACTGAACAACTCTTCCATCAAGTTAGTAAATATGACAGTTAAAAGCATTTTACATGTATTAATCGCTTTGTATTGCTGATCCGGCTGGCCAGATCCATGCAGAGTAGCTGAGTTACAGCCAGCTGGCTAACGTCCTCACTAGCAAAATACTGAGTGGATATGTTAGTTGGCTAACTTGCCAAATGACTTCACCAGCTAATGTGACCCATGATACTAACTTATGTAAGATGACAAAAACAATAAATGATGTAACGGTACAAAGCAAAGGTGTAGAACTAATGATTGCTTCTAGTAGCCAAGAGTGATGCAAGGAAGGGGGGGGGGCATCTAGCTAACTGTAAGCTAAGCTAAGGTAGCCAGCTAGCTGTAACTTAGCTACGCAGCATGGATCTGGTGCTGGTTGCTTTGTAACGTTAGCTGATGAAGTCTTACAAAGCTTGCTACTTCCCTGTACTCTACTCCCTAAAATGATTATTATATTATTATTATTGGTGGACAGTTTAGTACCTCCAACACAACAGCTCTAATGACCTGCCTGATCAAGGGAGTGCTGTCTATCTAGTGGTCCTCCCATCACAAAAAAATTACAAGAATTAGCTAAATAAAAGCTAAGTTAAATTAAAATTAAAAAAACAAAACAAATACAGGCCTAAATAAAATGCACTGTGTTCTTGTGTTTGATGCAGAAAGTCCACAGAGAGCCTGCAGCAGCAGCAGTCATCCCGGTCGGCGGGGCAGTTCTCTCGGACTCCTCCCAACCCTCTGGCAGCTCTGGACCGCGCGGTGAGACGGGCGTGTCGCCTGGTGATGGATCAGCTCCTCCTGGACCTTCAGCCTTTCCTCCCAGGCCTGCTGACCCGACCCTGGCTGGTCCAGGGAGACCCCACCCCTAAACTCTGCCACATCCTGGAGCGTCACCTGGAGCTGTACGGCCGTGTTCGACCACCCTGCCGAGAGGTCAAAGCTTTGCTCTGTTTCGGTCTCCACTTGTGAAGACTGTAGTTTAGTTATACAGACATTTCTCAGAGGTAGAGCTGCTCTGAAGAATTTACTGTATTGCTTGATAAAACCAAGAGGGGATGTGTATGTCCAAATTATATTATTTAGACAGATTATTTCTTTCTTGGATACCTCAAAAATACAAATATGCCTGCTACAGTCCTGCATAAAAATTGCTGTAACAGCAAGTATATGAATATTTATTTGAGGACTGTGTAAATCATCAACTCAAAACCTTCGCCTGTATTTGCTGGTGGCCCAGTGTCAGCTGAAATCATTTTGGAAGGCGAACCAATAGTTTTGGAATTTTCAGCCAAAATCAATATTTTGTGTGAATATTCAATATCTTTACATTTGACTATTTTCATTGCTAAAAAGAATTTAGAGCAAGGGGCAACACAATTCTGTCTGACAGAAGTATAATATTAACACTTTTGTTGAATCTGATTTCCATGCTTCTGAGTTTAGGTCAAATCTACAGTAAACTTGTAATTTCAGAGGAAAATTATATTGATCACTGTTTAATTTTTCATTCTTTTCTCACAGGTCTCTCAATTTCATCAATCAATTAGGTTGTATATTTAACTGTGGGAATTCTGGTTAATTATCATGAATACTCTCCACTGAAACCCATACCAATGAAACCTTATTGGTTTATCAACTGCCTCACCCACAATTTAAAACGGTGTCCTTACCTACTCACCCAAATATCAGTCAAAACTCCACTGGAATTTGTAAGACCACTAAACACACTCACATATAGTAGCGCCCTGAGTCTTATCTCTCCAAACCAGCAGCAAAATGTTTGTGCAGCAAAATGTCTTGCAGCCAAACATCTACACTGGAGCTGCTCGACTCTGCTTATAGAATACATGTCCTTTGGATCTGCAGCGTCTGCAGGAGGAGGCCCAGTGGCTGATGGTGGTGGAGTACGTCCGGGCTCTGATGCAGAAGAGGCTGGTGTGTCGCAGCACCGAGGAGAGGAGGCAGCTCACCCAGCAGATTGTCCAGGACGACCAGCAGTTTAGAGAAATCTTCCACGGCCTGGTGAGGAGGAACTGACTCTTGCTGTCGTTATTTAGAAACGTTCATGGATGCACTTTAACACTTTGCAGTATCATGGTGTTCTACAGATTTTGTAGAAGTAATCTATACTACAGTGGCTGTCTGTGAGAGGCCCTGAACCTAACTGATCTTATGACAAAATTATGACTAGATTACACTGCTGCTACTGTAGTTCAGAAGTCATAGCAGTAGTAGTGAAATACTAGCGTCCTGTGTTTGAGTTTTAGTGTCCCATGATGGCTAAAAAGCTGTTTGAATGGCTTTTCCATGAATAAAATTCAATTCAATTCAATTCAGTTTTATTTATATAGCGCCATATCATAACAAAGTTATCTCAGGGCACTTTTTCGAATAGAGCAGGTCTAGACCGAATCTTTATATTTACAGAGACCCAACAGTTCCCACCATGAGCAAGCACTATGCGACAGTGGCAAGGAAAAACTCCTCGAGCAGAACCAGGCTCTGGGTGGGCGGTCATCTGCCTCGACCGGTTGGGTTGAAGGGGGAGGGGGGGAGCGGGAGAGAGAGAGCAGGAGGAAAGAGAACATACAGCAGCACAATACAGTTCCACATAGGGATGTAAGGCAATAGCTGTGGTAATGGCATTGATGTTAATACCAACAGAAATTCTGGGTTGAACATTGAATAGTCAATGCATGAAAATGCTAAAAATAAAAACATTAACACAAATGATTTGCCAATAATAGCTTCAGTCAAAAGTATTGATATCTATCTGCATTCAAAGTCCCATATCAGTCAAACTCATGTGTGTACTGGTCTGTAGGAGGGTGAAGGGTCAGTACCTGAAGTGAATCCTTTGGCCTTACTACCCGCCCTGGCTGACTTCATCCGACTGAAAGACCCTGGCATGCTCACTCTGGAAGTTTCTGGACTCGCAGCCAAATATCCCGACATCAGGTAATTTGACCTCACCTGCTTTTTAGCCCTCCCTGCTAATAGTAGTGTAGTTGTTAAAGCTGAAGTTGGCAATTTGAACATACACATATGCAAAACCTTCCGCCTGTCTCTGCTGCCTCGTATCACTCCGCTAAGTATGTCTGACTCAGAGGAAAGAAACTGATCCTTTGAGAGCGAAGAAGCTCCACTTTGTAACACCACTGTACAACCGTGTTTCTGTAGTTCCAGCAACTCCAACAGAGTGATACATCTTTTCTCTAGCTGATCACCTCATGTCAGTTTCACCCACTGTTTGTACAGAGTGGCTGTGATTGGCTAGTTACGTGCCAGCTAACCCTGATTGGTTGTTTGACTCAGACCGGGTCCAGTTTTTAAAAAAACTGAATACAAAGGGACGGGCACTCTCATTTTTTTTAAAGGAACCTTTCAATTAAATATTATTAGTGACATGCAATGATCAAAACAAATTATTTCAACCAAAATTATAATGAAATAATATTGTCTAGTGCAGCTTTAAATTACCATATAGTATCCATTAATATCAAGCTAGATATTATTATTATAAATGATTTGATACTACTTTTCAAGAGTTTTATGCCAACATTAAAAAAAGTGTTAAACATTAATACTGTGTTGATAAAATTATCCTACAGGCTTTTTATGACCAGGCCAGGGATTGTACCTACGTGTTTTTCTGTTCCCTCAGTGAAGAGCATGTGTCTGTATTGCTGGACATCCGTGGTGACGTCTCCAGGGACATCAGAGGGGCTGTACTTGACTTGCTGGAGCAGAGTGCCCCCCCTCTGCCTACAGGATACCGGCCCATCTTCACTGACATTCTGGTGCCTCCCTCCACCATGGCCTTCTGTCTGCCCACTGCCAAGTGTGCATGACAGGGACTGCAACTGCGGCCTGGACTCAGATTTTCGCATTAAAAACCGGGGTGGATCTGGTTTTCAGAAAGATCATCAAGCCAGGTTCTCTTAGCTTGTCGTTACACTAAAATATGCAGGGCCAAGCAGCCAAATGCTGGTGAGTCTCTTTCTGCTGAGTCTCAAGTTATGTTGATGGATGGCCAATCAGGAAGCATCAACCAAGTTCCTTGTTTTTCCTCAGCACCTCCCTGCTTCACACTCACATTAGCTGCGGTTAATCTAATCTGCCGGAAATATAACAGAAAAAGAAGAAGGTTTTTTTCGGCTTCATTCATCTTTTCAAACACTCGTTGTTTCAAGCCTTTCGACCATCGAGGCATTCAACAATCCTTAAATTTTTCAAGGTCTCCAACAAAAAGCAGCCACAGAGCAGTTTTGTTTTGTTGTCTCCATGTTTCTGTCCCTCCTGGAAACTCATTCACGTCACCTAATGTTCCCCCACGTTCCCCCAGATTGAAAATTCCTTCTGATCGGGCTGATCAGGTCAGTCTCTTCTGATTGAGGTGGTTATGTGAGGCTTTTTTTATTCTGACTGGCCTATTATTCCCATTATTAGTGGAATATTAGGGTCCATGTAAACGCAGCTACTGTTACACACATCATCCATACTGGGAGCTGCCCAGTGCCACCATCGCTGTCTTCTTTTGTTGCCCACCGAAGTAGGTCGAGGGTTCAGAGCCTTGCTCAAGGGCTCCTTAACAATAACTGTTGAGCGTTGGGGGAGTGACACAATGTCATTTCATTCACCTACAATTTACCAGGGATTTGAGCTGGTGACTTGCTGGTCCGGGTCTAACTCATTTGTCAGTTAAAATTCGGAATCTATGAGCCACTTTGGCTAAATTGGTTATGAGGGCTGCTTTAATGTCTTATACATTTTAACGGTAAAACAATATTTTCTACTCTGTCACAACTTGTTGTCATGTGTCTCAGCGATTTATGCAACAGATTCAACTGGACTTGGAGATTAAAACTGCATTAAGCAAACTGCACACAGAGCTTTCAAAATGCCTTTCACCTTCATTGTGTTTGGGTGGCAGCAGACATTTTAGAGGCAGATATCTCAAAATCTTAGCACACAAAACCAAAATTATTCGTACGGCTACATATTACTACTGAAAAGTTTTGGGTTTTTATGTGACTTGGGTGAACTGACACTTAAGTGACCATCCATCACATAATATCACCTACTGGAGATAATTAATCAGAGACTTGTGAAACCTTTCTGAATCCTGACCAATAATTGAAAAACACTACCTGACAGCTGTAGAAGAGCTATGAGATATCAAGGTCTACTCGTATGTCTTATTTCTGAATGTATTCAACTGCAAAGCCTGATTGAATTTTAAATTGGCAAATCAATTTGTGTATATGACGCAATGTTCATGCGGAGCCTAGGAGTCAATGGTTTCAAATAAAATCTAAATAAAACCTAATTTCTGGTATATTCAATGAAAAGTCAAACAATGGTCACAACATGAAAGCAGATGCAATGAGATATATATCAGGTATATAACTTTTAGAATATAAAAAGAGTTTTATTGAAGCATCATCACAGTACAGCCTGGACTTAAGACTAAACATGTTTTGTCAGTGAGGGCTCCTGGACTGTGAACCATCCTACCTGAGGAACTTAGGCTGCTAATTCATTACTTTTAAATCACCTTTAAAATCACGTTTTCATGAACTCGTCTTCATGTATTTGTTATTTTGTCCAATTTTATCTCATATTGTTGTTGATATTGGGTGTTTTTAATCTGTTTTTTTTAAATGTATTTATTGTATTTATGTATTATTTTTCTGTTATTTCCTTTTGAATAGTGTTTCCTGTTGTTATTTCAAAGGATATTTCCCTTGTTCTGGTTCAATGCCAACCTCTAAAGCACATTGTAAACTCACATAAATGCTTAAATAAATGCTTTATAAAGTAAAGTTTCATCTTTTATTATTATTGTTATTATTATTATTATATTTATTACATGTAATTCCAACCGGAATGTAATGTAAAGATAAAAAAAGAATCTTGCCAATTAGTGATTGTACTTTTCATATTTCATATTTTATGATATTTTATACTGTTGCTATTACAATGAAAAACAAGTTAATGAGGTATTACTATTCACTATTTCCCTTTATTAAAGCCACACACAAAAAAATCCAAAATGCTAGTCACGTGACCTAAAGATGGCCGCCTCCGTCGGGGCAACGCTGCTTCTGTAATCCAATTTACTTTTAGACTTCTGTAAAATATTCTGGCAAAAACTCAGTTTTAATTAGCAGTACGTCTTAGCGAAGTGTTGTAACACCTTTGGCAGAGATGAAGACCTTCTGTGGAAGAGCCAACCCCACCACTGGAGCTTTAGACTGGGTGGAGGAGAGTGAGGAGTACGACTACCACCAGGAGATAGCCAGGTAGCACCGAGATTAGCATCACAGCGAAGACAAGCTGCACGTCTCAAATTCATTACGAGCCCTCTGAAAACAGGACAATTACAAATGCTTTCTGTTGGGCTGTCACGTATGCTATGCTGAAGGAAAGTGCTGAGCTTAGAAACCCATAAAAATCTTAAACTATTATCCACCACGAGTGTGTACGTTTGTCAACAAGCAAGCTAACTTTATTTTTGCCAATTTGTATATGGAGTGTGGCATGCTGAGTTCTAACAAGATGGTTTAAGCTCTTGCAAGTATATGCTTTCATACAATATGTTCGTAGTGTATGTGCTCTTCATGTTTAACTACGTTCACTACAGCCTGACTGATACAAGGATTTTTGAGTTTAAAAGATCCAACAGTGATATAGCGGCCGATAGTCATTTTTTGACATTAACAAACATTTCTGAGAAGGATCCTTTTTAATTCGGCTTTTGAAAAATGTGTGACTAAGATACTATATCTTCTGAATTTTACAGTTAAAAAGTAAACCTACCAGTGCTCTTTGGTGGACACACTAAGCCTGTCTTGGGCGTCAAAAGCAAAGCATCAGTACATTGCCAGATTTTTATTGGAGTTAGGTGTTCTTTATCTTGCAGTACATGGAGCTAGTGTTGAGCTTCCATAGTACCAACACTGGTCAATCTGAATCTGTTGTCCTGTTGATCAGTTTAGCATGTTTATCTTCCAGGTCCTGTTATGCTGATATGCTGCATGACCATGACAGGGTGAGTGTTGGAGAACATGACATCAACCTCTGCTGAGAGAATTCATAAACAGTCTGATATGACCTACCTTTGAAGTAGTTAGTTCGAAGTAAAAGTATTTTTCTGATGAAATATTTAAGTTATTTTCTATATAATGTAATAACTGTTGTATGATAGGGTCCCTCTGTGTTTTTTCACTGGGTATCAAAAATCTACACAAACTTAAAAACTATGACTTTGTTAAATCTCTCTGCAGAGCATTCTCGCTCTTCTTCAGCATTGACGCAGCTGATGTACTTTCTGCCTCCAGAATGAGAAGTATTACCAGGGCATCCGGGCAGCTGTAGCCAGAGTAAAGGCTCGTGGTGAGAAGGTTATCGTCCTGGACATCGGGACAGGAACAGGCCTACTGTCCATGATGGCTGTCAGTGCCGGAGCTGACTTCTGCTATGCTGTAGAGGTAGAGATGCTTTTCCCTGTGTGTGTGTATGTATGTGTATATGCACACACACACACAAACACACACACACATCCCAGAAATGATGCAGCTTCATGTGACATCTGTTTCCTTTGTGTGGGCAGGTTTTTAAGCCCATGGCTGAGGCAGCACGGTGCATTGTGGGGAAGAACGGCTTCTCTGAAAAGATCAAGATTATTAACAGACACTCCACTGATGTCACTGTGGGGCCAGGTCAGAGAGAAACACACACACGGCTGCACTGTATGAATATTGGTGTCCTTTTGTTTCTGTCAGTTGAGTGGTGGAAGCTGCATGCATCTGTGATTTTCTACAATTAAAAATGTGAGCATGATGTTTGTTAATATGTCTGTGCTGATGAGATATGTGTTTTGTTTGTACGTACTGTTTGTATTTTATACAGATGGAGATATGCAAATGAAGGCCAATGTTCTGATCACAGAACTGTTTGATACAGAACTGATAGGTGAAGGAGCCCTGCCCAGTTACGAACATGCTCACCAAAATCTGGTCCAGGTGTGTGTGTGTGTTTGCATGATGCATGAAGTGACATTAATCTGTAGCTTTTACACTGGTCATGAACTTTAAGAATTTGTTTTATACTAGAAAGTCAGATAAATAAAGTGCAGACAGTGTGGGTAAAATGTATAATCACAGTTGATGGTCAGATCTGTCTACTCGTGTCCCTCCACCCTGCAGGAGGGTTGTGAGGCGGTCCCTCACCGGGCCACCGTCTACGCCCAGCTGGTGGAGTCTGAGCTGCTGTGGAACTGGGCTCAGCTGCAGCCCGTACAGGTGGAGGGGGCCTGTCTGGTCCCGCCACCCGCCGTGAGCCGCTGTGCTGGAGCTCATTCGGTGTGTGACATCCAGCTGAGCCAGGTGTCTCCTCGCAGCTTCACCCCGCTGGGCCCACTCTGTACCATGTTCAGGTATGAAAGTGAGAAACACGTGCTTCTAGATTCTCCCAACATCAGTTTTTCACATCTTAGTTCCATCCCTCTGCACTCCGTCCTTCCCTCTCAGCGTGGATTTCAGTAAACCAGTAAGCAGCGCATTCCAGTCCCACACCTCCCAGTTTGTGGCTCAGTCTGGCGGCCGGGCCCAGGTCGTCCTGTCCTGGTGGGACCTTGACATGGATCCCAGTGGAAGCATTGTTTGCACCATGGCTCCCAGCTGGACATACTCAGAGCCAAAGATGGCTCCGGTGAGTTACAGGGCACGATGTCATGATGTTCTGATTCGGGCTCCCATCAGCCCCTGCTGATCGCTGCGGTATGTTTCAGTGGCGGGACCACTGGATGCAGAGTGTGTACTTCCTGCCTGTGGAGAGCAGGGTGACAGAAGGGGAGGAGCTGAGTCTGACTGTCTGCCATGATGACTACAGTCTGTGGTACAGCCTGCAGTCTCACAGGTAACAGCTCAGATACAACATACAGTATATTTCCTGCTTTACTTTAGAAATACTCTTTGAATCTGTGTCTCGTGCAGCACTGAATAGTTCAACAGCAAAACACACAATGTGACAATCTCTTCAAGCGCTACTCTGTAGCATCTGAACAAGGAAACAGTCATGGAATTGTAGCTATTGATTGTTTTTATTTATTTATTTGAGCCAGACAATAATCATTGTGTAAAACAAATTGACACGTCTTATAAAATGCTAAGTAGGCTATCTGTCTTTCACTTCCTAATACAGCCATCTTTTACTTTCTACAATTATCAAACAGCTTACTGACAGTCTTCAAAGCCGGCTCATTCAATAGAGCTTATCAGATAAAAACAGCTTATGTAGAATCTGTTAAAGGGAAACTCTTGCATTTTTAAACCTGGACCCTCTTTTTTTTTTTTTTTAAACAAATTGTGGGGTTTAAATGACTAATAGTTACCAAAAGTCTTGGAATCGGTCCAGTAGATCACCTCCACTGGCATCTGCGAACGGGCTGCAATGGCTGCAACATAATCCTTTGGGGCAATTGCGCCTATGAAAAGTCTGTCCACTAAAAGTGCTTGTTTTTGCCACTGACAGGCTCAGACTGTTATTCAAAGTGTCTGACAACATCATGGAAAGGATCCCTACAGAGACGGACCGTTTGTTAAAGAGGAAGATCCTTTTGTTTAACCAGAAACAGAAAGTCTCACTCAAGGAAAAGTCTCACTCTGAAATCTCATGAGATGTTGAGTTGATGCATAATGTTGTCAGACCCTTCGAATAAAAAAAGTTTAGCCATCACTGGCTAAATGTTTGCCTTGCTTTATTCCTCAAATCACAAAACTCTGGAAAAGCACCCATTTTTTTGTTTAAATTCACCACTTTCATGATTTTTTGTATGCTTTTCAGCTTGCTAGAGGCACTAGAGGATTGGTCACAGGATTATTAAAATTAAAAGGGTTTATCCCTTTGGGATCATCATGGTAGATCTCTGCATTATGAGATGTCTTGTGTGCCAATGTGATGTTTTGGCCTGTTGGTGGTTGAACTAGCAGAAAGGTCAGGGGGTCACTCACTAACATTTTCCTCTGGGGACAATGAATATGTATTCATGGAAATCCAGTCAGGATGTTTCAGGATGTTCTGTCATGGACCAAAGTGTTGGTCAGGGTCAGGGGGAGGTTTTGACTCACTGATGTCACTGGACACAAATTCAGGGGGTCACTAAAATCCTACCTGAGGAGCAAAAGGAAATCTTACTTTGAATAGGGTTAACATAGTAAAAAAACTAATTCAAACCTGGGGTATGGTGATCTTAGTACAGATATTTTGGAGCTGAATAAACATCAACCACAACACCACAAAAACAGTTAGGTCTTTTTTGGTATTTCTGGTGTCAGTTTCAGCATCACAAGGTCTAACTGGTCTGTGTGTGGGTGTCCTCAGCCAACAGAACTCACAGACTGAGACTGAGGCTCTTCCCTCCCGGCCGTGTTGCACCTGCCAGGCTCACCTGGTTTGGACTCGGCCGCGTTTCGGTGAACTCAACGACAGACAGCGTACAGAGTGCTACATCAGCGCACTACGCAGCGTAAGTGATGGCCAGCCACTCAGTCAGAAGTGTCAATGAATGAATGGATATGATCTATGTTCTCTGATTACCTGCTGTGTTAACTCCAGGTTCTGAGGGAGGACAGCGTGTGTCTTAGTGTCAGCGATGGAAGTCTGCTTCCTGTGTTTGCTCACATGCTTGGAGCCAAGAAGGTACTCTGCTTTGACCACAGGGACACATGCTGTACTTTTACAAACCAAATACTCAGACTCTGTTATTGACTTGTCTTTTTATTTTCTTGGCCTCTGCTTAGGTCTGCAGTTTGGAATACTCCAGATTGTCTAAACAGGTTATTGAGCAGGTAAATGAGAACTGTTTAATGCACTACCTCATCTTTGAGAACTGCAGATGATCCATGATATGTTTACACATTTAGGTATATCAACACAAAAACACAAAACTCCGGAGGCAGTTTAAGGCTACATCCACACTAATATGTTTTGTTTTAAAACGCATAACTTATGCTACTCTGGCGTTTTCAAACTCTCTGAGCTTTTTGAAAACACTGCTGACCCTGTTTTAGTTTGAAAACAGAGGGCGGAAACGGAGACGTTTTAAAATGATGATGCAGACACCCATGTTCGCTTCCTGAATGGGTCTTATCAGCCATGATGTGTCCTTCCCTGATTCGTCACGCCCCTATCACGTGACCCTCTCCCAGACAAAAACAACATCAGCCTTGGCTACCAGCAGTTAATTCAACATTAATAACGAACAACACTTACTTTCAGTAAGCAGAGAAATCTCTTACTTTTCTCTGTTGCTTACTACAAACCAGCCAACCAAAGTAGAGAATCTGCTTCCTGTTAACACCGGCACATGCATGCCCAGTGCACGTGAATGGTCATGTGATATGTGTTTTCAGGCATGTAGTATGGACAGAGATTATTTCTGAAATGGTGATAAAACGCTTGTGTGTACGGAGATCGTTTTCATTTTAAAATGAAAACGTATTAATGTAGATGTAGCCTAAGAAGTGCTGATGCTATACATTTTTCTCTGCAGGTATTGGAAGCCAACTCGATGAAAGGAGATGTTGAGCTGCTGGAGATCAGGCCTGAGCAGCTGACCAGTAATGATCTAGGAGGAGAACAGGTACCTTTGGAACAAGGCTTCATTGGCGTTCATTGCTATCTGCCACAGTGTCTTTGTTTATATTACCATTAGGGGGTGGCAAATTTGGAAGTCCCATGGCCTACACATAGTGGCTTTAGAGCTGCACTAATTTTTTAGAATTCAGTGTGAAAACACATCTTTATACTAAAGACACAGGCTGTAACAATCAATGGAAAAAATGAAAGGTACATTTTTAACAATTACCATATCAGTAATTGATAAAAAAAAAAAATTGTTAAAATGAGACACACAGTATATGTTAAAATCTATGAAATACAAATGAAAGAAGAGAAAAACATTGTCGCTTGTAGCGATGAAACCACTGAGAATTATCACCATCTCTGGCGTTCCTGTAAGCTCTATGAAGCGTTTTCGCATCTTTTAGCTCATTATTGTGTTTCTTACCATTCCTGTAAAATTAGCCTAAAACACCTATTCAAGGCATAGCCAAAGTAAATTAAAAGATTTTCTTGAACTATTTGGAGTACATGCATGCATGCATATGGTCCCCCTCCCCCTTACAGAATCACTGTGCTACTGTGATTGCTACTGGCATTGAGTACTAGATGTTTGAACACACTGAAGTAGAAGGATTTTATTTCTGCCTGAATATTTCTTTGCAAACAGATGTCTGCAGATTACTATAGCTGGGACACATTAGCTGAAAAACATGAGACCACAGCATGAAGCTTTACCTTGTCCAAGTTCAAATTCCATAACACCACCACAGAAAATTAATATTTTACACGTTTTTCTAAGGGTATGTCTAGGCGTCTTCCAAAAAGGCCTTTTGGAGACTCCAAAGGACCCTTGGTAACAATGGTCACATACCTAGGATAAAAAGTCTTGAACATACAGTCATAATTATGGGCTCCAATGAAATGTGACACTTAGAGGTATCCTATTCTGTATCCAGATTCACTATCAGTATTGCTGACACAGAGTAACTGAAGCATATACACATTACAGTGCTTTTTTCCCCTTCTTGAAACTAAACTGTGTGCATAAAAGAGTCAAAACAAGTGATATGCTGGGAAAGGAGTTTATACAAAAAGTAACACAGCCAACAATTTACATAACTCTTACAGGTTAATGGCCACATGCCAGTCATTGTAGCAGTCACAACTGGGGACAAAGCACAAAGGCACATCACAAGAGGAGCACTTCAGTGGTGTCTTTGCCTGCACTTCAGCCGACCAGCAGTGCTGTGCCCACTGTGGTGTGCTCCACGCGGAGCAGGAGGTGGTACGGGTCAGGTTGTGGGGGCAGACCCCACCTCTGCCAGCTTCTCGGCGAGGGTCTCTCTGAACGCCTTCTGGTGCATAGGTACCTCCCCTTTACCTTTTGCAATGTCTTTGTAGAGGAGGAAGGCGTTCACAATTGCGATGTCCATGAAATGATAGAAGAAAGTCTTATACCACCTCTAAGTCTTGTGGGGGACTTTATAGTACCCTATCAGGGCATCAGAGAAGTCCACTCCACTCATGTGCCTAGATGGACCGAAAAATATACTAAAACGTACAGATATCAAGCACACAAATGATTAGATTTCAAAGGGCATAAAACATAGTTGAATATATAATACGTACTGGTTGTAGTCCTTCACCACTGGTGGAACTGGGACCTGCTTCAACTCCCAGTACCCATCTGCACCTTTGACCCTCCTTTGCACTATGTCATTGTCATGGGCTGTGTGGAGTGTTGAACACAGGAAGACGTCCCTCGTGTCTCGCCACTGGACAAAGAGGAGGGAGTCCTTCCTGATCCAGCGTATGCTGCCACGGGGAGATTTTGAGTCCAGACTTGTTCAATTCAATTCAATTCAGTTTTATTTATATAGCGCCATATCATAACAAAGTTATCTCAGGGCACTTTTTCGAATAGAGCAGGTCTAGACTGACTCTTTATATTTACAGAGACCCAACAGTTCCCACCATGAGCAAGCACTATGCGACAGTGGCAAGGAAAAACTCCCTTTTAACAGGTAGAAACCTCGAGCAGAACCAGGCTCAAGGTGGGCAGTCATCTGCCTCGACCGGTTGGGTTGAAGGGGGAAGGGGGGAGCGGGAGAGAGAGAGCAGGAGGAAAGAGAACATACAGCAGCTCAATACAGCATAGATATGGTAATGGCATTGATGTTAACACCAACGGAAACAACACTAAGAGCAACATTATAATAGCATTACTAATAACAACAGCAACAACAGCAATAGCAGCAGCGGGTGCAGAGCAGGAGCACGGGGGCAGCAGGCGGCAGCAACCACAGACCCAGACTTCCACAGCTCCAGAGGCAGAATCACCTGCAGAAAGCAACAGAAGGGGAGAGAGAGAGAGAGAGGAGAGAAAGCACACAACTACGGGAAGAAGTTGAATTAATAACAAGCATTGATGGGATATGAGGGCGTACAGATGGAGAGGAAGAGGAGGAGAAAGGAGCTCAGTGCATCATAGGAAGTCCCCCGGCAGTCTAGGCCTATAGCAGCATAACTAAGGGGGGGCTCAGGGGTCACCTGAGTCAGCCCTACTATAAGCTTTATCAAAGAGGAAAGTCTTAAGCCTACTCTTAAATGTGAGGAGGTTGTCCGCCTCCCGTACACAAACTGGGATCTGGTTCCACAGGAGAGGAGCTTGATAGCTGAAGGCTCTGGCTCCCATTCTACTTTTAGAGACTCTAGGAACCACAAGGAACCCTGCATTCTGGGAGCGCAGTGCTCTAGTGGGGTAATAGGGTACTATGAGCTCTTTAAGATATGATGGTGCCTGACCATTTAGGGCTTTGAAGGTGAGGAGAAGGATTTTAAATTCTATTCTGAATTTTACAGGGAGCCAGTGTAGAGAAGCTAATATTGGAGAAATATGATCTCTTTTTCTGGTTCTTGTCAGTAAACGTGCCGCAGCATTCTGAATCAGTTGGAGAGTCTTAAGGGACTTATTGGGGCAGCCTGATAATAGAGAGTTGCAATAGTCCAGCCTAGACGTAACAAATGCATGGACTAGTTTTTCTGCATCTTTTTGTTGACTTGTGTTTTGGGGAATCCAATGCTGTTCTTGCTAATTCCGCACACCCAGATCCTCTTCTCAAGGAGGTCGCGGAAAAGGGTGGGACTTGTGTAAAAATTGCCAACAAAGAGCTTGTAGCCGGTGCCCAGCAACCGTGTGTCGATTAGCTCCATCACCATGTTATAACCGAGCCCCTTGCCACTGTTTCCCTGGAACTTTCCCTGGTAGATAAAAAAAGTCCCATGTATAACCGTTCCTGGAGTCCGCCAGAACGAAGAGTTTATGTCGCCAGCGAACAGGCTTATTTTTCATATATTGTTTGAGCCCATGGCGGGCTTTGGAGGCAACCATTCGCTCATCAATGGCAACTGCCTGGCCAGGGTGATAGTTCCTTTTGCAGGCTTCCCTCATCTCCTCGTAGAGCGGCTTTATTTTGCAGAGACGGTCCAAGTCTGCGGTGCCTCTCTTTTGCTCATTGGCAGCATCCACCACTGGGCTATTGAGGTGAAGGGACCGGCAGATCCTGAGGAACTTCTTACCGGTCATTACCTGTCTTGGGAATGGCAAGCTGTACGGTTTACCACCTCGCCAGTAATCAGTAAATGAAAAGCATTTTACTACACCCATGTAGACAACCAAGGACATGAATGAAAACATGTCCTCCAATGTCAAATCACTCCATGGGTTGGAGGGTGTTGAGTGGCGAGCCAAGCCAAAGTTATTGGTGTTTTGAATTATTGTCTGTAAAATAGAGTTAGTAAAAAAAAAAAAGCTGCAGGGCTGTGTACGTAGCTGTACGTATGAGCTTGGGTCCTGGTGAATGGATGTGCTGGTTGACAGCGTGGCAGAACCTTTCTGGGGAGTTGGGGGATGGGGCTTCCCTCCTGATGAGGCACTGTCCTGCCGCTCCACTCTATGCGGCCACTTGCTGACTGGGGTAGAAGTAACCAGCTCCCAGTCCTCATCTGAATCTGCATCAGTTGATTGCCTATTATTTGAAAATGAAGAAATAACAGTTGGTCATTTACGAAACTAGACAAAACGTTCCCATCTTTTCTGTATTCTACTTTTTTTACAGCTCGCTGCCTCACATGTGAGCAGTAAACAGTAAAACACAGAGGGGGGCAAGGCAATGTAATTCATCATTCAAAGTAAAACTTATTTATGCCGAAATATACAGTAATATATGTTATTCAATTATATTAAATGCTCACTTGTCGAGAGTAATGTCTCCTCAACGCAGACTCCATGGATGTATTATAAGAACTGGATACGGCGCCACCGCTCAGCCTTGCTTCCAATTTTTTCCAGTGGCCACTCGTGGTATTGCAGCGAAAAATCCCCCTGCGGCCCAAAAAGCATTTTCCCCATAGGCCTCAATAGTAAAAGACGTCTGTAAAACTGTTGACAGGACCCCTCGAACTGCAAACAAGGTCGATTATGACTCTTTCTATTATGAATTTTTCATCCATGGAGGTTTTATAATTGTAAAATTTTCCTTGAGCCGAGAAAAGCGATTTAAAAATCCGTGACGTCATCACAATGTTAAGTCTATGGGCCGAGAGGGAACTCGCGGGCGGGGCCAGCGGGGGGAAACACTACGCTACCCGGAAGTACACCCAGAAGCTAGAAACTTTTTCGGCGTATACGCTGGGCGAGCAATTCTCATTAGAATGAATAAGCGCCATCTTTGGGTCCGGCATCCAGATCTTATAATACATCCATGGGGGACTCTTGTTAGCTATTGTAGGCTGTGGACAGGACATGGAACCTCCTACTAAGTCATGTCATGGATGTATTATAAGAACATCCATGGGTCAAGCACAGACTGTATATAAAGTGAGGTGTCAATCAAAAGGTCAGAGTGCAGCCGCCGAACTGGAGTTATGACGGAGAATACATGAAAGATTAGGCACATCTACCAGCTAATTTTATATGATCCAGCAGCAGTCCGTGGGTATTTATTGATGTAACCATGTGTTTTGGAGTAAATATTTTACTGGATTTGATCGTCTGTGCCATTGTGACAAGACCATTTTTCTATTGTTTGTTGGTGGTCTGACAGAGGCGTTGATTGTATCTGCTATTTTGATTGTATCGTGAAATGGTTTGAATCAATCGAATCACAAAGATGAGCTTCCAAAGAGTACCCACTTAAACATAGCAGTTGTGTACAAGAAGTGATTCCCAACCAGGGGTACTTGTACCTCAAGGGGTACTTCTGCAGTTACCAGGGGATAAGTGGAAAATTGTGAAGCTCAGCTAATTTGAAAAAAAAAAACAGAAATTATGAATTGATATATATATATTGATATATATTTGTGTTTAGTTGAAAAGATAACAGATGTGTGTGAGGCTGATCTTTATTGTTACAATAACTTACTAACTATGGTAGTCTGACTGCACAAGACAAGCTGCAGTTTTCCACCAACCTGAGTCAAATGTAAGTTGATGAAGACTACAGAAAGACTAGTTGGAAAAAATACAACAAAAAACTAAAAGTAAAGATACTGTAAATAGTTGAAACAACCAGTTTCTGTCACTCCAATTGGCAGTAGTGCAAACTTGGCCAAAACCACTAAAAAAAACCATTGAACAATATAAAAGGGTACTTAGGCCCATCTGATAGGACTGTGGGGGTATGACGGACAAAAAAGGTTGTTAACCACTTAACAGGCCATTGGCCCGCAACTTTAGTGTTTTGGTTCAGTCTCACAGCTCTTATCAACATCGTTTCTTGCAGCAGCAGGCAGCTGTGTTCAGTGAAAAAGCTCTGTTAAACCCACTGCGTACTTCCTGCCAGCACCAAACAGCAGAGAGATAAAGTTAGCAACTAGCTGGTGAACACAGTTGAGCATTTAGCAGATATTTTCTCAGGGGTTAGTGGAGACCAAAAACGGCTAAATGGAAAGTGAATATTCATCAGTTGGCCAGAAACATGACTACAAATGAATACTAATGTTGTTCCTTGTCTGCTGGAGGTGTAAATAGCTAGCATGTTTAATAGCACGGCCACCATATCAACGCTAAAAGGTGATAATATGTCAATGTTGTGTTTCCAGCTGGTTATACCGCCCCCAAGTGGCCAAAAAAATCAGTTAATACTGCTGTACATTTGTTGGACGTGAACTCATCTGATAACATTTGAAGCCAAAAGTCCCACCCAAATGTTATTTTGTGCTAGTCAGATTTTGTCAAAAGGTCAGACGTGTATCTCAGTGGAGTGAGTGTAAAGCATCTCTCCTACAGATCTCAGTCCTGATGGGTGAGCCGTACTTCAGCACCAGCCTCTTACCCTGGCATTCCCTGTTCTTCTGGTACTGTCGCACCGCCCTGGCAGGCCTTCTCCGGCCCAACGCCACCATCCTGCCCTGCTCTGCCTCACTTCACATGGTGGCTGTAGAGTTCCAGGTGAGACAGATGGGAATCTTTTCATACATATACATGTTTTTTAATTACATAAAACATAAAAAAGAAAAGAAAGCATAAAGGAATGTTGTAGTATTTCAAATCTGTTTAAGAGAATCTGTTTTAAGATCCTTTAATGCAAAGTTCTAAATGGCCAGATTCACATTTTATAATAGAATAATCATTTTTAAAGGTAAAGGTAAGTCCCTGTTGAATTAATTTAGTCTTTTCCATGTTTGTTAGGATTTGTGGAGGATAAGAGCACCGTCTGGAACATGTGAGGGCTTTGATGTCACACCCATGGATGAAATGGTCCAGGTAAAATTTTTATGTATTCATTTTTCTTAGTGGTCAGTTTTTACATCCAGTGTAATCTCCAGGTAACTGTGATATTTTCATTAGAGAAGAAATGTCTTAATCAGAAAACAGAAAAATAAAAGAAAATGCATGTCATCTATATTGACCTTGTCCCGTGTTTCTTAAATCGTTTTATTTATTTTTTTAAATGAATTACAGTATTTTAAAAATAACTCGCTGCGTCTGCACCTTCAGCGATCTCTGGATTTCCACGAGTCCCGTGAGGCGGAGCCCCACCCTCTCTGGGAGTACCCGTGCCATGCTCTGACCCAGTCCACAGCCGTCATGACCTTTGACTTCACACAGTGTGTCCCTCAACAGCCAATCAGCAGTCAGGGCTCACTGCCTTTCATAAGGTACTGAGTTTTCTTCTATCAGTATGAGATAAAGAACCAGATTTATAAAAAGTGTTTTATTTTAAGGTAAACAGTACTACAAATTTAAAAACAACAAGATTAGAACATAGATTGAGTGTACCGTGACTAAATATTAATTTTGGGGTAAACCTATCCTTTAACTACAATGTGTGTCAGTCTAAAGCCCACTGAAGATGGGGGAAGGACCAAAATCAGTATCATCTCTCCTGTCTCATTAACACTTAATCAGGCTTGCTAAGAACCCAAACCAGACTTTACTAAATAAATAATGTAGCCTGGTGCGATTAGCTTACCAAATGATTCCACTGTGACAGGCAAAAGTGGCCCAAATCAGATTTTTTTTTGCTCATATGTGACTAAGATGTGTTTTAGTTTTTTTTCATAACAGTGTGAACAGCACAAATCACATGGAATCTGAAATGATTTGGGCCACTTTCATATGTGGTCCTAAATATTGATACACGTCTGATTTTTTGCAATGCGACCTCAGTCTGAACAGTCATATCGGAATTCATGCGACTTTTACGTCACTCTAGTTCGACATTAGTCACAATTTTGTGCTGGCGGGAGTCACTCAGTGAATATAAACATTAATTAAATTAAAAACATAAAAAATTGGCTCTCTTTCTCCTCGTCCTCGTCATCATCTGCATACGAATTTGCAGGCTTCCACTGGACATCAACTTATACGTGAACCTGTAAACACTGACGTCAGTGGGCTCCATGTTTACTTCCATACCACAGCGTGCTGCATGTGACATCTTTGTTATTGTTCTTTTGCGCATGCGGGTCAGTTTAGGACCCTGACCAGTTCACACTGGAATCTGATATTGGCCACATTTAAAAAAAAAAAAAAAAAACAATGTGAACAGCCAAACAAAAAAAAATCAGCACTAAGGCTTGCAGTGTGAACGTAGCCTAAAGTAAACAGAAGCTTTTATAGTCTGTGGCACTGGGTTGAATCTGTTTAAAACTTGAGTTCAGATAAACTTTGGATCATTGCTTTGTTTCAGTACATAAAGGAAGGAATTGTTTCCTCTATAAAGAAAAATGCCATAAAGTTGTAATTTGAATAAAAGTGTAAATGGTTGATTATGTGACAAGTTAAAACATTTTAGCAGCAGCTAGCTTCCTCATGCAGTGTTTGGTGGCCCTACACACACGAACAGAGCTTCCACAGACAGACACTTACTGTGTATTGGGAGCTTTGGTACTGAACTCAACAACACATTGCAGAGATGTTAACTGTCTGTTTAAATGTCTGCTTCAGGAGTGGTCGTTGCCATGGTGTCGCGTTGTGGATGGAATATCACCTAACCGATGACATCACTGTTAGCTCAGGTCTGATTGGACCAATCAGTGAGCAGGTATCCCAGCCTTCAACTACAGTTTTCACCTAGAGCTTTTCTCACTCGCTGTTTTTTTTGTTCTCTATTGCACTCGTCTCACTCTGTCTAATCAAAGTAATGGAATTACGGCTGCAAATAACAATTACTTTCACTATAAAATAATCTGCCCGTTATTTTCTCGATTTAATCATGTTGTCTATTGCTCACTTTGTCTAACCAACAGTTCCAAACCTAAGGATATCCAAATAACAATGACATAAAACAGAGAAAAGCAGTGAATCCTCACATTTAAGAAGCTGGAACCATCAAATGTTTGACATTTTTGCTTGACTCAAATGACATTCATTGATTATTAAAGTAGTTGATAGTCAGATAGTTAGATTGACCGATTAGTCGATCAAAAGAAAATTAATTGCCAGCTATTTTGATAATCGATCAATTGTTTGTCATTTTTCAAGCAAAAAGGTCAAACATTTGTTGGTTCCAGCTTCTTAAAAGTGAGGATTTGCTGCTTTTCTTTGTCATGTATGACAGTTAATTTAGGTTTTCTTTGGGCTCTGGGAAATTGTGATGGGCATTTTTCATAATTTTTTGACATTTTATAGACTAAATGATTGATTTATATTGAAAATAATCGTTAGTTGTAGCCCTTCAATCATCAGTTGGTAGCATTCCGTTCAGTGACATGCACAATCGAACTGTTGGTGTTTCTGACAGATTTTCTGTGCCTCTCTTATAGGGCAAGTGTGAGTGGAGTCGACACAGGAAGCAGGGAGTGTATTTGTTCAGGTCACCGGGAGAGAGCTCAGACGATGGCAGAGCCGCAGTGTCTTACAGTTTCACCTTTGAACCCAGTCTAGGAGACATTAAGATGGACTTCAGCATCAAATCTCAGTGATGTGGAGCAATCACTGACTGAAGAACAGACTCTTAACGCTGTGCTTTTCACCTCACGTCACTGTTGACCCTAACATCTGTGGCTCAGCTAATATGGTTTTATTGTTCTGACTGCAGCAGCCATAAGTCAATCTCTGAAAGATTGTAATTTATCATTTATCATCCCCAAAACAAACCAGAATTCAGCGTGTTTCAGAATGTTACAAATGCTAATCTTAATTCTAATAATTCATATTAAGAGTTTCTAGTGAAGTATATAACAATTCTACAATAAATAAACAATCAAGTGCATCACATTAAAGGTGGATGTCACTAACTGGCTGATGGATATTCAGTCAGTTCAATTCAAATTTATTGTGTACCAGAGATGACCAACATTTTGGGTGAATTAACAGGTCTCCCGTCAAGCAAAGCCAAATCTAGAAATGTTTTATAAAGTTTTATATTGGTTATCCAGTGTTTGGTATCATTATTGTCAAGTTCCAATGAAGGTTTACAGGTAGCAGGGACTAGCAAGGACAGTGACATCACTGCTGAGCTCTTCAAAGCCAATATTTTGAAGACTGTTAATGCTGTAGGTGCTTACTGACAACTGCTCATTGTTGTTTGTGGTACCGTTATCCAACAGTGAAATAAATGGGATGCCTTGTATTAAATTTAAACACAAAAAGGCACAACACGTCTTATTGCCAAACTGTTTGCCTTTATATACATGAATAATCTCGGACAGTTTATATGGACCTGTGTATGCTTCAATTGTACTGGTGAACATCATGTCCATCAAATGAAAGGAACAAGAACGAGACCAAATGCATTTCAGTGGTTTTAAGTACTTCCTAGAAACCTTCCAGGTAATTCTGCCACCGTAGTTTGCATAATTAACAGCAAGAGTAAACTGCAATGACATTAAGTGCTTTTTTTTTTCATTTAAGTCTCACTCTTGGTCACAGTCAAAGCTGCATTGCCAAACTCAAAAATTAAACTCTCAGTGAACATGGCTCGCTTTTGTTGGTACATGATTTTTGTTGTAATTTCAAACAGGCAGAAATTCCCATCACATCTGCAATGACGTTCACTGGAAAAGCAGCTTTAGACTCAGCGTTTTTGCAGAGGGAATCGTGTCTTGGGGTGGATGGAACAGAAAGGAATGTAATGTTTTGAAGCTGTAGGATGTGTGAAATCTAGTGTTTCACGCGTCTGTCAGTGTGTTGTTGTCCAGCACAATCTTCTCCCCTGGTTTGAACGCTGGCATCCCCATGTACGGACAGCTGGCACATCGGAACGCATCACCAAGGTAACACTGCCACAAATGGACAGGAAAATAATTATTTCTTCACAGATGTCAACAGGTTAGTATGATAGAGGAACTATGAGAAAACATGGTGAGAATGTATAACAATTAAAATAAACTCACACTTCCACAGGCCGATTTTGGTAGGTTCGTCTTCTGTGTTCCTTTAGTCTCCTGCTCCAACTCCTCAGCAAGACCGCATGTGCTATACAAAACATACAACAATATTGTATCATATAATGTTTACATGCGTCTCAAAGCACCGATAAATGCACAAGTAACATTTTTGAAAGCCCAGCTCCTCCTGTCATAGCTACCCACAACATTTGGTTTACAGACATTTGTGTGGTGACCTCACCAGTTCTTGCAGGCTTTCTTCTTCTTGCCAGCTCCCTCTCCACAGCTGGGTGCTTTAAGGGAAGCTAGGTCAGGCTTCTTCAAGTCATCTTCATCCAGCAGAGCATCAGAGTCCACCAGGTCCTAGAGAGAAAGGGGACAAGAAAGACTAGGTAAATGCAGGTACAAGTACAGTGTACAGTGCATGAATTTCCTAAAGAAATATATCTGCATGGCTCTTAACATATCATTTATGACTATAATAAAGCTATTTAGTGAGTCTTTACATTAGGATACAAAATCCATAACTCACCACATCATCATCCATGTCATTGGCTGACAGTGTCCACATTTTGACAGTGTTGGGATCCAGAGCAGGTTTCTCTGCTGAAACCGTAAATATTTGCAAATATTAGCTTCACCTCAACTTTCAGCTACATCTCCACAAGCAGCTGCACACAACTGGAGCTGATGGTTTAAGTATGTTGGACTACAAAGTACAATCTCAACTCTATACTGTCTGATGACTAGTTATGTTTTTCCTTTACCTTTTGCAGTAGAGCCCCCTTGAGTCAGTCACAGCAAGTCTGACCATTATGAGACAAATTATAGTTTTGCCAAAATCTGACCAGTAGTTTTAGAGGCATCGCATGTAACAAACAAACCTCCCAACAGAGACAGAGTGATCTCCTTTAATTTAACAGACAAAAATACTCTTAGGAAAAAAAAGAAAAGAAAACTAGGCTTAGAAACCTACCTGGCTTGGGTGTCTTTTTCCCAAATGACAGTTTAATCTGGCTGGATGATCCCACCTCAAAGTTGGGTTTGGAGGCAGATATGCGGACTCTGGACAGAGTGTTTCCTTGGTAACCAGTGGTCTTTCTGAGGGAGCTCACCGCCTCGGGGCTCAGTTCTGCTTTGCTGACCTGAATGGAGAGGAAGAAAGAGGGTTAACAGGTCAAAAAGGGTTTAAACTGGTGCAGACATTTACCCATACTGGTATAAGATTTATTTTATGTGGTTGACCACAGGACTACGCTTCTCATATTCTTGCCTGTGCATTGCGGTTTGATTGAGTGCAATGCTTCCATCTAATGAATAATGTATAATAGCGCGATTGCAATTGCAGAAAGCAAACTTTATTTTAAACAATACCATAATAATTTTAAGTTTCAGGCTCTTTATGTGTGAACCCTCTCACTCACCTCTGTCACTGACATGAAGCCCGACAACTTCAGAGCTGACATCAGCTTCTCAGCAGTCCTCACACTCTGCGCCTCCGCTCCTGGAACACAGAGAGAAACAAGTCAAACAAAGAGCCAGTGCAGCACAGTGACCTTGTGGATAACGCCACATGACACGTGAAATAAATTATATTTTGAGGGGATTATATTCGTGTTAAACATAATGCTGTGTAGCATTTCTAGTGTACATTTCCATTTTAGTGACATGAAGTGACTCCGTCTTGGGAGACATGAGGTTCAAAAATTCTCTGTCCTTTTATGACTTCAAATTCCAACATAAATGCACATATGTCATTTTCAGCCTTCAAATATATATGTAAAAGAATTTAGAACTACGCTTTTCTCTCTCACCTGTAACTACTTCATCCAGAACTAGCTTGCCGCCAGGTTTGAGCACTCTGGCCACTTCTGCTAGAGTCTCTGAACTGTGGATGGAGGAGCTGTCAGCCAGAAGGCCGGAAAGCACCCAGTCGAAGGTGGACGCTGAATGGGAGGCTAAGAAGAGGAGAGGAGGGAAGAGGATTATTTTACTCCCGACTATTGATTCATGCTCTCCTGTACATAATTGTCACACTATGTGCTGAACCCATTCACTCCCTTCTGCCAGAATTTTATTTCTGATAACAGGATAGTTCACAGCATCTACTGTACAATTGTGGTGATGAAACACTCTTCTCAGTTGCAGCCATACTTTGTGATTGAGGCTAATGAAGCAAGTGTTTTTTATATAAAAATCTTGCCTAGTGTAACTTAAAATCAGGTGAAGAGTCACTCACACATCAATAATCTCTCCATGTTCTCCACTGACACTTTGCCATCTGCACCAACGATGGCACCCAGTTCCTCTGCGTACTGTTTCAGGGCTGCTGGTGCAGAGGGCTGAGCCCAAACCAACAGCACCGTGTGTCCTGCTTGGATGCCAAGGTCTGCCATGACCTCCTGGAGAAAAGTACACATTTACTGAAGTTGTTATACTTCAAATGCGTCTCCGCCTGTTTGTGGATCACCTGAAAGTGAAGACACGTGTCTGTTACTGGAGAGGATCCAGCCAGACCAAAAGAAATGACCAAACTGATAACACAGTAACGTGACGACCATCATGCTTAATACATACACTATTATGACAACAGCCCGTTTTATAGCCACGACTCAAAACGTTACCATAAAACCCGAAGTCAGTTCCATGAAAAACACTAGGTGACCTTGAGATTATTGTGTTGCCATCATAAGAGCAGCGCAGATAGTGCGTTGCTGACCCATTGTAATAATTAAAAGCGTTACAATATGTTCAAAATAACAACGGTATTGGCATGTAAAAACGGTGGCATGGTCTGGAAGCTTATCTGTAGCCCAAGTCGATCCTCTATAACGTCAATACATGGTCACGAAACGTGAGTACTTATTTCAGCTCAAGTATTAAAATGTAAAAGGGTTAACCCGGCTAACTACTAGTTAGCGAATTAGCTTGTTTGTTGACACAGGTGAAAATCATAGGTTAGCTTTACATGAAGCAAGCAGCGTGACGCAGAAGACGCCGGTGTTCATCACGTTCAATAGCACGTTGCCAACACAGAGTTCGGTAACGTACCCACAAACAAAACATACTCACGTTCTTGTATGTTTGTTCTTCAAAGCTTTTGGTGGTTAAATTACTGAAAAAACAATTCAATCGAAGGCACTCAGCTGCTCACCTGAGCTTGGTGGAAGTTTCAGTGTCAAGTTACACAAAGTAAAACAAGTTTTCCGGTTTGAGTTTTCAAAATAAAATCATTGTGGTCAACGTTTTGGCCGTTCAAAGCATAGACATTTATTTATATGTCTATGGTTCAAAGTATTAGGTGAAAATGTCGCCGGCTATATATTTTAGGAATAAAATTAAGTAGTTTAGACACACAAAAATCGCATTCCACAATGGCTATTGTTGTTTTTTTCCATTTACTCCCATATAAAAGTATTTTTTATGCGTTTTAGATTGAAGCATCCTTTGTTTCTCGGTTTTATTCCTGCTAGCTTGATTAGTTTGTGTCAGTTCACAACTGAGTCGCGCTAAAGTGATGCAGCTGTGTCTAAAAAAAGCCTCTCAGCTGAACATGGCGGCGCTGCTGAGAGGTGTTCGCGCTGGAAGGGCGCTTCGGGGGCTGGGCAGCGGTAAGACTGTGGTGGTGGTGTTGTTGTCTGGCGTTAATAACGGACATCCCGGGAAATGATTCCTGTAACGTCCATTCTTTCGGTTATTTGTTGCATGAAGTGGATACGAGCCAGTGTTGACGTTGACGTCCGTGCCAAAGGCGCCAGTGACAGACGGTGACCATGAAGGACAACACTGTTACCGCTCTGACTTTAAAACTAAATCATTAGGCGGATAATTGTTGGTTGACGTGGTGTTTAGACTCGTTAGACCTCAATATTAAAGCGTGCATTGCATGGTAAACAGGTTTCTGCGACTGGGGGGCGTCTTCTCTCTGGTTATGCAAGCTGTCAAAGTATATATAGCTTAGGTTTTCAACAAGTGCTGCTGGCACTGACTCATCAGAGTGAAGACGGTGTGTTCTCCACCATGCAGCCTTCCCGTTTTAATTTCAAACCCCGTATTCAACCACTTACATATACAATGAAGTCATATTCTGCAGTCTCGGCCAAATTGGCACTATTGCACTTTTTCCTTTAATGCATAATCTCCTCCTGAAATAGTTTGAACTTAAAAGCACTTTTGTATTTACATATTCATTAGGTTTGCAGAGGAACAAAACAAAACAAGCAGAAACCATGCAATACACAGGACAAAATTATTATCACTTTTAGAAGTTGAAATTCCACTGTACATGTGATGTTTTGCATTAATCTGAGGATTTAAGTGTCCACCGCTCACCTGACTGAAATGCCATGCTGTGTCCTCTAGGGACAACATCCAGTGGTGCAAAAAAGACCTTTGGCACACTCTGTATAATTATATTCACAAGCTTTATATAGACAAGGCAAAAGTTTGTGTCTTGTATGCCTGAAGAAGGTCTATGACCAAAAACGTGTGTATATAATTAAAAACAGTGTGCAGGTTGTAGTGTGTGGGTGATCTTTCTTGTACTAGGTGTCTGCAATATAAAAACCCTTCAGCCATTTTAAATAGAGAAGGGTTGAATCTCAGTCTGTTGTTTTACGTCACTGTTGTGTACCACAGTGAGCACAAAGAGGAAAAAAGAAGAAAGGGTGTAGCAAAGAATATAAAGTGTCAAGGCTACAAGTCCTTTTCTGGACCTTAATGTCACTGTAGCAACTCTAAGCATGGTTCTCAAGAATTTGAGGCACATGGCTGCAAGAGAAAAGTTAAAAAGATTACAGTGAAGTGGAAATAAGTGGTGGTGGTGGTGGAGAAAGAACCTGAAGCAACAGTCAGACAGATTCACACAAGGTGCAAACTGTTTAAACTTGCATCAGTTCCAAACTCAGCAAAAGTGGCCCAGGAAGGACACCACTGCTGTGAGTGAGACCTACAAAAAGCCCAAATGAATTTTGTCACAAACAAACTAAAATCATGTACTAAATTAGAACTTTTTGGTGAAATGCATAATTTCTGTTCACAGAAAGACAAACAGCAGGAAACACAGTCAAACATGCAGGGAGTTGAGTGTTGCCTTTGGTACTGCCGGCTAGATTCCCTTGAAATGGCGTCATGACATTTGGAGCACATTTTGAACATTTTTGGGTCTCTGTAGAAGTTCATGGGTCTTTCAGCAGGACAGTGACCTGAAACTCCTAGTAATTCAAAACAAAGCATTGGGCTGCTGTGAAGTGGCCAGACATGAGTCTAAATCCAATCAAACACTTTTTGTGAGATGTGCAAACAGCAGCAGGGAGAAGGCTTCCTTCAAAGATGAGAAATGGAGCAATTTGCCAAAGAAGAGTGGTCCAAACTTCCAGTAGAAAAGTGTATGTGATATCTTTGGTACTGCATGGAAAAACAAATTATGTAATATTGGTAGTTAAATGAAGTTACTGTATCTGTTACTGATGAAACAAAGTGCAAATTTGCAATACTTATGACCATGGATGTACATGTTTTGTTGAGCTTGAGTTTTAATATAAATGTGAAATTCATTATGGCGTTTGGTTACATTCTCTCCCAACCACATCCTTAGAAGCTAATGAATATATTTCTCCATACAGTGGTGGCTGCACCAACAGTGGCAAACCCCCAGTGCAGCAGCCTGAGACGAGGCTTCCACCGTGCAGCCCTGAAGCTTCAGGATGAGTCCAAATCTGACAAACCCCCCCCCTCCTCCTCCTCCTCGTCCACGACCTACCACGAGCACTACAAGGCTCACTCTGCTGAACAGGACGCAGCAGCAGCTTCCCAGGAAGGCTCAACAGCTGACCCAGTAGCTGAGGAGGCCTCCAGGCCAAACACCAGGTCAGTCAATGCAAACCTCTTCAAATCTTGAGATATAAGAGTTGGCAGTGTAATTAAAGATTAAGATTTATGTGTTGGGAAACATACGATACGTAAAATTTCATACACAAGACACACGTTGGCAAGAGTGTGTGTGTGTGTGTGTCTGTCTGTGCGCACCTGTCCCCAGTGCTACAACGTATTCTGTATTATGTTCTCTCTCTCTGTGCTTCATTTACGCTGCACCGTCCCTTTTTGTGTGTCTGTGTGGAAAGTTACCAGGACCAGGGTGGAGAGCAGGGTGAGGAATACCAAACAGAGGAGCAGCTTCAAGCTCGAATCCTGACCGCTGCTCTGGAGTTCGTCCCGCAGCACGGCTGGTCGATGGAAGCCATAGCGGCCGCTGCTGAGGTAAGCAACGGTCAGAGCACGAGATTAGCATTCTCTTTTTCCTTGCCAGAAAGGCTTCTCAATCTCCTCCTCTTTTAAGGTTTTTTTTATCGCACGTTTATAGGCGCCTTTAAAGCGAAACTATGTAACCTTTATAAGAAATACCAGTCTGGGCGACCCGATAGTCGAGTGGTTAGGGTGCATCCCACATCTGCGCAAATGCCCTGAGCAACAAGTCCCCAGTTCGATTCCCGGCTGGCCGGACCACTTGCTACTCTCTTTCCCAACATTTCCTGTCTCTCTCCACTATTACTATCAAATAAAGGCATAAAATGCCCAAAAAATAATCTTTAAAAAAAAAATACTAATAATAACAGCCTTTCTCTTACAAATGAAAAGTTGAATTCATAAGCAATAAAACAAACCCTCGCTCAATTCAATACTCTCAGGGGTTTAGCTTATGGTGGCTGATGTTGGCTAATGTTAGTAACATCCACTGATACAGCAACATCTATCTAAAGTTTGCCAAGTCATTTTGCTGCTTTGATAACTCTTCTTGTGCTACTACACAAAAATGACCATTATTACATAATGTAACTTGTGGCCACTTTTCATTATCAGTTACATAGTAGCGCTTTAAGGTATCGTGGAAGCATGCGTACAAAGATTAGTTAGTTAGCAAGCATGCAAACCAACAAATATCAGCAAAATCACCAATATCAGCAGGCCTGGAAAATACAAATCAACACATGACCACTTCAAAGGTATAGCATTAAGATGTTATCCTGTTCTTTCACATCTTCTAATATGACATAAATGTGGCAGGCAAGAAGGAATATGTGAATGAAAACAATTACAACTGAAGCATGTGGGGCGCCCTGGGGCTTAAGGCTGCAACGTCCCCAGTTGGAGTCCAGACAGGGACCTTTTGTTTCATGTTGTTCCCCATCTCTCTCCCCTCATATCATGTCAGCTCTCTACTGTCTAGTCTCTGATAAAGACCTACAAATAAACCCAGAAGTAATTTAACTAAAACCCAACTAAGAATAGAAAATAAATTAGAAGGAAACTAAGTTGTGAAGTGAGATTTCAGACTGTCTGTGGTGATTATTATTCGGCTAATGCTGCATTTCCCCGTGTGTGTGTTGGCACCAGACACTGGGCCTGTCCTCTGCCTCCACTGGTATGTTCGATAACGGAGCTGGAGACTTGGTCCTACACTTCATCGCCCAGTGCAACTCACAGCTGACAGAGATCCTGGCTGAACAACACAACCAGGTCCAGCTGGGGCAGGCAGAGTACGTATATACACACACACACTCCTGCTGTCTAATGCTACTCTTAAAATTCACTTTAGCTTTTACAAAAAGAGCATTCTGCTTTTCCACTTACAAATCCCTGAAGTTGGTCATTTGCAGTCTGCTTAGAGCTTCAAATGGAAAACTGCAGATTTCAGCTTTTAGCTTTGACCACTGTGTTACAGGCCAAAGAAGACTGCGGACTTTCTAAGAGATGCTGTAGAGACCAGACTGAGGATGTACATCCCCTACATTGAATCATGGCCACAGGTATAGTGTGCATGATGATGAGCAGTCGACCTCTGTGTCTTCTTCCATTTACTGACAGAGGTCAGGACTGAAGCAGAAACTACATTTGTCCTTGACTTTGTGTGTGTGTCCTCAGGCAATGAGCATCCTGCTCCTCCCTCACAACATCCCAGACAGCCTGAAGCACCTCTCCACCCTGGTGGACGACATCTGGTACTATGCCGGAGACCGATCCACAGACGTGAGTGGATCTTATCACCCTCGATCCCCTTCTTCTTCTACTGCTGCTGCTCATACCTTCCTGTCCCCCTTTCATCACCACCCCCACAATATCAGGCCTGCCACCTCCCAGGTTACTCCCCCCACCAACACCTGTTGACTCTGTCCCTGTTTATACCATGGCCATAGAAATGATTTGTTACTTATTAGCTGGCAGGTGCCCCCTTTTTAATAATTTATATCTGTACGTCTTATAGCTCCAATCAAAAGTTTAATCATCGTTCTAAATCTGTACTTGACTTCTATAAGACTGCAAGTAACCAGAGCAGAAATAGTGATGAATTGAAACTAACCAGGGGTTAAACCATGTACTGTCCCCACATTGGCCAGAAGAAGTATAAAAGACGGACTGATGATTTTCAGTTCTCCTGTTTTTCCTTTACTAAGGTGCCATGGTTTAAGCACGATAATGCACTCTGAGTCTTAATATTGGGAAATAATGTACTAAGTGTTCTTCACCTCAGCCTCATCCATTATTATCTTATATTGGGACACCTCATCATAGATTATCCCTTACATAATCTGTTCTTGCTGCCTTTACAGCCTTTACAGATAGTAACATTAGAAGTGGTTGTCAGATAGTCAGTGTGACATCTGCTTTAGTGTGTAAATGATTGCCATATTTTAATTGCTTGTATTTGGAAAAATAATAATCCTGTTATGTGCCCTTTTTTTTTACTGTATTGTCTTTTTGTACAAATATAGTTAGACAAAGTCTAGTAATAATAACGTAAAACAGCATAAAATAAATTAAGAAAAAGTAAGTAGAAAAAAAGGTCATAGACCATTTATATATAACATAAACTGGATCAAAATAAAATGTGGCATAATTTCCAGTGTCCCTTCTTGATCTCTATTATGTTGTTTGTAGCTGTCTATTATTTTTAATATACCATATATTCTGTCAAGAGCATTTTCAGTACAGATTGTACATATGGGAAATGTGGAAAAAAAATTCCACTATCGATTAACCTGCTGATTAGTAACTTGATTAATCGTTTGGTCCATAAATTGTCAGAAAATAGTGAAAAATGTTGATCCTTGTCTCTGAGTCCAAAGTGACATCTTCAAATTGTCTTGTCGTCAACCAACAGTCCAAAGTTAAGTTTTATGCATTTTTTGACTTTTTATTTAGAAAACAAAAAGGTTATATCTCTGTTAACTATAGGGAATGCAAAAACCTTGAAGCTCAATATCTCAAAATCGCTCAGAACGCAGATGGAACCTTATAACAAGGTGGCGTTTTTTCTCTTCTCTTCTGCTGCTGTTGCACCTTCTTGTATTTTCTTTAGTGTTATTCTGTACATGTCTGACATTGCCTTGCCTCTTTTAAAAATGTACGATATGAACTTATATATCCATACCGCCCCTTCCCTTTTGTAGATGAACTGGTACACCAAACGAGCAGCGCTGACAGGCATCTATAACACTACAGAGCTGGTGATGGTCCAGGATTCCTCTTCAGACTTCCAGGACACCTGGAACTTCCTTGACAACCGGATTCAGGATGTAGTCAACATGGCCACCACTGCCAAAAAGGTAGAGTGCACCGCATATAGCATTAAAGTATTGACCCAAGGGGTGAAGTGTGGTCATTGAGGAGTTGTTTTAAGACTCCTTTTGATACTTATGTAGGAATACCCACCTCTCTGTTTCCTAACTTTACCCATCAGTGGAATAAGTACATAACTGACCTCAGATTGAGTGTCCTTCTCCTCTCACTACACAACCTGGAATGGCCTGAACATGGGGCCAAATGCAAAGGAAAACTTCAAACTGAAAGATGAAGATGCTTTGATACAAAACACAGGTTCAGTGTAATGAGTTCAGAATGTGGGGAGTGAAACATGTTATACAAATACAGCTTAGTTAACATGTATTTAGATGACATTTGGCCTCATTCCCCAATCACATGTTGTAAGCGTGTGTTCCACTTTGTTCTGTAGGTGCAGTCCACTGGTGAAGCAGTGGTGCAGGGGCTCATGGGAGCAGCTTTTACAGTAAGCCTTTGCCTCATGTTCATCATTTACAGTCATGGCCAAAAATATCGGCACCCTTGCTATTCTGTCATAAAATGCAACCCTTCTCCCAGAAAATTGTTGCAATTGCAAATGTTTTGGTATTCACATGTTTATTTCTTTTGTTTGCATTGGAACAACACAAAAAATCTGAGAAGCAAAGTCCAACTTGAAAACATTTCACACAGAACTCAAAAACTGCACTGGACAAAATTATTGGCACCCTGTCAAAATTGTGAGAAATAATTGCATTTCAAGCATGCGATGCACCTGTAATTTGTATTTAGACCCACCTGTGGCAAGTAACAGGTGTGGGCAATATAGTAATCACACTTGCAACCAGTTAAAATAGAGAAAAGTTGACACAACCTTGGGGTTGTGTGTCACACTGAGCATGGAGAAAAGAAAGAAGAGTAAAGAGTTGTCTGTGGATTTGAGAGCCAAAATTGTGGAAAAACATGGACAATCTCAAGGCTACAAGTCCATTTCCAGAGATCTTAATGTTCCTGTGTCCACTGTGCGCAATGTCATCAAGAAGTTTGCAGCCCATGGCACCGTAGCTAACCTCCCTGGACGTGGACGGAAGAGCAAAATTGATGTCAGATTACAACGAAGGATTGTTCGAATGGTGGATAAAGAACCTCGATCAACTTCCAAATAAATTCAAGCTGACCTGCAGACACAGGGTACAACAGTGTCAGCTCGCACTATCCGTCGTCATCTGAATGAAAAGGGACGCTATGATAGAAGACCCAGGAAGAATCCACTGCTGACAAAAAGGCAGACTGGAGTTTGCCAAAACTTATGTGACGAAGCCACAATCCTTCTGGGAGAATATACTGTGGACAGATGAAGCAAAAGTAGAGCTTTTTGGTAAAGCACATCATGGCACTGTTTACAGAAAACAAAATGAGGCCTTCAAAGAAAAGAACACGGTCCCTTCAGTCAAACATGGTGGAGGGTCAAAGATGTTTTGGGGTTGCTTTGCTGCTTCTGGCACTGGATGCCTTGACTGTGTGAATGGCATCATGAAATCTGATGATTACCAAAGAATTTTGGAGCGCAACGTAGTGCCCAGTGTCAGAAAGCTGCGTCTCCACCAGAGGTCATGGGTCTTCCAGCAGGACAATGACCCAAAACACACTTCAAAAGCACTCAAATGGTTACAAACAAAGCGCTGGAGAGTTCTGAAATGGCCAGCAATGAGTCCAGATCTGAATCCCATAAAACACTTGTGGAGAGATCTTAAAACAGCAGTTGGGAGAAGGCATCCTTCAAATCTGAAAGACCTGGAGCAGTTTGCAAAAGAAGAGTGGTCCAAAATTCCAGTAGAGACGTGTAAGAAACTCATTCATGGTTACAGGAAGCGATTGATTTCAATTATTTTTTCCAAAGGGTGTGCTACCAAATATTAAGTTAAGGGTGCCAATAATTTTGTCCAGTGCATTTTTTGAGTTCTGTGTGAAATGTTTTCAAGTTGGACTTTGCTTCTCAGATTTTTTTTTTTTTTGTGTTGTTCCAATGCAAACAAAAGAAATAAACATGTGAATACCAAAACATTTGCAATTGCAACAATTTTCTGGGAGAAGGGTTGCATTTTATGACAGAATAGCAAGGGTGCCGATATTTTTGGCCATGACTGTATATGCACTCTCCTTTTCAAAACCTGTGCACCTACATTGGCAATCTTACCCTCCTCTCTTTTTTTTAAATCCATACACACAGTCCAGTAATCTATGCTCTTAATTTGAAACCTTTCCTCATGACTGCATGGATATCTATATCATATGTATGATATTAGTAACTGAATTATGCATGAAGATTTATACTGATTTCAACAGGTTTTAACGAGGTAACACTGCAGGAGCTCTGCATGTTACAAAATTTGGATTGTTTAAGACATTTAAATGTATTGATAGAAATGTGGATGATGTTTGTCTTATGTTTTACAGCTGAAGAACCTCACAGGAATGAACCAGAGGCGATGATGTAAAACGTCTCTTTCACACTGATCCTGACCATCTGGCTTGTGTCATGAGCTGAAGATCAATTTTCTCTTATTTCTGATTAACTGTATGAGTCTGAAAGTATTGGATTATGGCTTTTATTCAGCAAGAGAAAGCTATTATTTGTCACAGGCCATTGGTCTCTCTTTCTTTTCACCTGCAGGACCAGTGGCTCTGTCTTCACTCTCCTGCTCAGATCTTTTTTTTCCCTTTGTATAAAAGGACACAAAGATCTATAACTTGTTGTTGGATCAAGACTTCAATAAAGTAGTTATTATTGTATTTAACATTTTTGTTTGTTTTTTCTTTATCTGATTTAAATGAAATCAGTCATCCACTTTAAAGGTTGAACTAAAGCAAACGCAACTCCAGGAGTTGAGTTCTGCAATTTAGAGTCACTAGTAAATTATGTGTATTTTTGACTTGAAAAGGTAGTGAGGCAATAAAGAATTAAACTGCAGCATTTTTACGGGGGGTTGTCAGATTTTTCTATAAACAAAAACTTGAGAATCAATGAAATGTTTGACAATTAAATTCTGTGAGCACTTTTATTTTGAAACACAATTTCCAGGCATCTATGACCCGGATATTAAATAAAGACCCGCCCCCTTACCTCATTGTAGACCAATCATTAATCGGAGTTACTTCTGCTGACCAATCAGCGGGTGGTAAATAATTCTGTGGAGGGCTTCAAGACGTAGCAGCGGTAGTCGAGTGTGTTGACGATTTTACAACGTTCATTTTAGGCTTATTTGACTCCAATAATGCCGTATGCTAACCAACCGACGGTGAAGATCACAGAACTGACAGACGAAAATGTCAAGTTTGTCATTGAAAACACTGATTTGGCGTGAGTATTGACTTATGTGTCCATTCAAAGAGAGTGCGTGAGGAAGAGAGCAGCCATTTTTCTTCTCGGCACCAAAAGTGATGTTATGAGACCTTACACGTTAAATTAATGTGCTAAGGTGCTACGCACTAAAATAATAATGCATTGTATTGAAGATAAATCTAGCTAACGTAGGAGGTGGACAAAGGGTCGTTCTCTTATTTGTCAGTGATAATTTATGTTTCCCAGTCAGCAGTAATGGTTAGTTAAGTGCAATTTATGTTGCTTATTATAAACTTTACCTGTACAAACATCCGTCTGTCTTCTTTTCAGGGTTGCAAACTCTATCCGCCGTGTCTTCATGTCAGAAGTTGCCACTATAGGTATAGTAACCTTTTTCTGTACCGGATTTTGTTAGCCTCTATTCTGAATTATTATTTTCATTGTGTGACAAAGTGCTGGGTTATTGCTTTATTACAGACTTGTGGCGGGATCATTTTAACTCACTCTTTCTTATTGAGATGTCTGAATGTAAATAGATTAAGAGGAAATTGCTCGTACAAAATAGTATTTTTTGGTCTATATACCGTCCAGTTTGACTACAGTAGCAACTATAATGTTGAACTACATTTTCACGTGTGCTTTGCCAAAGGCCTTTTTGGCTTGTCACAGTAGGAGAAGCACATTAACAATGGCTCTGTTCTATTCTAGTGTCCTATAAGCTGTGACAGGGAGCCAGCATGTGTAATAGAGCCTTTTCACAGCAGGAAAAGCATTGGTGTAATTAGTAACATTAAAAACGACTGCATTCCGTTTATGTCCAGGGTTCTGGTGTTGTGGCTCGCTGGCATCGCTTGCAGAGACACTTAATGGAACTGAGCCACTGTTAACAAAATGTGTTTCACCTGTGCTTTTCCTGCTATGACAAGTCAACATGTCTGCCGCGAAAAAGGTATATACTATACTGTGTTTTTTTGGGCCAGCGACCCCCTATCCATTATCCAGGTCCCGTACCCCTCCCCCCCAATTAATGTTGATTATTTTTCTGTTATATCATTAAAAAAGAATGTCACTGAATGCCAAATAACAGGTTTGATTTTAACTGGACAGTTGGAATATCATCATGATTAGTTTCCCAGGGAGCAAAAAAAAGCCATATGAATCGAAATTATATTGTTAAACAAATGCAACGGTTAGAAATTTGACATTCAAACTTTAATTAGGTTAGGTAACAGCCAATCAGAAATGCCAAACAAGAGCATTCTTATTAATTGTTCCAACGGAAAACAAGAGCAGCCTACTGAGCAAAAAGTCTGAGGCTACTGGAAAAAAACACAAGGATTTATCTGAACTTTCAAAGGAAATCAGCACTGCAGGTTGCAGAGAAGCGATTGCGGTATTTGGACTGCATGTGGAGGACCTGGCTGAATCCCTGCTCAACTATGTGTTGTTGGGAAAGCAAGAAGCAGCAGCCTGGTCTTCTCCCAGAGAGCCAGGCATATTTGACCCACATGTTTCTGTGACTCTAACCACGGCGTTCACGGTGTAGAATGCTTTCAAGAGGAAGAAACTCTTAATCTTAAAGGAACAGAGCGTCCATTTTCCTGAGTTGACCTGGAGTTGACACAGTAAACAGCATGTTGGTGAGATTTTATAAGTGATTCTCTGACGTCCCGTTCCCGTAAAGGCAGCATGGAGCTGCGCTATAGAAAGCTGACAGAAACACTGAAGTAAAGAGTCATGGTATGGAAATGATACACCGTCTCGTCTAGTCGCATTCTGTAAACTGGCAGGTTTTAGAGCTGCAGAGCGTATTTATTTGAAAGTAGTTGCAAGTTTCAACTCCTCTCGTCGTGAATCTTTGGCGTAAACTCTAACGCCCCCCAAGAACACCTCACCACCTCCCTTTCAAAAATTTTGCTTCCAGCGCCCCCCAACATTCTCTGAACACCCCCTGGGGGGTGGTACCGTCCCCGTTGAGAACCACTATACTAGGACAAAAGCAGCTAAATGGAATTCAGCCATCAACACTGTACTTACAGCCGTGTAAGCTTTTCTTACTGTGACATGTCTTCTGTGAAAAGGCCCATTTGCTAAAGGGAGCTCTTCCTGCCCTCTTGTACAGTCTTCTCAGACAGTGCAGCAACTGTCCAAAAAGTAACTAATAAATACAGATATATAAATCATTTACCTGTAAGAATCATACAGTATCTTTCTTACGCCCTGAAGTACACTATTATTTGGTGTCACATAGAAATGGCAAAATAAATAAAGTTGAAGAGAGTTGACATGGTTTCGGAGACCATACGTGACTATATGAGCAACACTGGAAAATGTAGACTGCGTAGCACCTTCTCCTGACAGCAATGCATCACAAAAACTCTAAATGACTAACTTGAAGTTGCATTACTTTGTTTGCAGCAATTGACTGGATCCAGATCGATGCCAATTCATCAGTGCTGCATGATGAGTTTGTGGCACACAGAGTCGGTATGTATCACAGTGTTTATGATACGCGTTCAATGCAACTTGATGATGGTAGTGTAATATTATTGTTGGAGTATGACCAGAGAGGTCTGATACTTGTAAAGGCTGCTGTAACAGCGTTGATGTTTCCTGTGTTGTTAGGTCTCATACCTCTCACAAGTGATGACATCGTGGACAAAATGCAGTATTCTAGAGTAAGTATACTGTCGTATCAATCATCAGTGAGGTAGCCCAGTGACCCTTAAATGCAACACAATTAATAATGGACCACTGCTGGCACTGAAACACAAGTTAAATTATTCTGTACTCTAAACTCAAGACTAAAAACGATTGGGATTTTGTCAATAGGTCATTAAATACATTCTTAGTGTTTTTATATACACTGGCTTTTGTCTTCCCCACTTTTTTTTTTTTTTTTTTTTTTTTTTTTACATGTTTACACTATTTTGTCTATGATTTCTCTTGGGAATGTTTCCTGTTTTACCCTCTCCTTAATATGTTGTATTATAAATTTTTATCATTAAGTGCCCAAAAAGTGTAATTTATCATTTTCTATCACTAGCTGCATTTCTATTAACGTATTTTTATGCACATTTTGAAGTATCACATGAGAAAAGCTGTATAGAAACAGCAAAATTTGCTAAAACTTCCTCAATTGCACAAAAAAAGTTTTCAAGCTTGCTTGAGGTGGAAAAAAAAGAGTTGACATGCTTAATGGGATATGGAAACGCCTTTGCCGATTAAGTTCTGACGTAGCGAACGTTTAACTCGCATGACTGATCAGCTGTTTCCGCTCAACCGTTCCACATTAATTTGTCTTCGTCTCCAGACAGCATGAAACATGGCCAACACTAGCTGACACAAAAGAACAATTCAAACTTGACCAATAGAAACAAGTTCCTGAGGACCTCTCTCCATTTTTCTCCTGTAGATGGGTTACATGGCCAAGGAGACTTAATTTGTTTCCAGTTCACAACCTCTACTATTTCTTTTTTGCAACATTTAAAAAGGTTCCCTTACAATTTTCTTGACAATTGAATGGAAACACAACTGTTGTAATCGTTTCATGGTATCTTCCCCATACCGCAAATCTTGACTGCAGTTTGTCTAAACACTACAAAGTAACCTCTATATATGATTACTCCCACAACAACCTCCTCCTTCCTTGCGGTCCAGTGTGATCGATATCAGCTTGACTGCTTTGCAGTTTTCTATACATGAACAGATATTTGATATGGGAAGACAGTCCTCTAGATCTTTTTATCCACATCTCCGCACCCTGATTTTATATAAAATATAGTATATAATAATGGGATATTATACCAATGGTCCTGGTTGTAACTGTGTTTACTGGAGGACAGACATAATTTTCTCTCTGCCTCTGCCTGCATCTGATCCTCCTGCAGGACTGTACCTGTGATGATTTTTGTCCAGAGTGTTCTGTTGAGTTGACGCTGGACGTTCGATGTACTGAGGACCAGACGCGTCATGTCACCTCACGTGACCTCTTGTCCAACAACCCCAGAGTCATCCCGGTGAGTCCTTTCTCCTTTTATTGAAGTAATTCGAGGGGAGTGGTAGCAGAAAGAAAAGCTGACATTGTTTTCATTGGGCTTTCCAGGTGACTTCCAGGAGTCGAGACAATGATCCCAATGACTATGTTGAACAAGATGGTAAGCTTAAAGCTGTCTAAACACTGGCTGTTAAAGTCCTTGTCATTTCCTTAATCATATTATTGTCAGGCATCTTGTTTTTCCATCATTTTATCCCAAATTGTAACCTTTTCCATACTCTCTCCATTTCCCCATTTACTAACACAACGCAGACATTTTGCTGGTGAAGCTTCGTAAAGGTCAAGAACTGCGGCTCAGGGCGTACGCCAAGAAAGGCTTCGGTAAAGAGCACGCCAAGTGGAACCCAACAGCGGGCGTTTCCTTCGAGTACGACCCAGACAACGCACTGAGGCACACAGTCTACCCGCGACCTGAGGAGTGGTATGTCCTCATTTCAGTATGACTTATCATAAAGGATGGATGTTCAATTTTATAATACTGAACAATGACTGAAAGATGAATTAACGTACTGTATCACTCTGGTTCCCAGGCCAAAGAGTGAATACTCAGAGATTGAGGAGGATGAGGTTCAGGCTCCCTATGACCCCAATGGAAAGCCAGAAAGGTGAGGAAAGAATCTTCCTCAGACTTGAGTTGATGAGGGTACATGTTGTACAACGAGCCTAGTTTATTTGCTCCAAGCCAGTTGATGGAAACGTGCCCATTGGGGCTGTTTGATGATGGCAAAAATCATAATCACAATTGTTTTGGTCAATATTGAGATCACGATTATTTAACACGATTACTCATTGACTTTGGAAACATCATGCATTTATTGATTGTTTTTTTTGTTTTTTGTTTTTTTGAAAATTACATAAACAAATTATGTAATTAATTGTAAAAATTATCTTTTCATAGTCGTTGGAAGCCAAAATCATAATTGAAAACTCAGACTTGAGTTGATGAGGGCACATGTTGTACATGTGATTTTGTTGTTGTTATTATTATTATTATTATTATTATTATTATTATTATTATTATTATGTTGGCCAATGGGAAATGCATACAACTGTTTCTATGAACTGAAATGACCAGTAAGCCCATTGTAAATCTCTAGTCATTACTCCATTATAATAAAATGCATGGGGAGCATAATCAGGGGGTTGATAATGGTGCAACAGTGTAATATGATACAAAATACAGTAGGTTTTTTTTGTACAAATATGTCTCTGCTTTGAATTAGTTTTATAACCTGTTAAAAATAAAGCAGAATGCAAGTGTCCAACAGCTCATCTGTGAGATTTTCCTGCACAGGTTCTTTTACAACGTGGAGTCATGCGGCTCCCTGAGACCAGAGACCATTGTCATGTCAGCGCTGGCCGTCCTGAAGAAGAAGCTGAGTGACCTGCAGACTCAGCTGAGCCACGAGATCCAGAGCGACGTGCTCACCATCAACTGAGGGCCACTCCCTCCCTTGCAGAGCGGGACCTGCATTTCTACTCAGAGGGCTGATTTAGGATCACTGGTCAGGTCACATGGCACACGTCCAAATATTGTTCATGAAATTAAACGTATCGTCCCTGGATACCGGCCATGGATCTGTATGTGTCTGTTTTCAAAAGCCAATCAGTGATTCTTGAGCTGTGGGCAATTTGAACCAATCAGAGTACTCGTTTGGGCTGAAAGTTTTAAAAACTATTATGTTAAATGTTTCATTATTAGAAATCCACACTCCATGATCCCTCCATGGTGAAAATTACAAATGATGTGAAAATGATTTTCCTTTATCTGGATGTGTTCTTGAAAGTATTTCAACACCAGCAGTGATTGTAAGCTGTGTGCTAAAGCATCCAACGCAAGGTCTGTGTCTGAAAGAGAGTTTGTGTCAGAATGATACAAATTTGGTGTAACACTTACACTATTAGATTATTATTTTGTTAAATAAATCTGTTTTGAGAAACTTGGTAATCTTGTAATGTGTCAGTGGGTTTAAGATTACTTTTAATTAAGTTTTAGTTTTCTGTTTTCTGAAACCACACATGCTCAAACACCTGAAAAATAGGAATAATGCATATTAGCTCTGCAAAATAAACTCAGTCAAGGACAAAAAAATGAAGACAAGAGAAACCAATAAGTATGTTTGAAGTGATTTGCAAAAGAGAAAATAACATTAGGTTATTGGTCAGAAGTCTTAATTTCTAATCTGTACAGTGTCTGGCTTCTGGGTTGGTGAAGTGGGAATTGCACTTTGTATAGAAACCTCTGAGGTGTTTGCATCTTCATACCCAGTGTGGGATTTGTTAAGTCAAACAGAGACAGCCAGAGTAAAACCAGAAGCAAGGTAATTGTAGCTCCAAAGTAAAAGCACAGATCTTACAGCAACAAGCTTTTAGTTGTTTCATTGAAACTTGTCTGCGGAGATGTCCTAAAATCTACAAAAGCAACCAGTGCATCATTATATAGTTTACCTTGGAGACTTGGGGTCCATGTGGAACAATAAATTACTTGCAAGATCTTATCGTTTTGTCTTTATGATAAATTATTAGACAATGAACCAGGAGTTTTTACTTTATCTTCACGCTCATTAAGAAACCCATATATGATCTGAATTCGATTCACTTAGGCTTTAGAGCCAATATAAACATGTTTTAGGTTGTCTGGTATTCTTCTGCAGTAATGGATTTGTCAAGTAGTCTAACATTATTTCACTGAAATGAGCTAAAATCACATGATGAAATAAGATGAAATAAATGTAAAGACAAATGCATTTGTTATAATATTAAACCAAAATAGGATTAAAATTTAAAAAAGTGCATTTACGCAAAAGGATGAAAAAAAATGATACAATAAAAATAAGATGGTAGTGACCTCTGACGCATTTATTTCGGTTTTGCACAAATGCGAATTTTCCTCGAGACGTCTTTTATTTTGAATGTGAGAAGAACCGATATATTTATTCCAGTGGGCTTAAAGTGCGACACCGACCGTATCACATTCCCAGATGGAATCAGAGGTCAAAATAGCTCTGTGTATACAAATATATCCAGGCAGTAGGCTAATAAGCTGTGGATGTTGTGGGATGTAGATGTCAGCTGGGTCGACATGCCAGATCGGATGCTGTGTTTTACCGGGGGATGACGAGGTAAGCCGTTTTCCGTCGTTAGAGAAGGTCACGCCGAGCTGCATTCAGATTTCTGGCAATTTAAAGTTTCATTTATTAGCAGCAAATGTGACATGAAATAATAAAATCACAACATGGGTCTGCGGAGCAGTTATTTAGTTCGGCATACATGTATTCTACCAAAGAATACAACAACATTTGTAATTATGATGTTATAAGATACCACCCACCTTGGTGTATTTGTGGATAGAAGGTCGCTGGAATAGCTGACATACCAAAACTAAAGGAGGGTTTTTAATTAAATGAATGGCATATTATTGGATAGCATGCACGCCGAATTTATCCAATGGAACTTGACGCTCAAATAAAGTCTGACATCATGTCTTATGAGATCTGTACCTTTGTAGATAAGCGAGGCAACGTAAAACTGGTAATTTACTAGAATAATTTGGAAAGAATTCTTGTGAGGACAGGAAGTAGTCTACAATATCTGGGTTTATGGAGATGCAGCTGGTATATAAACGATCTACTGCTCTTCTCTCAGTCCAAGACACCATAGGTCACCTTTTTAAGAATGATAATGGTTACACACTGCATACAATATGAACAATTACAGGAAATGTAACAGTTAATAAAAATAACCCACCAACTCTGTAGCCTACTGTAGACTAAACGTGCATATAAATCACAAATCCAGGTTCCAAAAGATGTTTTGTTTATGTTTTTTCCTCACAAAATGCATTTGTAGCTTACATGGTTATATACATTAAAACCTTTGCCCATTGCCAAAAAAAAATTCATAATGGAAAAAAACATCATGATGGGAATTTCTACAGTTTGGAATAGACCATATTAATTGTAAAAAACACATTTGTTATGTTTAAAGAATTATCTTACCATATTCTACTATAGTTCTACTATATCCTGCAATGGCACCAAGTATTTGCGAACAGAGAATTTGAGAAAAATGTAGAGGGAAAGAAACCAAACATTTATTGAAATGTTATGATTTTTGTTTTTTCTCAAATAAAGGATATCTTACTGTAATATTTCATCTTTACGAAGTGATGTTTCAGAGCAGAGTATACGATAAACCCATTTCTGTTTTGCCTAAAGTGAATTCCCCAAGTTTACCCCTGTGGACAAGCCCTCAGACTCCAAGATGGCTGTGATGAGGAAGAGGTTCTCCTCTGTGTGCTCCTCTTCCTCGGTTGAAGAAGACAGTGCCAGCCTCTATGACAGTGTTCCCATTTCTGCCACTAATCCACCCAGTGAAGAAGAACATCCCTATGCATCTCTGCTCTGGTAAGCTTTCTCTGCTGCCTCCATCGCTTGTTCATAGCCGTCAACTGGCAGATACAAGACTTCAATAGAGGAGGAAGTATTCAGATCTTTTACTTAAGTAAAAGTAGTAATACTACACTGTCAAATACTCCATTAAAAGTCTAGCATTAAAATGTTAAGTACATAAAACAATTATGTAAGTATTATTAGATAAATGTACTTAAAGTATAAAAATCCAAAGTAACCAATGCCAAAAAATGCCCCCTGTGAGTGCAAAACTATTATATGTATATTATATTATTGGATTATTACTGATGCATTAATGTGAAAGTAGCATTCTAATGTTGTAGTTGGTCGAGGTAAAGCCAATTTTAAGCATTTTATATACAGTTGGGAAGTTAAATCTATGACAATGCATCATTTTATACATTCATCATATGTTTTGTATGTAAAAACTTCATTTGTAAAGTAAGTAAGTAAATGTAGTGGGTTAGAAGTATAAAGTGGCATTCAATGGACATACTCAAGTACACAGGTACCTCAAATTTGTACTTAAGTACAGCACTTGAGTAAAAATACTTACATTCCATCACTGCAAGATCATCACCATTTGGGCAAATTTAGTGAATCCAGAGTATCAAATTCTCCTTTGCTGCATTCACACTTTCTGAGTTTGGCTGATATGACTGCTAAGTCTTGAGTTGTTCAGTTTTAGTACATTAGCGCTGCAGAGTTTATGAGATCCATTACAGCATTTCTCCATCCCTCTTAAATGTATAGAGTTCTTCCTGTCCATACTTACATTTACATACATAGTGACTTTAGCGTAACTACTTTGACACCAAGCTATCAGCTTAGAGGACATTTTTGCATGCTCACTGATGTGTATTCTACTTTAGATATGTCTGTTTTGCTTGTTTTTGACACCATCTTAATGATAAAAAAAATACTATAAGACATCAGGACTCACTGAAGCTGAGGTACAGAGAGACAGAGAGTAACACTAACATTTTCCAGTTCTGTGTGAAACCCATGACCACAGCATTGTTACATGCTGGTAACACCAGCACAGACACCTACACCGACAGCATGTATAGTATCTGAAAACATCCCTCTACAGGGGGAATATGCGATCATGTTCGAAGGTGCATTCACACCAGAACTGGCAAGGTGACAAGTGCTCAAAAACTGGTGAAAGATAAGCCTCACACCTGATGATGACTAAAACAAATGTCTTTGTCCAGTTGTCATCGTGTCCAAGATTCTTTGCTGAGCTCCAACAGCAGCTTCACCGGATACAGAGGCATCCTCAACTGGATCATCATTCTCCTGGTCGTTTTCCCATTTCTTCCTACTGATTTTATAGATAGATGTTTATTAGTTTTCATTAAGCTACCAAACATGTACTTTCAGTTTAAGGGGGTTAAACCTCTGACTTATAACTTACCAACTGACTGGTGTTTTACTGTCTGAATGTGTGTCGTTCTGATTTTCAGGTCCTGACTCATGCTCACTTGTTCTTGGAGAACTTCATACAGTGAGTATAAATAGATGCACCCATGCATAGACACATTCTATAGGCAAAAACCCTTATCTATTGTACGTTTTCTACTAATATTGAAATTTGATTTTTGATACATTTTCACATCCTTGTTTAACAAGTGTGCACACATAAGTTTACAACACTTACACACATCATTTGTGTTAATTAGAGTATTATAGTTTGATATTAGCTTCTAACGGGGTTGGCGACTCTTGATTTAAAAAAATGGTCCTCTGGTAATCATGTGGACACATGACTTAAAACAGCGAGAAGATGTTTATTTTATTTGTCAAATCATAACTGTTAAAATTAAATTAAAAACTGCACTCGATATACTTTAGCCTTTCGGCCTTCATTTTTAGCCGTGTTAGCAGCATAGCTCTAGGGATGGCAATGTCAGTCGGTCTGGCGGTCCACTACTTTGGTCCAGACTGAAATATCTCAACAACTATTTGATGGATTGTTGTGAAATTTTGTATAGACATTTATGGTCCCCAGAGGATGAATCCTATGACTGGTGCTCCCCTGACTTTTCATCTAGCGCCATCACCTGGTCAGAATTTCAATTTGTCCAATACATTTTGTTTATGACCAAAACTAATCCCATCAGCCTCAGCTCTACTTTGTGTTCAGTGCAGTAGCAAATGTTAGCATGCTAAGATGTTAAACTAAGTGATCATGGGCAAACATTGCATTTACTAGACTTTTCTGGAGCTTTCAACCACATTTCACAGTCTCTATGAGCAGATGGAGCTGCATAAATCGAGTTTTACATTAAAACTCATTGGGCTTTATCCATCCACTGATGAAGACTGTGAGATGGGGTCAAAAGCTCAGAAAATAGCTAGTAAGTGGACTTTGAGTTAAGACTTACAGTATATCTGCCAAAGCAAAAATGTTCCATATACATAATTTTTATCAGACTTATGTCCTTTGTTTTCCTCCTCTTAACAGACATGGTTTTTTGATAGATGTCAAAAAGGTCTTGGAGCATCTCATTGAGGGCAATTGCAACTGGCCATCTGTCAACCTCATACTGGGTGAGAAACTCTTTTATACACCACTGCAGCAAAGATGCCAACAGCCACAGGTAAAAAGAAAATTACATTAGATCAGCCTTTAGTTAAAAGAATACTCTGACTCATGATGGACTGTTAAAAATAAAAGCAGCAGATTCCATGCATTCTTCTTCCTCGTCAAAACCTGGCACCTACATTACCCACAATGCAACTTGACCGCCCACATTTCGGTCGGAGATTTGGATGTGTGTGTGACATCACTCAAGGCAGTTTGTCAGATTCCGTGCTGCTCCCTCTGGACTATACAGCTTTTTTCACACTTTGAGTAGTAGCTACTCTCCAAGACCTGCAAACAGACATTGATGTGAGCTCTGGGGTGGGATTGGGTTGTTGCTGCAGCAGCGAATAGTAAACACAACACACTTAGCATGCTGTTGTGAATTAACAAAATATTTGTATTTCCTCTAGCTGCCAACATGTTTGCCATTACAGCCTTGCTTCTTGAGAGGTCTCAGGAAAAGGTGAGACTGGTGCATTTTCTTTTTTTTTTTTCTTTAATTTTTAGAAAACGCATCAACCCCATATTACAATTTAAATTCACACCATATGTGATTTTATTTTTGAACCGTTTTGAAAAATCATATGAAAACATATCAGTTGTACTAGTATCATATCAAGCATTTGTTAATTCAGAATAATTGTCATTGAAAAGTCAACACTTCTATTCCATTTATTTCTGTCAGGGTTTGCTGTCCCCCACCAACGCTCATCGTTTACATCTCACAAATCTGGGGCTGCTCCTGCTGTTTCCCGCTGCAGTCATTGTACATGAGCCTACAATATCAACAGGTAACACATGTGCATCATATTTACTGTACCTATATGATGCAGTGGCTGCAAATGTAATGCAAATGCAAATCTTTAATATTGTCAGCAGCTAATGGATATCAGTTCAGTTATTACATTTTTATTTTCTTTTATCTGCTTGTTTCAGCAAATTATCCAAGCTATATGACAGCTGCACCATTCTGTCAAATGCAAATATTCTAGATGCCGTGTGCATCATTTTACAGTATACGCTTTCCTCACAGTTGAGCTTGACATATTTGATATCTTAGGAAACCTTACCATCATCGGTACACTTTAGAATAAAGTTCTTCTGTATATGTTAGACCAATGACATACAGGCACGGTTGTTTCAAAGCCCTAACATAAATCAAGTGTAGCTTAAAGCCCAAAATTCTTTTGTAATGTTTAGCTCATCGTGCTCTAGATGACGTTGCATCATTGCTGGGATGTTTCTTGTTTTGTGTCCACCAGGTGGAGCATTCTTCTCTCTCTGGTTCTACACTGCTCTGGGGATGAAGCTTTATTCATACCAGGAAACTAATCGCTGGTACCAACAAGCTCATTTAACTGATGCAGGTATTTTTCCAACACCAGAGTTTGCACTGATTTGATTTCAGAACAAAAAACATAAACTAATCCAACAACTACTGCTTTTTATATCTGTGCGTTTTCAGAGACAGACAAGAATGTTTTTGTTGCGCAAAAAGCCCACAATGAGCATCTTACCTTCCAAGGTGAAACTGCTTGTCATTCGTAAAATTATACTTGATCTCTTTACATTAACTTATTATGATGCATTCTGTCCTCTGTGACTCTGTCTTTGATTTCTCAGATCTGTATTATTTCATATTGGCCCCCACTCTGTGCTACCAGAGAGACTTCCCATGTACTCCTAAGGTCCGCATCAATAAGCTACTACACAGGCTGCTGGAAATGGTGAGCTGAACAGTGGCACTGATGGTATCACTGATGGTTTGATGTACTTTTAGGTAGTGGAAAAGGACAATATTAGCTCCAGCAAAGCAAGACACGTAAGGACCTTTTTTCCAAAATGAAAAGAAATCCCATATTACAGCAATGTGGCTAGTATAATAATAATTACAGCAGTCACAAATAGTTATTCTTTGGCCTAAGAGGGTGTTCATTATGAAAGACTTAAAATGCCTAAATAAAAACAAATCAAACAAAGAAATAAAGTGAAATACAATACACATGGTTGTTGTATTTTCTTTTTATGTATGCATTTACTGTGTCACAATTAAATGAAAAACATATGTTAAAAGGACAATTATTTAGTTTGGGGTTTAGCCACTAAGCTGTGATTAGACAGCTGATTGTTTTTCATTTTGGTATGGACAATGCGTCTCAATCTCAAAGAAGAAAAAGCTCCCTTGGGCCTCATAAAAACAAATGTCAGGTCAATGCTGCTCTCTGCTGGATAACACTGAAATGCAATACACCTCTTCACTTTGTTGTCTGTGTTGTGATTTGATTTTAATGTGGCATGGAAAAATTCATGTCACAGTGGAAAACAATGTATTCAATTATAAAAGACAAAAAGGCTAAACCATCAATCCCTTTAACATATGTTTTCATTCAGTTATGACAGCAAATGCATAAATGAAAAGGAAATACATATAACAATATGTATTGTACTTCATTTTCTTTCTTTATTGGTTTGTTTTTATTGAGGCATTTTAAATCTTCCATAAGTCACAATCACAAATGGTTTATACTGCTGAAATAATGTAACTCACCACCCTACATTGATTGGGGATGATTTCTGTTATACAGGTAGAAAATTGTTTTATCTCTTTGACCAAATGAACTGCCGTTGCTTGGTATTTCCATATTAATGTCTCTATGCATAAATCCTCCATAGTTCATAGGTATAGTTAACGTATGTATAAGTTTAAAGCGGTTCTATTTATTTGGCAATTTCAACATGACCTTTGATTGATGCAGTGGACCTACTCGTAACGGGCCTTTCCAGATATAGTTGATGTCCAGATATACCGTAGGTCTTATGGATGGAAACACTGCAGCTTGTTAATTGTGGCATTTTCTACCTTTAGGTGATCGTTATCCAGATCATGGTTGGAATTGTGCAGCAGGTACAGCAGCTGGAAAGTTCTTCCTGTATTGTACAGTATGTTACTGTGTACTTATCTGGGAACTTACAGCACACAATAATGTAGTGTATCATAACGTAGTATGTCATGTATGTGTGATATGTTATAGTACAAGATGTGTCTGAATTGTTAGTGTATATAGCATATAGCAGGTTCTGAAAACATATATATATGTGACAAGAATGCAGTATGCAGCATATAATACCATGAAACCAACTTCCTCCTCACTTTTAGATTGGGGGTAGTGCTCACGTACTTCTGATATTTAAAACTCCTAAATTGGTCATTAGTGTTGTTAGACAGCCCCCTCAAATTGTCCTGTTTAGTCATTTGCAAGTTTTTTGACATCACAAAAATTAATTATCAAAACGTAAGCTGATGTAAACCTTGATAAACAGGGAGAAAAACATTTCTATGCAAGTATTTTTGAATGTGAAAACCATCTCATCACGTTTAATCACATTGCCATAGGACCTGTAGTTGTTGAATGCTGTTGAAACAAAGTAAACATTACAGTATCTTTTTAACAATAAGAGGTATTCAGTGTTTTACAGTAGCAGATACTGTACCCAGTTTCCTTAGAATATGGACAGAAAAACAGATGTATCATGTTTAGGCTTTTCAAACAGAGCATTGTGTTACAGAAGCTAGTGGAAGAGAAGTTAACGTAAAGGAGGAAGTAGACGTAGCTCTGCTATGGTGTAGTTTGTTACACTGTACTACGCTATATTAAGGGATAATGAGCTATATATCAAAATAACATTTTGCTGTGCAAGTTGGTCCAGATATTCGAGGTGCCCTGGGGATGGATCATGACCAAACACCTGCAAAACTAATGACATTCCCATCAGCCTCAGCTGTCTTTTGTGTTATTGTGCTAATTGTGAACATGGTGACATTTTACCTTCTAAACATCAGCATGTTAACATTGTCAATGTGAGCATGTTAGCATGCTGACATTAGTATTTAGCTCAAAGCACCGCTGTGTTAAAGTACAGCCTCATAGAGCTGCTAGCATGGCTGTAGATTTAGTCTTGTTTCTGAATATGTTATCTATGTAAATTGACATTGAATGCTATTACTGCCTGTTACTGAGTCTTTTTTTCCATTTCCTCTCAGTGGATTGAGCCCATCTTCCAGAGATCAGAAAACTCCTTCTCTGTGAGTGAAACATAATCCCTCTTAATTGTGAACATTACAAACACAGCTTCCACACCTGTGTGTAATTCACTTTTTTTCTTTTAATTCTTATACATATAGAGTATGGACATCACTATGAGAGTGGAGCACCTGGTGGGACTGGTGGTGAGTTTTATTTATTACTTTACATGTGTCCGTTTGGATTTCCCAGAACTATAAAGCACTGAGCCAATGTAAGATGTCAGTGTACAATAATGCAAACAGATGTAATGTCTGTGAAGAAAGTGGTCCTAGATGGCGGAGGTGACGATGACAAGGATAAGGAGGTATGCCAAAACATACTCCTCATATGTTTGGTCATGATAATTAGAGATAAAAGTTTGTACACTTTCATACATGACACATCAATAGAGACAGAGATAGCAGAGATTGCTGTTAAGTGGTATATTGGTATTGCTAACTTATATTTTCTTGTCAGGCACCAACCCATTTCCTCTGGCTCCTCTTCTTCTTCTTGAGTCACTCCTACCTGAATTTCTGTGCAGAACTGCTGCGCTTCGGTGATCGGCATTTTTACGGAGACTGGTGGTCAGTTGCACAATATCTGTACATTGTGTTGTTGCACATTCAGCACTGGCTCATGGCAGTTTATCTTTCATTTACAGGAACGCTACAACTCTGATCACTTTCTGGAAGAATTGGAATATTCCCTTTCAGAAATGGTGTCACAGGTACTTTAGTATGACAGAGCTAAAACAGGCCTCAAGTTTCACTCAGATGACCTGAATACCAAAATAATTTCCCCTACCTTTTGCTTTCATCTCTTATATGTCTTTGCTGCGTGTCTTCACTCATATGAAGACATGTATACATTCGGCTGGTGGAAAAGAATGTGCCCCCATCACAAGCAGAGTTAATGGTCTTCCTGATGTCAGCAGCTCTTTGTGAGGTACAGTCTGATACATGAAGCACATTTTACTCCTTATGATTTGTTTGTTTGGTAGTGGTGTGGTTCATGGCGATCCATCAGATAGTTGTCAAGACATTTCACTCAAAACCATAAATGTCAACCTCATGGTGGCAATAGAGGAACCATGAATGTCTATAAAATTTGGTGCAGATCCCTCTTGTAGATGTGGAGATATTTCAGTGGACAACTGAAACCTTTGACCTGCTGTTGGCACTAGATGAAAAGTCAGGGGATCACCAAAGTCAATAGGATTCATCCTCTGGGGACCAAACTTTCATGGCAATCCATCCAATAGTTGTTTCATTTCAGTCTGGAACATAGGGGACTGCCTGGCCGACAGACCGACATTGCCATCCCTAGATCCGCGCCACTAGTATTTAAAAAATATATAAAATTAATGATACTAATGAATATTCATGTTTTTTTGTTATACCAATTCAAATTATGGACTTTCCATAGACAAATCAGTGTAGTAATTATTAACAATAAATATTTAACATTAAAATTGCATCATTTTCATTATGTCACAGGATGGACTTATTTTTACTTATTTGTTGGAGCCAGGGCCGGTACACTCGGCGCCACAACCAGGTGCTGAGACCTATTGCAGAAGCCATCAGCAAGGGAATCAGCAGCTGTAGCCGAGCGCACGCACACCATCCACGCAATTGTTTTTGTCAAGGCAGGAGACCACGGGCAGGACAAAAGAAGGTACCAGGGATCCTGGCAACTGCCCAGGACTGGCAGCTCTCAGTGGACCTGGAGAAACAGCTGAGGTTCCCCCGGCATACAGTCAGCTCCAGGCCAGACATCCTCCTGGTGTCAGAGAGCACAAAAAACATTGTCATCATGGAGCTGACAGAGCTGTGGGAGGACCATATGGAGGAGGCCCATGAAAGAAAGAGGACCAAATACGAACAGCTGGTCATCAACTGTTGCACGCAGGGCTGGAAGGCTACATGCATGCCCATCAAGGTAGGCTGCAGAGGGTTTCTGGGGTACTCACTCCACAAAGTTTTAAGTGCGCTGGGCATCACAGGAGTGGCAAGGAGCAGAGCCATCAAGAACATCACTGATGAAGCGGAAAAAGCCTCAGGGTGGCTCTGGATGCAGAGAGGAGGTCCAAGGGGACAAGCAAGTGCTACCTGAACACAAGCCGTGGCCCGATCAATCACGGCTGGGTCGCCAGGGTGAGGGTGTCTGATGTTTGAAAGACCCGAAACATCCTATGAACCCTGGTAACATCACTGATGATGTGTTCAGGTGCATCAGAAGATGTATTAAAAGAATTTACGTGTTTTTAGTGTATATATATTATATACAAACAGCATTAAAAACAGATAACAGCAGTGAAGAGAGGGTCAGAGGCTGACAGTCTGACAAAGTCACCAGTCTTACAAATCATTTATGCAGTCCTGTATGGAGATTAGAGGGCTGTTGGCCCAAACAAACAATGCAATAATAACCTCCTGTGATGTTTTTCTTCTCTCTTCTACACAGTATATGGTCGCTCTGCCCCTGCATAGCTGTCGTCTGTGGATCTTACTCATGATGGTATTTGAGGTAAGAATATCACAGCAGTGGCAGCTGGTGATTATTTACCTGGATGAGGCTACAGGCACTGAGGGCTTACACACTAGCAATGTCGTTGTCTAAGCTTGGTGCACTAACCTTTGACTCCAGCTTTAGAAGACTGTTACATTTACTCAACAGGTGAATCAGAAAGCAAACACGCTCCATTCAACAGCTCAGTTTGGCTACTTAATCTATTTTCTCACCAAACGGGGATCCTCTAGAAAACAAAACAAAACTTGGACTTGGAAAAATATGAATTAAAGTGGCTAAAATAGATAATTTTATAATAACAATGTATCAAATGACAATGTGAAAACTTTGGAGACTAAAAACAGAGCTAACTGTTTTTAAATATTGGACTTATATTCACCAGGTGGCCAGAAACACAACTTCAAATAAATTATAATGTATCTCTGTAAACAGTTGTTACAGGTTGAAATTCAGACATTTAAATTCAACATACACTGATCAGACTCTAGTGGAGTCCAGGCCTCGATGGATCAGGGCTGTTTTGGCGGCAAAAGGGGGACCTACACAATATTAGGCAGGTGGTCATAATGTTATGGCTGATCGGTGTAAATGCTGAATGTACATTTATTCCCATTATTCATAAATGTAATAAAAATATAATCTTGACTTGGTTGTCATATTCTGCTTGCAATGGCTAATATTAGAACTAATTTAATACCTCTTAAAAGACTGGAATAGAGTGGAATAAAAGTCTGTTTCTTGATAAGCTACAATTATTGATAGTGTAAGAAATACAAACACCCTGTGGGCTCTTGTTTGGCTATGCTGCATGAATCCCATTGTTTTAAGGATGCTGCCTTCTGTGCACCCATTTCCTTGTATTAGATGGAACTTAGTGTTGAATGTGTGTATACTGCATGGCAAGGCCTCATTAGGACCATTTGGAAATATACAAAATAGATTCATTTTTGTGTTTAATTTCATACGACGTAACATCACTTAAAGTAATATCAAAACACTTAAAAAGTAAAATTATTTGCTCATTTCAAATATTTAATGATAATTTATTAAGCTTGCTGTCTTGCTGCAGCACATGCGCACTCTAATGGATAATCGCCACTGTGTCACAGTATTTCACATATTTACAAATATTTACCTGTTTGGAAGAAGTATCTTCAGTTCTGAGGGCAAAACTAGAAACAAATGTATTTAAATTGTTAGGCACATTATGTTGGTTCTTTGCGGATTAAAAAATGAATGCAGGGTTTTATTTCCCACATCTTTTATGGTAAAAAAAACACAAGTGGCGTGCTAATCAGAGCTGCTTCAGTTTTTATGAGAAGTGGTGAATCATTTGCAAAGAGCACAACATGATCACAGAAATAACACTCCACCACACCCAAGGTCTGCACTGATCTATAATACTTGTAAGGCTAAACAGTAGCAGCCATGGCAGTACGCAGTTAATGCACTTAGACTGACAGGAGGATTTACAGTATGTGGCCACAAGTGGTCAATGGTGGGAGAACTTTGCAGTGTTTTTTTTTACCCTTAGAGATATAATTATTTCATGATCATGACAAACAAATGAAGCATGAAAGGAAAAAATAAATCGTCTTTACTTGTGTCTTTCTGGCCCTCCACACACCTCCACACTGCATTCACATGCTCCTCGGATGGTTCCTTTACCAAGTTGGGAAGTCGTTCTTCCAACTTCGGTGTGTTCATGAGCTTTTAAGTCATAATGTGGAAACAACATGGCCGCTACAAAGAAAATGTGTTGTATTTTATTGCTCAGAGTGTTTAAACAACACGTCAATAGCACGTGTTGCTTCTTTGGTTGGCTTGTTGCTGCACCAGTACATTCCCTAAAACCACTAAAATATTGGTTTACCTGACTTGTTGTCAGGGTTGATGCTAATAAATACCTTTTTAAACTTATCTAGGTCACTCTGTGGACAGCAACGGTTACAACTAACACCATATTAGAAATTACATGTGAGCAAAAATGTATGCAATACGTGAATTGATAAAAACCTTCTAACAATCGACCAAACATTTACTTTCGTCCACCATGTTTCTGTGTATATGACGTCAACTTTCGGTAAGTCTTGTACCAAAATATCTGCAGACTTTCCGACTTCCGACTTGAGGGGGCGTTCATGTGAATTTTCTCAGTCAGGAACTCCAATTATTCTGACACCACATGAATACAGGGATAACGTACTACAGGTTGGGCAAGACGAGAACCTATGTTTAATTAAATCTTGGTGCATTTCTTTAGGTAACACTGTGTCTTCTCCTTCTAGCTTCTGGTTGCAGTATTCCTTGGAAACTATTTCCAGGGAAACTATGGCAACGGCTTGGTGTGGCTGTGCCTGCTGCTGGGCCCTCTTCTGGCTGTGATCACCTACTTTCATGACCACTACGTCAGCTTCCATCACCATCATCATCAGTCATCGTCCTCACCACTGACATCAGACCGCCGTCTTCCCAGCGCAGTTTTCCTGCAGCCTCACTGATCAAGGAGGAGCGTCCGAGAGAAATTCTATCTTGTTGTTGTGTATTTACAAGAAAGCCTGGAGGATATGGCTGTGATCCAAAGCTCAGTGAAGGCCAAGGATTCATTTTGATTTCTGGAGTTATAATCCATGACCTCTACCCAGTTCAGCAATATATATATGTTGTGTAGACTAATTAATGGTCCTATTCCATACTGACTTGCAAATTATGCTAGAATACTTCCACATCTAACAAATATTTATGCAATGAACAACTGATTTAGTATTTTTTAGTCTAAATTTGTACATCTGAATCTTGTTGAATGTGACCGAAAAATGAACTGCAGCATGGCGAGGCTGCAGCAATCTCAGCCACTGTGTTAGTCAGTAAAGGTCTGTGTGATTATTCCTGTTAAAACGATGTGAGTCAGCAGCACAGAAGATAAGGTTGCTGCTTACCCACTGCTGTGTCAACATGTGGTTAAGGAGCCCTAGTTATTCTAAGTTTACCGTAAGTTTCATGGACATTGTCCAATCAGGAAATACAGGGAATGATTGTACCTCTTGTGGTTCAATGAGCCCAAGTGTGGAATGATTTAAAGCATGTCTACCAGCCAAGTAAAGTTTCTATAGGCCTTAATGACAGTTAGAAATGCTCTGGCTTGTTCTCGTAACTCCTCTGCCATATTTTTATTTTGTAGCATATAATGAGTTATATAAGCCTGCCACTGAAAGATGTGTATTATTTGTTGTTAAAAAAGATCAGTTCGCTTTGATTTTACATCTTTACATTAGACCTTTAATGCAAAGTGATTTGTCTCATCTTGATGTCTGTGAAGGTAAAAGTGATGATCAATACATGGTGCATAGTCTGTCACTGCTCTTCTTGTCACTGGGGCAGCGAAACAAAAGGAGCCTGAATTCTTTTTGTTTGGCCACAGTATTAACCCGCTATGGTATGTATGTATGTAGCCTGTTGCTTTCAAGCACTCATCAGGTACAGTGCTTATGCATGTTTATGACAGCATAATCATAATTTGCATAGAGCCCTACTAACCAACTAGTACTCCTTTGCTGGAGTAGAAGGTATGTACTGAGGTCTCCTTAAGCAGAAGTCACCGACAGTCAATATCTGCCATGGACTATGTCACATGGAATACATACATTAAACGTACCTCAATATATGGTCAATTTAAAGCTGCTGTAATAAATATTTTTATATAAATAATGTATCCAAAGACTGTTGTATGTGCAGTTCCCTTCAGCTCTGTGAAGCATTTCTGTGTCTATAGATTGTTGTTTTGTCTCATCAACCTTGTTTCCAGCAGGCAGCTGTTTTCAGTGAAAAGCTCTGATAAACCAACTGTACACGCTACTTGTTCAGCACCAAAGGGCAGACAAAGGACAACATAGAGAGGCAAAGTCCCTCCCCTTGTGATGTCCCCCATGGGACATTATTTTGGAAAAAATATGTAGTCAGTGGCGAGAGACAAAGCATTTTTTGATCCCGTTTGAATTATGACATGAATTAAACAATGAAACATATGATGTTTGTCAATTTAAAAGATAATTTTGCAAGTCAAGAAAGCTGCAGTTTGTTGTAAAGACAGTAAAGTACCATTTAGTTTTGTGTGAACTACATCTCTCGTCTCGCACAATATATGTCACCAACACCAACATGGCCGTCAGTGTAACGTTATCTTACCTGGTGTGTCTTATCCAGCCACTCGTTTTATCCTGGCTTTCATCTGCCGGGAAGCGAAAGAACGAGCAGTACATCCCGGTACAAAACACACAGGCATCCTAGCTTCAGCGGCTCTGGGTAGCTTGTGGAGAGAGAAAGTTATGACATCACTTAAATGCGACTTTTGGATGTGTAGTCTTTCTAATTGTGTATTTTCACAGTCTTATACTTCAACAGTTTTAGGACAAACTGCGACTTTCTTGACATGCAAAATTATATTATAAATTGACAATTAATATTTGTGTAATTCATCGCACAATTCAAACGGGATCAAAAAATTATTTCCAATATATTCCAAAATAACGTCCCATGGTGCTCCACCGGAAGGGGAGGGACTTTGCCTCTCTATGGAGTGCTGCAGGGATGACGTATTTTTGTAGGCCAACCCAGAAGTTAGCATCGCCCTGGTTCCCTTCACAAAAAGCCAATGGGATTTTTCCAAACAAAAGTTTATGATACACGTTTTGTTCAGCAAGATAATCTTTACAAATGAACACCACTTTTTTGAAGCGTAAATGCAATCGGCAGGAGTAAAAAGCTAACGTTGGGCTATAAACAAACTACACCACGGTCATGACTTCAACGACAACCTCTGTAGTCTCCTTTAGCCACCTGTTAGCAACCGTCTTTTTTAAGACAGGTAAAAACTTCAAAATTCACGAGTGTGGTAGTTACTGATGTATTTTATCTCGTAGAACAAAAAGTGAAACTCTCTTAAGCCCGTCTTAACCAAAAACCCATTGTCTTCGAGGCGAGGGAACCGGAAGGGCAAAAATGGTAACTCATTTCCAGGTTTTAGGACTCATTCCTGCACCAAAAAGCTAGATCTTTCCCTTAGGAGTTGGCAGAGACCAAAACCAGAACTAAAAGCAGAGTGAATATTGTACTTACATCCATCAGGTGGCCAGAAACACAACTCCAAATGAATACTCTTGCTGTGTATCTGCTGTTGCAGATGCAATGTTCTGTGCTTGGAGTGATGAGCTATCAGTGGTGGAGGACGTATTTAAATCCTTAACTAAAAGTAGAATACCACTCTGTAAAAATACTCTAGTAAAAGTAAAAGTCCTGTTTTGAAAAGGTTAGTAAAGTAAAAGTAAAAGTACAGAAGTATTATGAGAAGTAAAAGACCTCAGTGCAGAAAATGTGTTATTCTACCATATATTATATTCCTGAATAATTATTACCGATGCATTAATGTGTAAGTAGCATTTTACTGTAGTTGGTTGAGGTGGAACTAATGTTCATCCGCTTTAGATGCTGTTGTGTAATTTGATCTACAACAATGCTTCATATTTCAAAAGCTAATCACGTTTTGTATGTAAAATCTTAACTAACAGGTTACAAATAATGTAGTGTGAGGTAGAAATATAAGTTGGCCTCAAAGGGAAATCCTTAAGTAAAAGTCAGTACTATATATATAAAAGTACTATACAAGTACCTCAAATTGTACAAGTACAGTACTTAAGTAAATGTACTTTGTTACATTCCTCCATGGTGAGCTATTCATGTCACAAAGCCCCCCAATTATGTTTATTGGCTGAGACGTGATTGAAAATTAGTTGAAACAGAGGTGCAATGAACAGTCACTTTGATGGAGCACACTAATCACAGTTGTAGCTGCATTTCCCTGTTGCATATTTCAAGAAGTCATTTTCTCTGTGGTTCTGGGTTCGCACCCGCCAGCCGGCTGGGGCCCTTCTGTGTGGAGTTTGCATGTTCTCCCTGTGTCCGCGTGGGTTCTCTCCGGGCACTCCGGCTTCCTCCCACCGTCCAAAGACATGCAAGTTAGGTTAATTGGTGATTCTAAATTGTCTGTAGGTGTGAATGTTTGTCTGTCTCTGTGTGTCAGCCCTGTGATTGACTGGCGACCAGTCCTGGGTGTACCCCGCCTCTCAACCAATGTCAGCTGGGATTGGCTCCAGCCCCCCGCGACCCTCTAAGAGGATGAGCGGTATAGAAAATGGATGGATGGATGGATTTTCTCTGTGTGGATGCACTCGCCTTTGCAACGAGGACTGCTATGAATGAATAAATGCAATGCTTGTTGTAAGATTTTTGAAAGGTTGTAGTCACTGATTAGTTTTTTCCTGATCACAATCAGCTGCAGATGGTGTTTAATGGAAGACATATGCTGTGTCCCAATTCAGATACTTTTGTTAGTACACTTCCATGTAGCATGAATTTTGACAGGGTAGTGTTGTCTCAGATCGAACACGGTCGTTGTGCACTTACCTGAAATGACGATCGCAATATTTGACCGCTTCTTCTTTTTAATGGCGAATTGCCACTGGGCGGAGCATTCTCGCAAACATTTGACCGCGATTGTTGCCCGCCAAAATATCTGCTGGCTTGTTTGCTCACTTGACTTTAATTCAGTTTTATTAAAAATGAATAAAAATGAACATACCTTTACTTTTAGTGTGGTGTTAACCGTAGCAATCGCAACTGCTGCAGCTTCCTTGGCCACCATTTTCATAGGTTGGTGGTCCTTCTCCTTCCGCTACGTAGCCAAGATGGCGACCATTGAGGGTGAGAAGAGTCCAACGTTCCACACTCTTTGACCACAACTTTTTGACCATTATGAGTACACCATCAGGGTACTCATAGTGCACTGCATTTTGCTATAATTGTCAGTGTGAAGGCACTTATGCACTTAAAATAGCAAGTGTAAGTACATAAGAACGCGAATTGAGACACAGCTATAGTTTCCTTAATTTGCATAGTTCTGAGCCCAGGATTCTAGAGCGCATTGTTTCATCACAAAGCAGAGTCTCACCAAATCCACCACACTCTCAAACACAAGGTGAACTGAGAAGCATGGTTCTCTGCACAAGAAATAAAACATCAGCATATCCAAACTACGATATATTTGTTCAGACGTGAAAAGAAGTGACAGAGGAATGCAAGAGGTAAGAATTTAGAATTTTTATTCAGCACTGATCCTCTGGACTAGTGTTTCTTTCATTTCTGAATATTTGTTTAAAGCTCCAACAAGTAGGCTACAAATTAATAAAGCAAAGCAGATGACGTTTCAGACAAATCTATATAATTAATCTGTATCAGTAACTCTCTATTTCAGCAATATGCTTATATTAATCTATAGAAGTTGAAGATTAACCTTGTTGAAAACCTTAATTTACCTTGACGGCTCCGATATCATAAGCATATAACTTCAGACACCAGTGGGATCTCCAATGTCTAATATAAACCTAGAAGCTTTTCATCTTTGGACAAAATATATTAACCATGAGCTCAGTGCATTGCGTTACTATGACAACAGCCAACCTTGAGCTGCAGTTACCAGTCTTAGCTGCAACAAAACTGCATATTTAATAGATGTTAGATGTTTATTCTTCTGTTTTGATACATTTGATGTTGTTAAAGGAAAACACTGGTATTTTTAACCTGGGCCCTATTTTGTTTTTTGTTTTTTTGTTTTTTTTTTTACAAATTTTGGGGTTGAAATAACTAATACTAACCAAAAATATTGAAATTGGTCCAGTTTTGTTAAAGAGTAACATCCTTTTTGTTTAACCAGAAACAGAAAGTCTCACTCAAGGAAAAGTCTCACTCTGAAATCTTGCAAGAGGTTGAGTTGTTGCAGGATGACAAAAGGATCTTCCTCTTTAACAAACGATCTGTCTCTGTAGGGATCCTTTCCATAATGTTGTCAGACACTTTGAGTAACAGTCTGAGCCTGTCAGTGGCAAAAACAAGCACTTTTAGTGGACAGACTTTTCACGGGCACAATTGCCCGCAAGGATAACGTTGCTGCCAGTGCAGCCCGTTCCCAGATGCTGGCTGAGGCGATCTACTGGACCAATTCCAAAACTTTTGGTAAGTATTAGTCACCCCAAAATTTGTAAAAGTAGGGCCCAGGTTAGGGCCTCATTTTTTTGTGTGATGAAATGTTATTATAAATATGTACAGTGAACAAATAAATCTTGCAACACCATTGGCCAAACCTCAAGACACCCACTTTGGGAACCAGTGTTTTAGACATCAACTGTACACTCAAAACCTCAAATGAAGAGGTAGGCTACTGGTGTCCTGCATCTACTTTTATTTTCCCAAACTGCAGCCTTATTGGAGCCACTGTACTCGGCCCTTTTTTGGCTTGTGGCGTGCTCCAGTGTTTCCGCCTGTAGCCAGCGAAGATGGTGCAAAAGTGATGCAAGATCATGACAAGGGACAACACCTTACAGAGTCTCCCAAATCACTCGTTCACCCTCTTCATCAAGCTCTTCTCTCAGCTCGGGATATGATCAAGAAGCTGACCTGTGAGAACGTCACCCTGAGGCGGGAGAATGCCAGGCTGACGCTGAAGGAGCTCAGCACCTCTGAAGCTCTTAAGGAGCTGACGAGCCTTTACACCCAGGCCAAGAAGAAGAAGGAAGAGATGGAAGCCAGGATAAAGAAGATGGAGGAGGACTTCCAAGAGGAGAAAAAAATCTGGCAAAACCTCAGCAGAGAACAGCTGGGAGAAATAAGCAGTTTTAGCATCAAACTGTTGGTTGCGCAGTCACACAGCCACCACATGGAGGAGGAGGTGAGAGAATCCAAGAGAGAGCTCTATGAAGGCAGAAAACAAGTGGAGAGAGAAATCACCTCTCTTGAAGAAAGTCTTCGCATTCAGAGAGAGGAGAATGCTGCAAGGCTTTCTGCCATGGAAGATTACTGGAGAGAGGTGATCAGGGTCAGAGAGGAGAATGCTGCCACAAAACTGAGGGAATCTGAAGAAAAGTGGCATTGGAGAGTGAGCCACCTGGAGGAGGAGATGATGAAAAAGAGAAGCTTAGTCTCCAGCTTGACTGACAAAGTGATGGCTGTCACAGGGGAGCAGAGAAACGCCATGATCCTGTTGAGCCGGAACCATTCAGAGCTATGCCAGAATGAGAAGAAATGGGAAAGTAAATGTAACGCTGTGGAGGAGAGCTACAGGAAGGAGCTGGCTGAAAAGGAGGTGAGCTGGCAGAGGAGAGTGCAAGAGATGGAGAGACAGAACGAGCTGGAGAAGATGTGGCTCCAAAAAGAAAACGAGTGGAGACAGAAGATCAGCGCACTGGAGGAGGAGGTCAAATGTCTGACCAAAGAGAACACCCAGCAGGTAAACAGTCTCTATTGACTTTTTTGCTTTGGATTAAATGAACAGTCCAACATTTTAAGGAAATAGTTTTGTTTGACGTCTTACCCAGAGTAAGATAAAAAGATAGATTTTGGTTAAATTTCTGCATTGGGTACAGATATACCTATACTCTGTACTACTACTACTAACAAAGGACAAAGACTGGATGCAGGGAAAATTAAGGTTGTTACCATAGCCTCTGCCTAACAACATTTAAACAATTTGGGGAATATGCTTTTTCACTTTCTTGAGTTATCATAAGATCAATACCTCATAGCTGTGTGTTTAGTTTGGAGCTAGAGCCAAGAGGCGATTAGGCTAGCTTAGGATAAAAACTGGAAGCACAGGAAAACAGCTAGCTTGGCTCTCTTCAAAAATACCGAAGAGGTCAAAACTCAAGCAACAACCTTAATGTCAGACCTACGCGTTTCGGCTTGTGGTCTTCATTGGGGTCATCAACTGGATGATGTTGGTGTGGTGTTGTTCCTCCATGGTAAGTGCATCTTCGTCAGGGAAACGAGCCGAAACGCGTTGGTCTGACAATAAAGTGACAATAAGACTTCCCCTTATCTATGCGCCTTGGAGACACTGCACAGAAATGCTGGGCGGACGAATTCAATTTCAATTCAGTTTTATTTATATAGCGCCATATCATAACAAAGTTATCTCAGGGCACTTTTTCGAATAGAGCAAGTCTAGACCGACTCTTTATATTTACAGAGACCCAACAGTTCCCACCATGAGCAAGCACTATGCGACAGTGGCAAGGAAAAACTCCCTTTTAACAGGTAGAAACCTCGAGCAGAACCAGGCTCAAGGTGGGCGGTCATCTGCCTCGACCGGTTGGGTTGAAGGGGGAGGGGGGGAGCGGGAGAGAGAGAGCAGGAGGAAAGAGAACATACAGCAGCACAATACAGTTCCACATAGAGATGTAAAGCAATAGTTGTGGTAATGGCATTGATGTTAACACCAACAGAAACAACACTAAGAGCAACATTATAATAGCAATACTAATAATAAGAGCAACAACAGTAATAGCAGCAGCGGGTGCAGAGCAGGAGCACGGGGGCAGCAGGTGGCTGCAACCACAGACCCAGACTCTACAGCTCCGGAGGCAGAAATACCTGCAGAAGGAAGGAGAGAGAGAGAGAGAGAGGAGAGAAAGCACACAACTACAGGAAGAAGTTGAATTAATAACAAGCATTGATGGGATATGAGGGCGTATAGATGGAGAGGAAGAGGAGGAGAAAGGAGCTCAGTGCATCGTAGGAAGTCCCCCGGCAGTCTATGCCTATAGCAGCATAACTAAGGGGGGGCTCGGGGGTCACCTGAGTCAGCCCTACTATAAGCTTTATCAAAGAGGAAAGTCTTAAGCCTACTCTTAAATGTGAGGAGGTTGTCCGCCTCCCGTACACAAACTGGGATCTGGTTCCACAGGAGAGGAGCTTGATAGCTGAAGGCTCTGGCTCCCATTCTACTTTTAGAGACTCTAGGAACCACAAGGAACCCTGCATTCTGGGAGCGCAGTGCTCTAGTGGGGTAATAGGGTACTATGAGCTCTTTAAGATATGATGGTGCCTGACCATTTAGGGCTTTGAAGGTGAGGAGAAGGATTTTAAATTCTATTCTGGATTTTACAGGGAGCCAGTGTAGAGAAGCTAATATTGGAGAAATATGTTCTCTTTTTCTGGTTCTTGTCAGTAAACGTGCCGCAGCATTCTGAATCAGCTGGAGAGTCTTAAGGGATTTATTGGGGCAGCCTGATAATAGAGAGTTGCAATAGTCCAGCCTAGACGTAACAAATGCATGGACTAGTTTTTCTGCATCTTTTTGAGATAGGATGTGCCTGATTTTTGCAATGTTACGTAAATGAAAAAAGGCAGTTCTTGAAGTTTGTTTTATGTGGGAGTTAAAGGACATATCCTGATCAAAGATAACTCCAAGATTCCTTACGGTGTCGCTGGAGGCCAGGGCAATGCCATGTAGAGAAACTATATCTTTAGATAATGTGTTTCGAAGGTGTTCGGGGCCAAGTACAATAACTTCGGTTTTACCTGAGTTTAACATCAGAAAATTGCAGGTCATCCAGGTTTTTATGTCCTTAAGGCATGCTTGAAGTTTAGCTAATTGATTGGTTTCATCTGGCTTGATCGATAAATATAATTGGGTATCATCTGCATAACAATGAAAATTTATGGAGTGCTTCCTAATAATATTGCCCAAAGGAAGCATATATAAGGTAAATAGAATTGGTCCAAGCACAGAACCTTGTGGAACTCCGTGACTAACTTTGGCGTGCATAGAGGATTCATCATTAACGGGTACAAACTGATATCGATCTGATAAATAGGATTTAAACCAGCTTAGTGCAGTACCTTTAATGCCAATTAAATGTTCTAGTCTCTGTAATAGAATGTGATGGTCAATGGTATCGAATGCAGCACTAAGATCTAGTAAGACAAGCACAGAGACAAGTCCTTTGTCTGATGCAATTAGAAGGTCATTTGTAACTTTCACCAGTGCTGTCTCTGTGCTATGATGCACTCTAAATCCTGACTGAAAATCCTCAAACAGCTTGTTGTTGTGTAGAAAGTCACACAACTGATTGGCGACTGCTTTCTCAAGGACCTTAGAGAGAAAAGGAGGGTTACATATAGGTCTATAATTTGACAAAATCCCTGGATCAAGAGTGGGCTTTTTAAGAAGAGGCTTAATTACAGCTACTTTAAAGGACTGTGGCACATAGCCTTTTAATAAGGACAGATTGATCATATCTAGTAAATAAGTGCTAACTAAGGGTAAAATTTCTTTAAGCAGCCTAGTTGGGACAGGGTCTAAGAGACACGTTGATGGCTTAGATGAGGAAATCATGGAAGTTAGTTGATTACGGTTGATGGGATAAAAGTAGTCTAAATGTACAGGTTGCAGTTACAGTTGTTTCTAAGGTTCCTGTGTTTGAAGATAAGTCAGTACCAACTGAGGGCAGGAGGTGCTGAACGCCAATTCCTTTCAAGTTTTCTCGATGTTTGTTTTAATTTGCGGGTTTGCGGGTTATACCATGGAGCTAACCTCCTCTGTTTAATTATCTTCTTTTTTAGAGGGGTGATAGAGTCGAGTGTTATCCGTAGTGAGCCTGCAGCACTGTCAACAAGATGATCAATTTGGGAGGGACCAAAGTTAGCATAGGAGTCATCTGTTATATTGAGACATGGAACTGAATTAAATGCCGATGGAATCACTTCCTTAAATTTAGCTACAGCACTATCAGATAGACATCTAGTGTAGGAATGTTTGCCCAATGGCGTGTAGTCCAGTAATAGGAATTCAAAAGTTAATAGAAAATGGTCTGCTAAAAAAGAATTCTGTGGAAAAACTATTAGATGTTCAATTTCAATGCCATAAACAAGAACAAGGTCGAGGGTGTGGTCAAAACAGTGAGTGGGTTTATGTACACTCTGACAGAAGCCAATCGAATCTAGTAATGAGATAAACGCAGCACTAAGGCTATCATTTTCTACATCCACATGAATATCAAAATCACCTACAAGAATTATTTTATCTGTTTTAAGGACTAAACCTGATAAGAACTGAGAATTCAGATAAAATTCAGAGTACGGTCCAGGAGCTCGGTACACTATAACAAATAGAATTGGCTGTAGTGTTTTCCAGGTTGGGTGTGAAAGGCTAAGAACAAGGCTTTCGAACGAGTTATAATTTAATTTAGGTTTAGGTCTGATTAATAGGCTTGAGTCGAAGATGGCTGCAACTCCACCTCCTCGGCCTGTGCCTCGAGGAATGTGAGTATTAATGTGACTGGGGGAGTGGATTCATTTAGGCTAACATATTCACCTTGACACAGCCAGGTTTCAGTGAGACAAAATAAATCAATATTATGATCTGATATTAGATCGTTTACCAGAACAGCTTTAGATGACAGAGATCGAAGAACTGTTATTTGTCAAAAATAGTCACATAACTCCCGTAAAATCACAATTTGTTATTTTTACATTTTCTGTTTGTATACAGATAAATAAAAATGCCTAGCATGATACAACGGGTTAATTAGTCATTTTTAGAGGTGCTGGTAGATGTCATTTTTGAACTTTACATAGATCCAGGCTAGCTGTTTCCACCTGCTTCCAGTGTTGATGCTAAGCTATGCTAATCACCTTGCGGTCTGCACTTAATGTACAGACATGAGAGTGGAATCAATCTTCTAATCTAATGCTCTGCAAAAAAGCAAACAAGTATTTCTACCAAAATATAAAACCCCAGAGCTGTCTTATTTACGTATTGTAACTTGTTTATTAGAAATAGAGTTAAAGGAAAAGACACAAAAGTGATCTCTCTGTAGTATGATTGTCAGTTTTGAGCACTGTCCTAACTATGAACAAAACCCAGGGGAGTTTTGGATGCTTTCATGACTAGCTTGCTTTCTAACAAGATACAACAACTTTGCAGTTGTTAGGAGGCTTTTTCTTGCTTTTGACAGAGCTAGGCTAGCAGTTTCACCCTGCTTCCAGTCTTTGCGCCAAGCTAAGCTGTTGCACCGAATGCACAAAGACATGGCATTGATCTTGTCCAACAAATTCATCAAACTAAATGACAAAATGGGTCACTTCCTTTGAAAACCAGCCGTATAAGCGTTTTCTGATCAGACGCCCCTATCAGCAGAGGGACATCATGTTTCACTTCCTCCCAAAACCGTTCAAATGACTGTTCTGCAACTTCTATGGTTAAGGTTTGTTAGGTTTACTTGATCAAGGTTAGGGAACAATTATAGCCATGATTCAATGAAAACAAGGTTAACTGTTGGCAGGTCAAAGTCGCATGCTTTGTTCACCAAAACATCCACCCTGACTTCCTTCGTAAGAGCGGTATAACAATGTCACACTATGTCTTTGTTCCTGACAGACAACTGTTATTTGCACAGCTGCTGGAGGTTCTTGTCAGGTAAATGAAAGAACAGGTCGTTTAAGGCATTTGAACAAACAAACAAACAATGCTGTTGTTTTTCTGATGTGGACAGTCTTGTCACTTCTATGTGGATTTGATGGCAAACAAACAGACTATTTCCCTAAAATGTTGGACTCTTCTTTCAATGGCTTGTTGTATTCTGAGTTTTCGATTGCTTCAAAATTAGCTTTAGAAGTAAAATAAATTATATCTTTTTGTGTTTTCAGGGGCTTACCCTTAAAAAAAAGAAACGAAAGCAGTGGTTGAAGAGACAATTCAGGTTTAGAAGGATACAGCGCAATGCAGGTGGTACGTCAGGGGAGACTGTGTCGCTTCTGGCTCAGTCCAAAGAGAAGTAACATAACGCTTAGAAGACAGTCTCCCCCCTTCTCCTCGCCTGTCCTCTCTTCTCCTCTCTCCTTGATGAATAAAATAAAGACTCTACTCAGTTGTCTACTTTATTGCATACTGCTGGGGAGAATATCATGCAGCATGCAAATACACAATTAAAAAAAAGTCTCCATGAAGGAAATAACAACAGACAGTTTTTATAGTTTGGGGTCTCTCACACACACACACACACACACACACACACACACACACAAGTCAGGACAACAAAGTCCCTGCCCATCTTCCACCGCAGGCTGAAAACAGAAAACAAAAATACCTCTAGGAACTACTGTAGCACTGAGCAAGCTCTTAGTTGCTTGGGAGGGATGCCTTTAAAAAGTCTAGCTCTTGTTCCTACAGAGGTCGAATGCACTTATTGTTAGTTGCTTTGGACAAATGCCAAATGAATGTAATTTAATGTCATGTAAAGCAGGACAAGGCCAGTTCTTCTTGGCTGTAGGTAGGCTTCATCCATGTCCTCCTCACAGGCCTCCATAGCTCTGTTGGGGGGTCATGAGGAGGTGTTGCAGGAGGAGGGGGGCAGAGGTGGAAGTAGCAGTGGTGGGGAGGGTGGGGAGCATCTCTGGGGACATACATGTGTCATATGTCTACGGTAGTGACAATTTGGGTTAATATGCTTTCCTTATGAAATTACAGTTCTCCATCGTATTGAGACCATCTCTCCACCGACTACATATGTTCCATATGTATGGGAACTGATCCCTTGGAGCAGTTAACGTGGATACTTCTTTAAGACACACCACCGAGGTGGCCGCATGCGCGGGCATAAAAGGCCCAGATGCGCATGCAATCAGTGATTTTTTGATTTCCACTTGTGAGACAGAAGACGTGTGAGAGCAGAAGAACTCGAGGACCAACTTTGGGAGAATCAGAGACTTACCGCTGCGTAAGCAAGAGAGCTGGTCTGTGGGGCCCTCTCGGGTAAGCTGGTTTCCCTTTCTTAATATTGTAGAGGTAAGTATTTGAGAGGAGTACTGTAAGGTGTATTGCACGATTCACTCTGTTAACGTGCTCAGGAACAGCCTGCTGCCGAAGCTGACCAAGTCGGCAGGTGTAGTCAGCATTCCTCTCTGTCCGGTAGAGTGGGAGCGGGTACTGTAGGAGCCATTATGTCTGTGTATTTAGTTATGTTGATTTGTGGTCCGTATTAAGTTTACCACGGGTGGCAGTGTTGATCAGGGTGGTGGACGTATATAGACACAGGTGTACGCAGCTTCTAATCAGGCATGGGGACGGGGAGAGCTCACGGTGTTTACCGCTACGCTACGCTACGGAAAGGGAAAATAATCATCTCATATTCATGGTTCATTCTCATTGTAAAAGGACTTTGGCTGTGTGTACATCTTCATTAAATGGGAACATCACCCGACAGTAAATGTGGCCTGGACCTCTCCTCTTTGAAGCGTGTTAAAAACAAGTTCTCCCGCACCCAGCCGAGTGGCTAATTGCTGGTCAGGATAGTCGCTACAGGTACTATACGCCGTATTGCACGATACACTCTGTTAACACGCCCAGGTACAGTCTACTGCCAAAGCTGACTGAGTCAGCAGGTGTAGTACGGCGTCCGTCTCCACTTGAGGTAATCTACAGCAGCGGCTGCCGTAGCAACAGTTAGCTGTATACATGTGTGCACTTCCTGGTTTGCCTGTGACATCTCTATGGCAAGCTGGGAGGGTCCTCTGTGCATGGGCTGCGGAGTGTGCATGCCCATAGAGGACGGCCACGACTTTTGTGTGCTCTGTTTAGGAGTTGCACACGCAATGACAGCTAGGGATGACCCATCTTCATGCATGAGTTGTTTCTGCATGTCAAACAGACAAAGAGAGGCCTGTTGTCATGCATTCAGTAAACGGCTGCCCACTCATACTCAGGGACCACAGCCGGCCAAGCGCCTTCAGATTGCGTCCCCAGCAGTGGGGGATGGAGTGGGCATGGGCGTCCATTCACACTCCAATATTGTAATTAACTCCACAGGGGTTGCGCGAGTTGTTTCTCATGGGCCTCAGGCGACAGTTAGCTCCTGGCCTGGTCTGGCGCCTGGCCCCTCTGCCGTTGGTCCTTCTGAGGTTCAGGCAGTTGATGATGACTGCCCCTCTTCATCTGGGTCAGAGAGGGAGATTGACGTCCTCACTCTGGAACCCTCAGATGATGACGTTATGTTCCCTTCGGGGCAGAAGGAGACGGGCACAGAGGACCGCGAGCGACAGTCCCTTGCTCAGGAGTTTGTTACTAGGGCGGCAGCAGCCTTAAATATCTCCTTGTTCAAGAGCTTGTTACTAGGGCGGCAGCAGCCTTGAATATCGCTCTGCCATCCAACCAAGGGCCCGGGCCCTCCCATTTTGATGACAATGTTGGAGGTAAGCCCAAGCGGTTTCAGGTGCCGCTTCTTTCTGACTTTGAGGAGGTGGTCCAGAAGCAGATTCAAGTGCTGTCTGCACCTGGCCGCTGGTCCGGGCTCTGTAAGCGCTTGACAGCGGTTCACAATCAGGAGAGGATAGGCTGTGGACCATTACCAGCCAGGCTCTGGCTGCCTTGGTGTCCCCATCTATGTCGATCCTGGGTAAGGGTGGTTCCCCTAGCAAGGACTGCAGGACTATGGATGTTGAAAAGGATGCATGGCGCGATGGCGGTCCAGACCCAGCTGGCTAACACGAGAGCTATATTGGCTCTATACCAATGCCACCTGACTCAGCAGCTGACTGAGGGATGTGGGGTTGATCTGATTGTGGAATTGCAACAGCTCTCCTCACTTCTCCCTAAGATAAAGAGGGAGCAGGCAGAGGCAGTTGGCAGGGCTATGGCAGGGCTCTGGGGAGTTAGGCGCCTCCTGTGGCTGTCACAGTCCATGCTGCAGCCAGAGGACCGGGCGTGCCTACTGAAATTGCCTATTGAGCTGTCGGCCATGTTTGGACCTGATGCTACTAAGATGCTTCAGCAAGCACAGGAGACTCGTTGCTGTGCTTGCGAGGCATCTGGTGTTCTAAGGCGGAGCCAGGAATGGTGCCCGCCTCAGTCTCATCAGTCTAGACCACCTCAGCCTACCTGGGGCCAGGAGGATCAGAGGGGCCGGCTGGAGGCATCTCAGAGAGGCAGGGCAAGGGTTGCCAAGGGGTTTTGGGCATCATGGGAAACCTTGGGGGCAAGCCCCTGGGTTGTGTCAACAATGACCCAGGGGTATCGGCTACAGTTCAGGGGCGCCCCTCCTGTGACCAGGGTGGCTGCATTCTCTGTCCTTGCCGACCGGCAGTGCAGAGAGACTCTGTGCTCAGAAATCGTCATTCTCCCCTCCAAGTCGGCCATCAGGGAGGTGGGGAGGGAAGAACAGCAGACAGGGTTCTATTCCCGATATTTCCTCGTCCCAAAGTGGGACGGCACTCTCAGGCCAGTTCTGGACCTCAGGGAAGTGAACAAATTCCTCAAGCCCCTGAAGTGCAAAATGCTGACTGTGCTGAGGGTGGTGCAGGCGATCCTTGTGGGCGATTGGTTTGCTACAATCGATCTCAAGGATGCCTATTTCCAAATACCGATTTGGGAGGGCCACAGGAGATTCTTCAGGTTTGCCTTCGAGAGCAAGACCTTTGAATTCTGTGTCCTTCCCTTCAGGATTTCCCTGGCCCCCCGCACCTTCACCAGGTGCATGGATGCAGTCTTGGGGCCTATGCGTCAGCAAGGCATCAGGATACTGAATTACCTCAACGATTGGCTGATGTGTGCTCGAACAGAGGAACAGTGTCTTCACCATGTGTCTGTGTTGCTGGCATACATCCGGGGTCTGGGGTTGTGCATCAACGACTGAAAGTCCAGGCTGCAGCCTGCATAGTCCACCCAGTTTCTGGGCATGAGATTGGACTCCAGGGCTGGGTTGGTGACGTTGATGCAGGAGAGGCAGGAATCCCTCAAATCCTGCCTCTCGTTGTTTCGGCTAGGAACCAAGGTTACCTGGAAGCTTTGTCTACGCCTCCTGGGCCTTATGGCGGCTTCCGTGACAGTGGTGCCATTGGCTCTGCTGCACATGCGTCTGGTGTGGAGGTGTCTCCTATGCCTAGGGCTATGCCCACAGAGACAACTACACGCCTCGGTACTTGTCACCAGGAGACTGTGGGTGGCCCTCAGGTGGTGGAGGACCTCAATCAACATTGCAAAGGGCAGCATGCTCCAGATCTGCGTCAGCAGGTGGTCTCTACAGATGCATCCCTGGTGGGGGTGAGGGGAACCAAGCAGGTTCATGGCTATGCCCAGTCAGAGCCCTGAAGGTCTATCTCCAGTGTACGGAGGCTTTCAGAAAAACAGACCAGCTGTTCATTTGTTTTCAGCCCCAGTGTCAGGGTCAGCCAGTGTCTAAGTCTAGGATGTCCCATTGGGTTGTGGACACAATTCAGCAGGCATACAAAGAAGGCGGTGCTCCGATGCCAGAAGGGGGGTGTAGTGACCTCCTGGGCCTTGTGGCGGGGCGCTGGTCTCATGGAGATTTGTGCAGCTGTCCTACCTTTGCCAGGTATTATTGCTTAAATGGGGCTTCTGGCACCTCCTTTGGGGAACGGGTGCTGGGTGCCATTTCGCGATAGCCTCCAGATTGATGTGTTGTCTACATGATTAGGCCTAGTGTGAGGAAGGGAAGTCGGGCTGGCGGCAGCGGATCCGCCCAGCAGATCTCCCAAGCCCAGGACGCTGTGGTAGAGAGTACGTGGTCCTGGTACTACGCGGTCCTGCTACTACGCTGTCCTGGTACCACGCGCGGCCGTATGTGGATGTCCGCCCCGGGGATGGCCTGCCATCGCCGGGGAGAGGCGGTGTGAGAGCCCGGTGTTTGTGGCTGTGGCTGTTAGACTGAAGCTAACGGCTGGATGGTCCGCCGGATGAATTACGCACGGCCGTATGTGGATATCTGCCCACGGATGTGGCTGTGTTAGGCCGAAGCTAACGGCTGGATGGTCTGCCGGAGGAAATTACGTTCCTCCGTCCCCGCATCTACAGCAGCGGAGGGCGGGTGAAGTGAGTAAGCAGGACACCGACCAAACGGTTTATAAGATTTACTACGACAACAGCGGCAAAAGCAAACGAACTTTATTCATTTTAATTCCTTTATTTGTGTATCATTATTGCCGCTAGAGTCTTTTTTTTTTCCAGCCCCGAGCGCTGCTCTCCTGGTCCCGCGGGACTGGACAGCTGGTCCGTGGGCAGCTTTCAGTCTGTCGCCCAAGGGGCTGATGAGTACCACCGCCTTCTTGCACCGCTCCGTGGCTCTCCTTGTCGGCGTCTGGTGAGGAAACAAACACACACCCAGTGAGAGAAGCATCAAGATCGGCCAGGCCTCCACTTTATATACGGGACAAAATAATTTAAAATACGGTTAAAAATAGACCGATGCCTACGCTCTCTGTCCCGGGGGTCACGGAGGTGGAGGCAGCGGGGGGGCTGCTGGATGATGTGGCCTCCTTGAAACGACGGCGCATCTGCCTGGACTGCGCAACATCCAGGTTCAGAGCGTAAAACTTGTCCGCCATGGAGGTGTTATGGCACATGAATGTGGCCATCTTGTCTCTGACCTCCGCCGAATGCACATTCTTGGCCTGCGAGACGGTGGTGGAGGAGAGGGACTCATAAAGATCGCTACTGCCTGCAAAGGTTAAACTGAGGTGGGCACCGCCGTGGCGCAGTGCGACTCACGTGTGCGGAGACAGCGGTCCTGAGGTCGATGAAGCTGGGCTTTCCCGGCAATCCCATCTCCGCCCAGGCACCCTGCATGTATCGAACGAGGTTCCGTGCCGGCCCTATTCCAGCTGCAAAGAACACGCGATCAGACGTGGGCAGGTGCCGGCCTCACTCTGATGCCTCTGGCCCAAGCACACAAAGCAGGAAGCGTGCTGGTCCGCCATTGACATCAGTGAGGCACAACAAGGCTTGCTGGCCATATCCAAGAGCAAAAGATTCCTACTAGACGTGACACTGGATGGTGACAATTTTCGCTGAACTAGACAACAGGTTGCTGAGTTGAAAAAGGGAGACGAGCAATGCGCGTACTGGGGTTTTATAGGGAAGGGGACTACCTCCTGATTGGACGGTGAGTGCATGAACTTTGACTCAGGTGCCGAGGCGGAGCCTCGAGGGGATGAACCAATAGCGAAGCCCGTTAGAGGGCGGAGCACGTACGACATAGAACAGGAACGTGCCGTTTCCATGAAATCACCTGTGATTGGCCAAGTCTCCCATAACAGGCTAGATTTTCTAAAGCCTGAAAACAGAGCCAAGAGGAGGTGCAGGAGTCTAGTTTTCTTAATGAATTACAATATGCTGAAAGGTTATTATGGAATTTTTGCCCAATGATGCCAAAAAAAAACACTGCCTAGTCCAGCTTTAAAGTCAAAATTATAATAGACATTCAGCTAACATTTGGGTTAAGTTCATCATTAAATTGTTTGAGATGAACTTTGGAGCTCACTTGATTTGCTATAGTCCCTTGGTATCTTTGGAATTATATTTGACTTTCCTATTTTAATACCTATTTATTCTATGTTTCATTCTTTGCTTTAATATTTGCATAATACGACTGTAATTACTTTTGCTGTATAGTCTATTTTATCTGCAAGTAAAGCGAAGCGTAACTTTAATTTGAAATAAATAAGTGACGATGTTTATCGTTATTTATGACCCACAATCCTTTGTGCAATGAAAGACATACCCTGGGTCACGTGGTGTTGTCACTGAGGCGGAAATGAAAGTTCACTAGCGACAGCAGCGAAGCACAGCTGAAAAAGGTACGAGAAAGATTACATTTAAGCCTGATTTGTCAGTGTTTCAATAGATATAACGTAATCTGACATGAACCACGTAACTACCAATGCGGCTTTACTTGTTGTCAGGTGCTGAGAACATGTTTTATCGGCATGTCCTTTTGTAAAATCCCCCTACGAAGCTCGCTCGCTAACAGTTAGCTTCTTTAGGTCAAGTTAGCCAGAAGTAGCCACATTGGACCGGACATGTCGCGACTTCCCCTTCAAAACAAATGCAAAAACAAACAAAACAACTGCAACAGTGGTGGGATAACACGTATCGTGGGGGTAAACAGCATTGTGGAGACCTACGGAATGCTATGTTTTTTCAGTACAAATCGCCTCAAAATTTATTTCGTAGTTTCTGTTATGTGCATTGTATTGGTCATAACATTTTGCAACATGGCTATATTGCCAGTTGAGTTTTAGTTTGGAAAAAATTACCGGAAATCAATGTTTTCTTAGCGTCGCTTGACAGTGATGCATATAAATGCCTTGATCATCTTCCGTGTTTGTGTTTTGTGCGCAGCAGCCAAGGGTGTTTAAATACACGGACAATGGGATTTGCTTAGCAGGGACAGTTAAACCTTTGAGTCTATATGACTGAGTAGCGGATTTAGCTAACGTAGCCGGTCAGCTTGTTTCACAAGGTTGATGGAAGATGCTGTACGCTTTTGTTGTGATTGCTTTGATCTGTTAGTCTGCAGCCCGGAGACAGACCTCAGGTCAGGTGGTCATTTGATTAATACATCATAGTGCGCTTTATTATGGCCAGGTCACATGTGGCCATGCATCACTGGGGTTTGTCTGGTCTTGAGATGTCACCAGCGGTCGCCTTGGTGCTAAGTAACGTTGCGTTACACTGTTAACAGGATGAGGGTCCCCTCCACAAACCAGTTTATACAAAGTAAAGACCAATATTAACAATAGCTCCAGACTAGAGATCAGGTTTGCTGCGTATTGGCCTGGCATATGCAGCTCCCTCTGCATTCAGTCCAGCAGACTACATCTCTGACTTTGCTCAAGGTGATGGTGATATGGTCTGATGAAAGTCTTGGCACTCACTACGTCTGATGGGGGGGGGGGGCACAAATCTCTGTCTTTATTGAAATGTATTTTATTTAATTGAAATGGCCAGGCTGCTAAATACACCACCTGTAATATATATGATAATATATGTTGTTTTTTGTAAGGGTTGTTGCAAATGAGGTGATGGTATGTTGTAATATTATGTGTGTGGTTGTGTTTCAGAGCTGTGAGGTCATGGCAGCTGCCAGCATGAGCAGACCTGGCGGTGCCCAGACCACTGAAAAGTCTCAGTTGATCTTGAAAGGTAATTATCTGTTGTTGTTTTTTGTCATCTCATTGACTAACTGGGACATACTGATACCAATAATGGCGTGGCACGTCCTTAATGAAGACAAAACAGGAGAATCTCCAATACTGCAGTGTTACAAGCAAAAATGTGTGCGTGTTTAATCTCAGTTTCTATTAGATGCCTCTTTTTCATTCATGTGTTCAGCCATGGTGGATCTGAACATTAGGCTGCATGATGTCACCTGTCCACCCATCATAACATGTAAATTACCTCTTTGTGTGACGCACCAAAATGTGAAACCTCTTTTCTCAATTTCAGCCACTTCCTTTTTTGAAATTTAAACACAGACCATATTCCTCTTGTCAGTTTTGCACTCATAACTGATGGTTAGAAGGCCGTTTTGCATTTTGTCCATTCAGTACAAACATGCACTGCAAGTTGATATGGCGAATGTGTTATAGAACAGTTGCTTATTTACGCATCCAGTAGTTACGGAGCAACAAGTTGTCTTTCTGGCCAACAGTTGCTGGCAATTCATAACATTTTAAATACTAACTTATTCGTTCCCTCACTCTTCTGTTGCATTTTTTAAATATGCTGGGAGAGAGGGTTCTAGCAGAATTTGAGGGTGGAGTTACACTTTAATGGTTTTTGTGTCTGTCTCCCAAAGGCCTTATTTTCTATAAACAGGCCAAAAAAGTACATTGTGATCAGTCTCTTCCTTTTTCCTCTATTCTCCACTACCAATCTTCTTTCGCTCAATCATACTGTTGATCGTTTGAGCTCTGACTCACCTCCTCATTCCCCTCACTATTGATCTCCTCTCAACCACTGTCTACCTTTTCTCCACCCCTCCTACCTCCTTGCACTCTGTCAAAACCTACTTTTGATTCTTCCATTTCTGGCACTCTTCCACCTCTCTGTGTCACTTCCGTCTCCTCTTCAGAGAGCTGCAGATGAGTCACTGTTTTGGTTTTTTTGCCAGATGTTTATGAGTTCAGAGATCGTCAACCTGTCTCTGCCAGTGCAGATCTGTTATAGGAAGGAGTACAGACAGAAGCCCTTTTCTCTGTCATCATTTATTCATCCAACCAATCGGACGCAACTTGAGAAATACTGGCAGGCTGTGTGTTCTTCAGTTTGCAATCCAGAAGTGATTCAGGATGAACAAATCGGCTCTCATATGACTGACACATGCTGTAACAGGATTCTCAGCAGGTCTACAAGAATTCAAAGCCATTAAGCCCATCTAAGCCCAGCTGTAGACTTTTACCACAGTTGCAGAGCTTCCAGTAGTGCTGAGATTCAGTGAAATATCATGAAATGTAGAGTGGCGTATTCAGAAAGGGTCAGCGAGATTAATAAATTCTCTGTAAGAAGCCAGGGAATATCAGGAAGTTTCACAAAGTTACATTTTACACGAGTATAACACAGCAGTTGTGCAACTTGTTTCATGCATTCATGTCATTAGGTTGTTGTAGGTTGAGTCCAGCTGGTGAGGAAGCTGAATAACAGCATGAATAAACCAGAAAACAAAAGTATTTTTAGGCTGCAGAAGCACTCTGATGTAGGTATTGAAAGTTCTTGAAAAGTCATGGAACGTTCCACCAGGCCTCCAGTGTCCAAACATTGGTTTCTGGTATTTTTTTTTAACATTGAGGCCTCGTCGTGACCATTTCATTATGTTCACCCCAGTCTCATGAAAATGAATGAAAGGGGTACCGCAGATGTTTTTCTTTTTTCCACTAGAGGGTGATGTTTATATTTGTCTGTTTGCCTGCCTTACGACCAACACACAAGTTGCACCCTGAATCGATATGACATGCTAATTATAAGCAGGTTTTGAGTATGAAGTGTGTTCACCCAGGCTAAGTAACAAAATTAAGTCTACTCAGAACAGTCCGTATGCAGACAAAAAAACCCAAACTGTTGATGGACACTTTCCCAAAAGGCAATTCAATGGAGAGAAAAAAATGGCACCTCAGAAAACAAAAAACAGCACTTCAATTTTTGGAAAAGCATTTGCTGTCTCCCTTTCTAAAACAAACAACAAGGGTTTAAAAAAATACTAGAATAAAAACAAAATAATAAAAAGTGCTAAGAATTTAAATATTTACACGTTAAACTGGGGGTCGGGGGGACAGTAACAAGGCACAGATCAAGAACAAAACTATAATGGTAACAAATAAAGTGCAAATAGTGATGGAAAGATCATGAAAAGTGACAGTGATGCTGCCAGAACCAAAAATCAGTCTCTTCAGTACTGACTGAAAACAAATTACTGTTTGGTGGCATCCCCTCCATGTACTGTGAGACTCTGTGAGGCTGATCAAATAAAATTTCATCAGTAACACCTGAAGTACGGGTTTATTAGAGGAAGCGGTAAACAGTCTGATAGGTAATTATCTGAAAACATTTGAAAACATATACTCACAAGTATGTATGTATGTATGTATTATGTATGTGTGCATGAAGTATACAGTTAATAAAAAAGACAAAATTTCATTACTTCACTTAAAGCACCCAGTGACCACTTAGAGTAACTTCTAATCACATTATAATGCATTATAAAGTGATCATAATGTATTAATACACTATGATCATTGCAAAAAAATGTCAGTGAGTGACTTGTATTATGATACTTGACTTTATAAGTCATTATAAAATGCTTTCTAATGTGTTATGATTATTGTTATAAAGCATCATGAATATTTACGAGTGCTTATAACTAGAATTATACAGTGCTATAAGCAGATTATAACGCATTATAAGTATGTATAGTGCATTATAGACATGGGCTTCATAGAAAGTGTTACCACAAAAAAGAAATTAAAATGTCTGCCCTTTATCCAAGATAGCTTCCGGCTTTCATTTTACTGCTGGTATATGAGGCTGTGATAACAGTAAGTTATGATGTGTCACATGGCTGCCCTGTAGCACATAACACAGTAACTACCTGAGCACTGAAACTGACATGAGATCAGAGGTAGATGGTTGGCACAGACATTTTTTTGCCTGCTTTGCAGATTTCAAAAATTATTTTGACTCTGCTATAATGGTCAATTCCTAAAACTGTTTGAAAATGGTATGGTGGGGGATAAGTAGGAAATTATTAAAACTGAATGAAACCATAAAATGTTTTGTAAAAATGGGCAACATGGAAACAAATTACGTCCCTCAAAAACAAAGGCATAAAATAGGGTTGCTGTATTAGTCAAACCCTGTATTATATATACATTTAATATTTTTGTCTCTGCGTGTACATGTGAGGATGCTGGCTGCTGTGTTTTGGATGAGCTGGTTTGTGTCTCCACTATTAGATACTCAAATTACAGGCCTTCTGTTTGCAGATGACCAAATTTTAGGGGCCCCATCTCACTGGTTGGCACAGAGGTGGACAGCATATTATTTAAAAGAAATTGTGGGTGAGGTGTTGCAGATATGAAAGCTAAACCTTTGACCTTTAACACACACATGAAGGAGAAATGCGTTTCCTTATTGTGGTTGAACTGTGGCCAAGTCAGTTCTGCTCGCTTACATGTGACACTCGAACTCTAAACTTTGGTTCATCTATTGGAAAGGACTAAAACAGTGTTACAAAAAGAACACCTTTTTCACTCCCTACTTAATCTGATTGTGCTTGTGTGTGTGTGCGTGCATTCTCAGTGGTTTCAGCGAAGCCCCAGTCTCCCAAGCTGCCGAACCGTCAATCTCGGCTCAGCTCCTTCGTCGAGGTGACCGCTGACGGCCTGACCAGTGAAACCAAAAAAACAGGCAAACGCAGTGGACACCTTGAGCTGCAATGGAATGAAGACCTCACCCTGTGAGAACACCATTACCAGCACACAGACAAACACACACACGCTGACTTTTGTACAGTCCTGCATTTTATTGTTTGTAAACTTGTTCAAACAATTATATAGAACATAAAAATCCAATGTATGCATCCTACTCTGATGTTCTATGTGTACTCATATAGGCAATGAAGGAAATAGTTCCAAATACCAGAGTATTCCACTCTAGTAGAAGTGCTGTACCTTGGCTAACATTTAATTGATGTTCTGCTGTAAAAATCTAGTTTATTAAACGTAAAAGTCAGCTCAATTCAAACATTTCTTGAGGTAAAACCTCAAAACTGTTACAGGAGCAGGGGGTACAAGGAAAATAAGGAATGTAAAACAGGATTCAATAATAAAATGTAGAAAAGCAAAATGATTGTGTCAATTTGTAGTTAGTGTGTTTTTCATGCGGATTGCTTAGGTTAATGGTTAATGTACGGATAAGCAATATTTTTTGTATTTTTAAATGATGTGTGTTGGTGTGGTAACATGCATCAATTGATAATGTGTTTTTGTGTTGCCTTGTGTTTCACAGAAATGTGACGCCTCAGAGTCGTCTGGATCTGAAGCTGTGGAGCTGCCACACCTTGAGGAAGGAGCTACTGGGCAGCGCCACCATAGACCTGCTGGACACACTGCGCACACACGATGGCAAGAGTAAGGACACACACAGAAAACTTTTTTTAAAGAAAATAATATGATATTTCTCCACAGAGTTTAACTTTTAAGCAGTATATTAACATATGAGAACGAGAACATGAGACAAGTGTGAGGCTCATTTGAATGCTCCACTAAACAGCTGACTGGCCCACAGTGGATCATGGGATACTGATAGCAAAGGATAAACAGGATATCTTTAAAATAGGTGCAGGGATGACGTATTTTTGTAGGCCAGCCCAGAAGTTAGCATCGACCTGGTTCCCTCGACAAAAAGCCAATGGGATTTCTCCATTGGATTTTGGATTATTGCAGAAAATAAGCTCTGTGGCAAACAAAAGTTGATGATATTTACACGTTTTGTTCAGCAAGATAATCTTAAATGAACACCACTTTTATGATTTTTGAAGCGTAAATGCAATCGCCAGAAGTAAAAAGCTAACGTTAGGCCTGCAGTGACCATATTCTGGTCTGCCACTCTGTAAATGTTTTATTTTTGGAGTAATGAAATACCTGATAATATTCTTCAGGAGAATTCCCTCCCTTGTCCCGAGCTTAAATACGTTTGCCTCACTCGTTCAGGTTTCCTCTGGAATTGTAGTGTTTCTTTCAAAATGGTGACTAACTTGTTGATATCTAAACAAATCTTGCTCTTGTTTTAACTGGCATCAGTGACTTGCTGGAAGCTGTCTAATCCTGTGTTGGAGGAGATTGAGCAATGTGACGTATTACCCTTAGGGGTCCATTGCTTAAACCTGCCAAGATTAAATTTCTCATCATATGCCACCCACGTTAAAAGATGTGCATTACCGGATATTCAAATTTTTTTAATTCACGTTTTTGATACCAGTGCCACTACCAGATGTGAAGTTCGGTACTGATACTGAAACTATATTTTACCTGAATAAAATACAGTTACAATACTTAAATCATATGTCTGATCATAGAAGAAGTTCAATCTGTCCAGTGCCATCTTTCAGCATTTGACAGTTTTCTGTACACGGTGCTATGGAACAATTTAGTCAGTAGTCAATTGGACAGTTTTCACTTTTCGACACAGAAGTGGCACGTCTGCTTCTGAAACCACTATGAAGGAAAGCATGACAGCATTATTCATGAAGATAAAATATTACTCAGCTCTGTTGGCTAGTTTTTGTTACTCTAATACTTCTTCTGGTCACAAATGTCTCAGCAGGGTGGCCCTCCACTGTTATCACGGTGGAAGATAATACACTGTGGGTTCACACTGTTTTCTAATTTTAGAGCAATAACAGAGGATGTCCGATTTCCTCCCTTCCATCTCTCCTCACTCTACCTTTCTCCCCCTCCCCACCACCTTTGTCCTCTACCTTCTCAACCACTCATCCTCTCTCTTTCTCTCTCTTTCTCTCTCTGTCGCGCTTCCTCCCCCCTCTAGTGGAGAACGTCCAGCTGAGTCTGGTGCTGCAGACAGAGAACAAAGGCTCGGTTGTAGCAGGAGGCGAGCTCAACGTCTGTCTGGACGGCATGGTTGTTGATCTGGGCTTGCTGCCCAATGGCAGCACAGCAGCAGACAGTGAGTCCCGCCTTTACCACAAACACACACACACACACACACACACACACACACACACACACACACACACACACACACAGAGGTGAAGGTATTAACACAGAAATGCACAGAAGCACCTAGAGAATCACTGCTGTTGTGTGAAACTCCAAAGTGGTGATTTTCATGTTTTATGGAGAAGAAAGAACTCCCTTAAAGAAGTAATAAAAGATAAAAGTCATATTATCCTTGTGGCGGTGTTAAACATCACATCAGCCAAAATTGTAACATTAAAAACAAGAGAGAGGACTGTAAACAGCACTACAACATTCTGAAAGAAAAAATGAATTGAATTGTGAATATATTGAATGAAAGTTTAGAAAACTTGTATCAAAGTAAATGTAATCTATAACACAATGCATATAAAACTCTACCACCTTTGGGCTAATTAAACACTTCTAAACCTTGTGGACAAACACAAAAGTGCAGAGCGAAGCTAACATCAAGGGCAAGTTGGCATTTTGGAGATATAAGGTTTTCACGCATCAGCGAAGATATATTAAAGTGAACATGCACACACTGTTTTCCCACAGAAATCCAGACAGCTTCTAAGTACAGAATACACCACAATATTAAACCATTTCTCCTCCTCTCACTCTTTCCCTTCCTGTCTCTCTTAAATGTTCGTTAATATTGCCAACAACCGCACAAACACACATGCACATGCATTTGTTTGTACAGTCGGATGCTTGTGTGTCTCTCCACACTGGTAATGACTGTTATCCCCACTTGGAAAAAGCCAGAGGTTTACATTGTGTAAATGGCAACTTTCCAAAGCCACTTCTTACCCACATGGCTTTGAATTAATAGTGTTTGGTCTTTGTTATGGTGAAATGAGGGTTTGGATGTCACTAATGTACAACAGAATATTGTTATTATTTGATCTCTTGAAGTTGAATTTTATATTGTTTATAATTTTATATTGATGTAAAAAACTAACTATGATTTGATGTCTATATGAGGTTGATATGCTTAATTAAAAAAATGTACCTGGCCCAAACAATGTTTATCTGACATAATGTACTGAAATTAATTTCATATTTATTGTAAAACTGATCAGTACAGTGCTGGTTGTGGATGGAAATCACAATCTGAATTGATTCCAGTACAACATTTAAGCAGACGCTTCACAGCTTTTTATATTATTAGCTTGAGATTAAAGTGTAATGTAAGCTGCAACTTGACTGGTTGGCAGAGGCATACAACCGTGGGGCAGTAATTCTAGTTTTTTTTCACTCTTATATTAATACCGGTATCAGCCTCAGAAATCAGAGACCCAGGGTTATGTTAATAACCCTTTAACCTTTACCACGTGAAGAATATAACCCAGTCCTCCCCAGAATACAATCTTCTCTGTCATTAACTTCATGTGTTACTGTCTAGACAGAACGACTATACCTCCTTGTGTTGTGGCATCAGCTGTAAAGCCCTTTCACACCTGTAAGTGATCCTGAAGGCAGGCATCAGCTAGGCTCTTGTCAGTCTCAACAAATTTCACTTTACTGGCCCCATGTCAACTCAACCCTGGCAACAGCTCTGCATGTTCTCCCACTGCAGTTTGTCTGATCTCTGCCATGACACCCTCATGCCTCAGGGCTCTTCTCATTAGGAAAAGTTAGATGTTTCACGGAACAGACTCAAATTAAGTCTGATTGCACTTTTGCTATTTTAACCCCTAGACAGTGTAACACAGTTCCTTTAAAATGTTAGATCAGCAAAACACGTTTTTGTTTTTTTTAAAGTACCACTTTCGCTCCAAGGTTTCTCTGTGGGACTATCATGTTTTATCTGCCTTTTTGATTATTCTACATTGGCCTTTTCAATTCAATTCAATTCAATTCAGTTTTATTTATATAGCGCCATATCATAACAAAGTTATCTCAGGGCACTTTTTCGAATAGAGCAAGTCTAGACCGACTCTTTATATTTACAGAGACCCAACAGTTCCCACCATGAGCAAGCACTATGCGACAGTGGCAAGGAAAAACTCCCTTTTAACAGGTAGAAACCTTGAGCAGAACCAGGCTCAAGGTGGGCGGTCATCTGCCTCGACCGGTTGGGTTGAAGGGGGAAGGGGGGAGCGGGAGAGAGAGAGCAGGAGGAAAGAGAACATACAGCAGCTCAATACAGCATAGATATGGTAATGGCATTGATGTTAACACCAACGGAAACAACACTAAGAGCAACATTATAATAGTAATACTAATAACAACAGCAACAACAGCAATAGCATCAGCGGGTGCAGAGCAGGAGCACGGGGGCAGCAGGCGGCAGCAACCACAGACCCAGACTCCACAGCTCCAGAGGCAGAAACACCTGCAGAAAGCAACAGAAGGGGAGGGAGAGAGAGGAGAGAAAGCACACAACTACGGGAAGAAGTTGAATTAATAACAAGCATTGATGGGATATGAGGGCGTACAGATGGAGAGGAAGAGGAGGAGAAAGGAGCTCAGTGCATCATAGGAAGTCCCCGGCAGTCTAGTCCTATAGCAGCATAACTAAGGGGGGGCTCAGGGGTCACCTGAGTCAACCCTACTATAAGCTTTATCAAAGAGGAAAGTCTTAAGCCTACTCTTAAATGTGAGGAGGTTCTCCGCCTCCCGTACACAAACTGGGATCTGGTTCCACAGGAGAGGAGCTTGATGGCTGAAGGCTCTGGCTCCCATTCTACTTTTAGAGACTCTAGGAACCACAAGGAACCCTGCATTCTGGGAGCGCAGTGCTCTAGTGGGGTCATAGGGTACTATGAGCTCTTTAAGATATGATGGTGCCTTACCATTTAGGGCTTTGAAGGTGAGGAAGAAGGGATTTTAATTCTATTCTGGATTTTACAGGAAGCCAATGTAGAGAAGCTAATATGGGAGAAATATGTTCTCTTTTTCTGGTTCTTGTCAGTAAACGTGCCGCAGCATTCTGAATCAGCTGGAGAGTCTTAAGGGATTTATTGGGGCAGCCTGATAATAGAGAGTTGCAATAGTCCAGCCTAGGCGTAACAAATGCATGGACTAGTTTTTCTGCATCTTTTTGAGATAGGATGTGTCTGATTTTTGCAATGTTACGTAAATGAAAAAAGGCAGTTCTTGAAGTTTGTTTTATGTGGGAGTTAAAGGACATATCCTGATCAAAGATAACTCCAAGATTCCTTACAGTTTCGCTGGAGGCCAGGGCAATGCCATCTAGAGAAACTATATCTTTTAGATAATGTGTTTCGAAGGTGTTCGGGGCCAAGTACAATATCTTCGGTTTTGTCTGAGTTTAACATCAGAAAATTGCAGGTCATCCAGGTTTTTATGTCCTTAAGGCATGCTTGAAGTTTAGCTAATTGATTGGTTTCATCTGGCTTGATCGATAAATATAATTGGGTATCATCTGCATAACAATGAAAATTTATGGAGTACTTCCTAATAATATTGCCTAAAGGAAGCATATACAAGGTAAATAGAATTGGTCCAAGCACAGAACCTTGTGGAACTCCGTGACTAACTTTGGCGTGCATAGAGGATTCATCATTAGCGTGTACAAACTGATAACGATCTGATAAATAGGATTTAAACCAGCTTAGTGCAGTACCTTTAATGCCAATAAAATGTTCTAGTCTCTGTAATAGAATGTGATGGTCAATGGTATCGAATGCAGCACTAAGATCAAGACAAGTACAGAGACAAGTCCTTTGTCGGATGCAATTAGGAGGTCATTTGTAACTTTCACCAGTGCTGTCTCTGTGCTATGATGCACTCTAAATCCTGACTGAAAATCCTCAAACAGCTTATTGTTGTGTAGAAAGTCACACAACTGATTAGCGACTGCTTTCTCAAGGATCTTAAAGAGAAAAGGAGGGTTAGATATAGGTCTATAATTTGACAAATCCCCTGGATCAAAAGTGGGCTTTTTAAGAAGAGGTTTAATTACAGCTACTTTAAAGGACTGTGGCACATACCCTTTTAATAAGGACAGATTGATCATATCTAGTAAATAAGTGCTAACTAAGGGTAAAACTTCTTTAAGCATCCTAGTTGGGACGGGGTCTAAGAGACACGTTGATGGCTTAGATGGAAGTTAGTTGATTAAGGTTGATGGGAGAAA